>JAJTUV010001620.1:0-498279 GCA_021653895.1 Mastomys natalensis | reverse complement strand
CTGGTGTGGTCCCATGAAATCTCCAAGTCCACTCCCAGTGTCACACTTCCTCCAGAAAGGCCACATCTCTGATCTTACCCAAACAGTTTACCAACTGATGAGTAAGTGTTCAAGAATATCGGCCTATGGGGCCATTCTCATTCAAACCACCATGGGTGGCAACCACAGCCAGCATGTCTATGGGGTTTGGAACTATAGCTCAGGTGCTCATGCTTGTGTGGCAAGCACCCTACTGAGTCACCTTCCAGCTCTGGTAGGCTTTTTGAGTATTTATTTCCTACTTCCCATCCTCCCGAAATACAGCATATAGCTGTGGGTGAGGTCCCAGGTAACCCTCCTCTCCCAGCCAATCAGCAGCAAGGGTTGCCTGCTAACTAAGTTCTTGAGGACGCTTTGGGTTTATGTTGTCATAAGTCCATCTACTTTGGACTTTTGGGACATGCTCCATAGACCCTAGGCTGACTTTGAACTCATGACCCTTCTGCTTCTGCTTCCCAAGTGCTGGCATTACAGATTCCCCACAGTCTCTACACACGCAGATACGCACACATTTCCATCTTGGCCGAAGATTACAAGAAGAAATGCTGTGACCCACTCCAGGTTCGCGTTCATAGCGGAGTGGGCGAGCGGGCCTCCTCCCTGCCTGCTGACTGGTATGGGAGCCATAGTAGCCATTTTCTATCAGCGGCAGTAGCAGAGACTGGAGACCCTGTTGAATGGAGGCTGCTGATGGCAGTTCTGCTCCTGGAGATAGGTCTCCATAGTATCCCGCGGGCAGCAGAATGGACAAACAAGACCCTTAGAGAGAAGACAGTTAGCATTCTGACCGTGCACAGTGGGTAGGCAGCCCGTCGCGGGTCTAGGCTGAGCAGACCTAGCCAGAGGCGCATGGCTGAGCAACAGCTGTGAGCTGACGTCAGCTCACCACAGGCTTTGACTCCACTCACCCAGAGGGGATTTTTCGCTCTTGCTGCCCCTGACCTTCTGGCCCCAGCTTCGGACCCTGCCTGAGAAAAGAAAGCCCAGCTTGTGTACCTTGACACCCAGCAGCTCTGGCCCCCCCTCCCCGGTCAGGATTCATACACAGCTTGGGAATAAGCTGCCCCAGCTGGGAAACTAGACCCCTGCTTGAGTGACAGTTGTCACAGAGAAACAGGATGTCTGAAAACACACCAAAGAATAGTGTGTTCTTCGGTGGCTGGCGTCTCCCGCCTGACACTGGGAGGGAGGGAGGAAGTGAGCTCTCGCCAAGGGAGCACAACGGCAGATGGGAAAGGCCAAATAGCTGCTGAGGAATAGAAAGAAGAGCAGGGCGCCCCCATTTCCAAGGTTTATGTCCCCCTCCCCCATTCCCCTCCAACCCAGTATCTCTTTGGGTCTTTGAGTTCCCAGATAGTGAATGTGGACAAAGTTAGTCTCAATCCCTTCCAGCAGCGAGTCCTGAACCTCCGCCAAGAACTCAGTCCTGTATTGGTAACTAACACCCACTTCCCAGGGTCTGTCTTGACTCCCAGGTCACAGGAGGCAACAATATAGACCTGTTATAGTAACTGCTGCCGCAACTGTGGCATGATATGGCGGGTGGGGGTGGGGGTGTCGGTGGGATTTTGTGGGGGAGATTCAGGACTGCTAATTCTACAGAGTGTATTGGCTGCGTTCATAATTAAACATAATGCTGATTTTACATCATTAATCAGAATTTTCTTTTCACGTTGAGGTTTATCGTTTCCCTCAGTTCTAGCCACAGATGGTTGGTTCAGACCTCCATGTGTAGTTCAACAATAGAAGACACAAAATACAACAGCTACTCCAACAGATGCTTTCCAACATGGTACTGCAGAGTGACTGAGGGGGACCAGGGGCTCAGCCTCCTTGCTGACACAGCAACTTAGGGTACACGGGCTTATCCAGATCGTAATGTCTCCCGTGTCCAGCCCTGGCTTTCAGCTTGTGTTCATGCTTGACTCTGATTGGCACTGCCCCTGGCTGACTATGATTCTTTACCTTTTGAATATTTTTTCACTCTTTTTTTAAAGCAAGTGTGTGTAGAGATCAAAGGGCCCACTGCAGAGGTTGACTCTGTCTTTCTACCCCATGGGTCCACATGTCATCCAGGGGCATCAGGCTTGGGGACAAGTGCCTTGAACCTCTGAGCTGTCTCAGTGGTCACCTTTTAAAGTTTTGGAAAACTTTGAGATAGTTTCAAATTCACAGAGAAATTGCAAAATAGTTGAGAGAATTCGGCGTGCACATGACATGCGCTTACCAAGTTTGAACATTTTGCTGTGTGTTCCTGTCATTGTCTCTGGCCTCTTTTATATGCACATGTTTCTGTATATACTGGGTAGAGACTAATTCTCTAAGCATTCTGAGAGTAGACTGCATGTGCCTTTGATTACTGAATGCGCCAATGTAAATTTCTTAAGTGGTGAAATATGCTTCCTTCCCCATCTTATAGTAATCAAATTCAGTGTGTGTGTGTCCAAGGCTGACCTCAGACTTGCTACATAGCTGAGGCTAGCCTGGCCCTCCTGGATCTGCCTCTTAAGTGCTGGGATTAAAATGGAGGAAATTTAATAGCAACACATGACTGACTTTATGATTCCAAGACAGTTGCTTTAAAATACTCATTTCTAGAAAAATATTAATTTCTTCCGTATTTATTTAGCCAGTAATTATTTAATTGTTTATCTACTTGCTTTTACTACCATGGACTTTGGATTCTTGGTTTAGTCAATGGGCTGCACAATTCTCTTTAGTCATTAATTAAACCTTAATCAATAATTAATTTAGATAGTTAAGCTTTCCATGACCCAGATTAATTAATTAATTAAATTTAGGCGAAGGCCTAGTTTCTGGGTCTTGAGAACAACCCTTGTCATATTTTTAAGCACTTCTTCACTCTGTGGCTTTAGTAATTTCTTCAGGAGCCTTGATTCACTAAAGAAACCACTCTCTGGCCAGGTGTGGTAGCACACACCTTTAATCTGAGCACTCTAGAGACAGAGGCAGATGGATCTCTGTGAGTTTGAGGACAGCCTGGTCTGCATGTATGTGCAATGCCTGTAGAGGCCAGAAGATGGCACTGGATCCCCGGAACACCGGTTACAGGCAGTTGTTAGCTGCCCTATGGTTGCTGGGACCTGTACCCGGACCCTAACAGGAAGCACTCTCACCTGCTGAGCAGACCAGCATGTTCCTTTCAGTCAATTCCTCTTTCTTTTTCTTTTCCCTGTAACTACCCTGGGACAAACAGACGTTTCTTCTCTCAGAACCTGGCTGGCTGCATGCCTGTATTAGTACATTCCTCTCTTGTATGTCGTTCATACTTGGCTTGGTTGAAGAAAGGATTCTTTTAGACTGACATAATACACGGTTGTATCTCCTTTGTCGAAGTCAGTGATCCTATCCACTGTATTCCTAGTTCCTTAGGAGATGGTGCTATCGTTTTAACTCCAATCCCTCCTTCACTAACTCCAATAGTTCCATAAAGAAAACTTCTCACTAGCTGGTTGGTCAGCCATGTTTATAATCCCCGCGAGAAGAGGAGAATAAATCCTTAAATCTTTCTCTGCTGTTAACGGTTTTTGAAAAGGAAAAATTAGCAAGGATGGTTGTGTACATATGTAATCTCGGCACTCGGGAGGCAGGGGAAGTCTCTGCGAGTTCAAGGCTAGCCTGGCCTGCGTGGATTCTCAAAACAAAACAAAGCAAAACAAAATAAAAAACAAAAACAAAAAGTGGGAAACACATCAGAGGTTTCCATCTCTAGGGGACAAAGGCACGAAGATGGAAGGGGTGGAGCAGAGGGGTGGAGGAGGCAGCAGGCATGGTGGGCTGTGGGCACAGCCAGTGGGGCTTAGTGGGGGGGCAGTCAAGATGAGCGTGGCCTTGGTGGGAATTCTGGGAGCCTTGGGGTAAGTTCCTTTGTCACGAGCTCCTGCTGTGATGTACTGTGCTGCCTTCCCCAAAGATCCTGGTGGTGATTTTTATCATAAACCTTTTCCAGAGAACCACTTTAATGCAATATTATTATACTTATTTTTATAAGTATAATATTTAATTAGTATATATTACATATTTAATATAATTATATTATTATATTATAATAATATAATACATAATAATATTATGTAAAATATATACTATATATATATATATATATATAGTATATATATAATATATACTCTTCACTTAATAAATTAAGTATAATTATACAATATATACTATATAAAGTGTACCAATAACATTATTAGTATGTTATTATCTGCCATCAGTCCCCTGTCTGGGGT
This sequence comes from Mastomys natalensis, assembly GCA_021653895.1. Taxonomy (NCBI): domain Eukaryota; kingdom Metazoa; phylum Chordata; class Mammalia; order Rodentia; family Muridae; genus Mastomys; species Mastomys natalensis. Next base: position 493,987 of record JAJTUV010001620.1, on the reverse strand, counting down.
GAGCAGATATTCATGCATATGAAGGGCCACAGAATACATGTGCAACAAATGATATACACGGAACACATGTGCAACACATGTGAACACATGCACACATATATGCACATATGTGCACACACATGAGTACACACATGCACAAAGTATAAGTAGTTATTTTACTTATATAAAGAATGTGAGGACCAGAAAGATGGCTCAGTCTAGGGCACTTGCTGTCAGACTTAAGGACCTGAATTCCATTTCCAGAATCCACACAGTGGAAAGAAAGAAGCAACTCCCACACGCTGTCATCAGAATTCCACACACATGTAATGACAGGCACACACACACAATCCATAAGTGTAATAAAAAATTAAAAATATGTGCATGGGGTGACGCAGCTGTCTTTGAGTCATTTCCACTCCCAGAATAGCTCTTCACACAAACTCCTGTAACTCCAATAAAATTCATTGATCGTCTGGCTGGACTTTCATGGTACCCACACTTTGGTCTGCCATCAGTCCCCTGTCTGAGGTGATCAGATATTCATGTATATGAAAGGCCACAGGACACATGTGCAACAGAGGATGTGCACAGAACACATGTGCAATGGACAATGTACACAGAACACATGTGCAACAGAGGATGTGCACAGAACACATGTGCAATGGACAATGTACACAGAACACATGTGCAACAGAAGTGTGCACAGAACACATGTGCAATGGACAATGTACACAGAACACATGTGTAACAGATGATTTACACAAACTGTATAGTAATCTTAATTAAATGAGTTGTTGGTTGATTCTTAACAACATTTTAAAAGATTCTATTCTGAGCTTTACGCCCTTCACCAGTCCGCAGTTGCAAATGACATGTTAGCACACTTCTGACATGAACTGGCTGGTATTTTATCTGCTTTCATGAGGAAGAGGAGCGTGGAAACAGAGATAGAGGGGGATATTTCCATGATGCTTCTGTGGTATGCAAATGTAACAGCTGTAGAGACAAGACACAGACGTGTACCTGCATTATTAATATTTCTCATTGCCTTCATTTTGTACTGTGAGACAGCTGACAGAAGGATAGGGTGAGCTTGTTTTGTAGCAAGCCTTCGGGGCATGGTCATCTCAATCTCTCAGTATGATCTTACTGAAGGTGGAGGTGGAGAGAGATGAACAGTAATGCCATTCATTGTATAGCATTCCTCACACACACAGACACACACATACATGTGCACACATGCACACATGCATTCACATACGTGCACACACATGCACAAGCATGCACACACACATGCATGGCACACACATACATGGGGGGGTAAATACCATAAATCATTTTCAACAGTGAAGACAGGAAGAGTGACCAGGAAGAGACAATTTGGTAGTGTTTCTGACCACCCATAGCATTTGCTAAAATCTAGTTTGCATCATTTACTTATTAAGATTATGTAAAGCAAAATGCTCACAAAATTCCTGAAACCTTAGTTATCCATTCTTATCAGGTTTATGAGCCTGTGTCTTCTTTGCAGTGAGATAACTTCACACACACACACACACACACACCACCACCAGACACACATTACGTAATATTTTTAGACAGTCTCACTATGTAACCTCAGCTGGCCTGGAACTTTCCTGTAGACCAGGCTCAAACTCACAGAGAATCTTGAGTATATGTGTTTTATGTGTGTATGTATAAGAATATGCATTGTATGTATGTGCATGCTTATATGTATGTTGTATATGTGTGCTTCTGCCTCCTGAGTGCTGGGATTACAAGCATTTGCCACTATGCCCAGCTTAGGTTTATATTTAACTTTTTGAGTCCCTTGATCTCCAGGCATGGACAGTATACTTAACGGCTTCAAGCCTGTTATTTCTGCAGAAGGGCGCATTCCACCTATACCATAAAGAGTAAAGGCAAGACCAAACCCAGCTTATAAAGTATCCAAGTCAATATAAAAAGCCAGAACAGAGAACTGTTTCCCTTTGCTTTTTCTGTCGACCAGATCCATTTTAAATTGTCCTTGTTAAAAGTATCTCCCAGGACAGACACACGCTATGCCATCTCCCTGGACAGACACACTGCCATCCCACCACTCCCGACAGACACACTGCTGAGCCATCCCTGGGGTCCTACAGTGGTATTAAGAGTTTGTTATCAAAATCTGCATCTGGCCCTGCAGAGGCCAAGGCAGGAAGATTCTGAATTTGTGGCCAGCATGGGACCCACAGTAAGATCCTGCCTCAAAACCAAAAGCCAACAGAGTCCACATCTACAAGTCCACTGACTTTACTCCCCAGACAGCAGGCCTCCCTGTCAGGAGGGTGATGTCTTTGGATCTGTGACCCAAGCAAATCCCTCTTCCTCAAGTGACTCCTGGAAAGTGTTTTGTCCAGAGACAAGAGAAACAATAGCTCCATATTTGACGGCAGAGGCTCAGAGGTGCAGGTGGACAGTTTACCTGGGAGCACCCTGGTAGCTGCCTGCTTCTGGATTTGGGCTTCTGGTCACGTGACTCACTCACTGATTGGATAATTGCCATTTAAAACTTTAGCTCTGATTAGTGGTACTACATTACAGTTGGGGCTTTTCCTGTGTCTATGTTCATCTTCTTTTTAAAAACCATGCTTTGTCTCCCGAGGGCTTATTTCTTATATATCAAATACTACACTGAGCAGAGGAGATTGTGGGATATTCCTTTGCTAGATACATTACAAAACACCCACACTGTGAAATATCATACAGCTAAAATGAAGAACGAGGAAGCTTGCTATGTTTGAACATGAAAAGATTTCTCAGATACGTTGTTAAATGTTAAGACACAACAGGCTTTGTAGAAACTTTTTGGATAAAACATGAGAGATAGTCAAAAAAAACTTGCATGTGTTTTTATTTGTTTAAAAGACCTAGTCCTTATCATTATCAAGTTTTTGATCTGAACATTGAACAATAATAAGTGCTAAGGTTGGGGATATGAAGTGCTTGTTCAGCATGTGTCAGACCTTGGGTTTAGTCCTCAGCGACACACACACACACACACACATACATGTACGTACACACACACACACATATTATACACATATATACACATGTAATACATATACACACATACACAGATACATATACACATGTATATATACATACACACATATATACATACATACATATAAGCATGCACATACATACATGCATGCTCATATACATACACACATACACAAACAGAATACACACATATACCCAAACATACATATATACATGTATACACACTCATAGACACACATACATAACATATATATAAGCATGCACATACATACATGCATATTCTTATACATACACACATAAAACACTTATACACCCAAACATATACATATACACATATACACATGTATGTACATACATATAGATATACACAATACACAGATATACACACATATAAGGATGCACATAATACATGCATGCACATATTCATACACACATATAAACAGAAAAATACATCCATACACCCATACATACACATACACACATATATACATGTACATACACATAAATATACACACATACACAGACATACATGCATGCACATATACATACACACATATAAACAAACAGAAGAATATACACATACACCCATGCACACACATGTGCGCAAGTGCACACGCGGCGCACGCGCGCCACACAACACACACACACACACACAGAGTGCTATAATCAATGTGCAATGGAACCTTGGCTTCGAAAATCATGTGTATGGAACCCTTGTGGCAGAGAAGGAAAAGGCAGCTGATGACAAGCCCATGTCCTCCTCAGAGGAGGGAGTTCCCAACTGTCTTCACAGCTCTGGCCAATGGGAAGCAGGCATCAGTGATATGCTCCTTTGCATTAAACCACTCTGAGGAAGCCTGAGACTGTTTCCTCCCAACTGCTGGCTATGTGTCAATCAACATCCAGCATGCCCGCCGAGTGGCTGTGTGGAGTGCAGTTACTTTACATCTTCCTCCAGGCACCATGGCTTTAAAATGGTGTCTTGGTTAGATTTCTCTTTTTGTGGTAAAACACTGACCAAAAGCAACTTGGAGAGGAAAGGATTTATTTGGCCCACACATCCTAATCTTCATGAGGGGAAATCAGAGCAGACATTCAAGGCAGGACCCAAAGCAGAAGCATAGAGGGACTGGCTTGCTCCCCATGGCTTGATCAGTTTGCCTTTAATACAACCTAGGACCAGGCTGGGGTCTTCCACATCAATCAATCAATCAATAATAATAATAATAATGCCCCACAGACTTGCCTACAGGTCATATGACAGAGGTATTCTCTCAACCGAGGCTTCCTCTTTGCAGATGAGTTTAGCTTGTGTCAAGGAGTCCATATAAGGATGGAGAGTCTCCTGTGCTCAGTCCCAGGGTTACAGTGTTTCTCTCATATTTTACTTAGTTTGTCTTTATAATACACCATTCTAGCATATGCTTTTCCTTTTAGTGTAAAATTTTAGGTGACTCTTTTAGACTCCTAATAATTTATCTCACTCGATAAGTGTGTTTTTTTTAAAAGTGGCTAGAATTCTTGCCAAAACAGTCTTACAAATTCCTTTTTTTACATTTGTACCTAGCTGGTAGGCTCGTCCTACACAAAGCTCTGCAGCAAGCGGCTGTGACATCTCTCTTTCTAAACGATCTCAAACTTCCATTTTATCGTAGGAACTGTATTTCCTTAGATCTTTTAGCTTCGCTCAGTAGTGTCAGCGTTTGCTGGCTTTCCTCTTCCCTCTTCTTTTTAAAATTTTGTTTTATCACGGTACGTACAGTCAGGGCACAAAACAGACAATGCAGCTTGGTCAGGGAAGGCTTCACTGAAGAGAGGTGGTAGTGGTAAAACCTGACGAAGGTGTGGGAGCATCCTGTGGAAGACACTCTGGGAAGAAGCATCCTATGTGCAAAAGGCTGGAGGCTGGAGGCTGGAGGCTGGGGCTGAGGCTGGGACTGGGCTGGGGGCTGGAGGCTGGAGGCTGGACTCTATTTGCTGCGTGAGGATCGCCAGTGGGCATGCGCAGTGAGAAAAGGTACACTTAACCAATATATATATGTCGACCTCTCTCCGCACAACCTTTGCCTTTTTGTGCTTTTGTTGTTGGTTTTGTTTTTTGTTTTTAAAGTAGAATAGCTTGCTCTATATTTTACAAGATTCCTGTGCATGTGGAGTAGAAAGAAAAAAAATGGAAGAAGGGCCCGGGCAAAGACATCAACCAAGAAGCCTTCAAAACAAATCAGGTGAAAAAATGCTGGCCACTTGTAGCAAGGGAAGCTGGAGAGAATTTAAGTCTGGGTTTGCTGACAGATCCATTGATGGGTCTGAGAGAAACACATCAGTCAACCTGGCTCCAGGGTTTGGTTTTGGTTTGGAGACATTTTCCACAAATGGGCAGAGCTTTTATTATTTGATGAGCTTCACTAGACCTAGACTGCTGACAGAGTCGCCGGCATCCCTGGGATGCAGGTGTTGGGCCAGGATGCTGGCATCCATTCCACAGTACTAACCTGTGAATGCCAGACGTCTTGAGGGAGCCTGAATCTCAGCTCATCCCTGTGAAGCACAAACCTGAGTTTACCAGATGGTCCTGGGCATTCCAGGTGTGGGCTTGTCGTGGGGAAAGATCTGGAAGTGTGACGCGCCATGCGGCAGACGTTCCTTCTCGGTTTCCTGAACCCTTAATGTCTTGGTGACTTCTGAATGGTATCTCTGGGGCTAATTAGGCTCCAACAACTTTATAAGCAGCTGCATCCTGACAGCTAAGTTGCTTCCTTAACTTGACACCAAGTGGCCAACTTTACCCATAAATCGCAGCGCGAGTTTACTTGGAACAGGTGGACTGTGTTGATCGTCACACGGGGTCCCCGTCCAGGAGGAGCTCCAGATCTGATCCCACACGGCCACTTTCCTTCTCCAAACTGATTGCCACATAGGCTTTTCTTTGTAAAGAATGTTGAAAATCCAGCGTTATAAAGAGCTGATGTCATTTCAGAGAAAGTTTGTCACGTGAACAACTTCAAGGTTAAGATTGCACGGTATACAACAGACACTGAGTGTTGGCATTTCCCTCGAAAAGCAAAAATGTCTTTCAAAGCCCCTGAGAGATTTATGACCCAGGATACCTTGATGCACAGTTAGGGACCCAAAGGTTTTGGAAATTTCGAAGAACTAAAGGCATCCCGGGGCTGGGAGATTACACAGTACAGTGTTGAGTGGAAGAAAAGTTCAACTATCTGGCTGGGGGACCTCTGTGATTGGTCAGTCACAGTTTATCGAGGTAGACAGAACACTAGGAACACAGTCTTTGTTTCTAGGAATGCATGTGATAGCTAAGAAGAGATAGATGACAGACAGACAAACAGACACGTGTATTCATGCACATACACGAATAGCTGCACACATTGTGATGACCAGATCACCAGGGGCCTTCGTGGTGGAAGGAGAGAACTGTTTTCTGCTACTTTTCTTCTAACCACCCCACGCACACACAAAACAGATAAATAGAATGTTGAAAAGAATAAGAAGATATTACTGATTTTTGACTTGTGAGGAAGTCAGAGAAGGGTTAGCTTTATAAATCGTGGAGTAGAGGTTAGACTCTGAGGTGCAATGGACAATCAACAAAGCCAGACATGATGCTGCATGTGTGTAACCCTAGCAGTCAAGAGGCTGAGGCAGAAGGATTGCAAGTTTGAGGTCAGCCTAGGCTATACAGAAAATAAAAACAGGATCAAGGAAAGGAAGAGTGAATTGTGTAAGCAACTGTGCAGATGTGACCCAGCACAACACATCTGGAATGACACAGGGCCCATGGATTGAAGCCACAGGAGGTGGGGGAAAGGTTGTGGAGGTGGGGGGGGGTGCAGAAGACTGTGGAGGTGGGGGTGGGGGGAGGTAGTCTCTGGCTGGGATGGCTCAGTGGGTGTGTTACTTTCCTGTTGCAGTGTTAATGAGCCACAGCCAAGGCTGGTTAAGAAGGAATGTTTATTTCAGCTTACAGTTCCAGAGGGAGAGTCTATGATGGTCGGGGAGGCATGGCAGCAGGTAGCCCGAGCAGGCTGCTGAGACATCAGAGATCCTATCAGCAACTGCAAATACAGAGCAGAGAAAGAGAAAGAGCAGAGAAGAAAATCTCTGAGAGTGGACTGAGGTTGTAAGCCCTGCAAGCCTTCCTTTGGTGACACTTCATCCAGCAAGGCTCCATTTCCTAAGACTTCATAACCTCTCCAAACAGTGGTGACTGGGGAACCGAGTATTCAAATACTTGAATTCAAATACATGAACTGAATATTCAAATACATGAGCCCATGGGGGACGCTTCATTCAAACCACCAGCGGGGATAAAGCACTTGTTGAGCAATCCTGGGGACCAGAGTTTGGATCCCTAGAACCCAACTGGGTATGGGAGCCCGCTTGTAATTCCAGAATGTGAGACAGGGACAGGGAACCCCTGTAGCAGGCTGGGTAGTCAAACAAGCCAGAATTGTATACTCTGGGTTCTTCAAGAGACCCTGACTCAATACATAAGGTGGAGTCGTCTAGAAAGACACTTGATGCTAACCTCAACACACACACACACACACACGACACATGCATGCCACATACACATGCAAAAGAGAGGGAGGTGGAGTAACCAGGGTCTAACATGAATAGATGTGAATGCTAATACCGTGGAGTTTCATCTTCATTATATCAGCTATAGGGAGCTGTCAAAGATTTCTATGGGTGAGCGATTTGATTAACTTCAGACAGACAAATATAGTAGAGTGGAGATGGGCAGGAGCAGGGAGCAACAGGTGGTGGAGAGACCACCTAAAAGGAGGCTACATCAGTCAGCTACAGCTGTGTAACAATGTAGCTTTCACTCCAGGTGTTTCCTCAATGGTGAGCCTTCGTGTTGGCTGCAAGTTGGCTGAGAAGCCTGGGTCTCGCCTGGTTGTGGGCCAGCTCTGGGGTGCTTACGTGATCTCCAGAGTTCTGTCAGGGCCTAACCAGGGCATGATGTTCTCAGTGTTGACCTCTGTGCCAGCAGCTAAGCCCAGTGTGTGCAGGCACATGTAAAGCTATTATCAGCCCCGCTACAGCTCACTGAACAAAGGCACAGGGCTAAATCCAAAGGCAGCGTGGCAGATAAATACATCCTGCCCTCTCTGGGAGCCTGCGATCGAAGGAAGAAAGAATTAACAGTACTCTGTTAGAAAGTCTCTTGTCACTGTAGTAGTGGCAAGAGCTAATTAGGGCACCGGCAATGGAAAACGGGGAGTTTAGGACTTAAGGATCTTTGATATTAAGGCTCTTGCAGGTCTTTTATACATGAGCTTTCTCTAGCTGTGGTGATAATATACTAACACCTGTTAGGTGCTTAGTAGGGATAAGCAGCACACTAAGCGCTTACATACACAGACCAATGTGGCTCTGTCAAACCACCATGAGATGAGAACTAACATGTTCTCCGTTTCAGAGACCAGGAAACCAGAGCTTGGTGGTTATGTAACCGAGCAAGATTAAAAGGCTGGGTCAAAGTGTGAATTTTAATCCATCATGACTGTCTCTATAGCCCACATGTGAGATCACAGCGAATACTGTCTCTCAACCATGCTTATCGAAGATCGGAGCCTATAGAAAATGCTCCACAGAACCGTCAGTGGGGATTTCAATGGTGAGTTTCAGGCACGAGGCATATTCTTATAGTTGCAAATTAGTTGGAAACTTAAAGAATTTTAAAAATTTATTTTTATTTTTTATTGTGTTTGTAATGCATGTGTGCATGCATATTTGCATGTGTGTATGCATGTGGTGAATGCATGTGTGAATACATGTTTGCATGAGTGTGTGTGTGCATGTGTGTGGCACATGCACAATGGGCAGCCAGAGGTCACAGGATCATTTGTGGGGGTAATTCATTCCTTCCACCATGTGAGTCTAGGGGATCAACTCAGGTGTTCAGGCTTGGTAGCAGGCGTCTGCTGACCCATCCTGGCAGCTTGGGAAAGGTTTTCTGCAAAGCAATACCCCAAAGGAGGCTAAACCTAGAAAAGCCTTCCAGCTACCACAGGAGACACGGCAACATGGGAATTCATGGGAGTGGCGATGGAGAGTGAGCGACGTTTTCCCCATTGCCCACCTTCTGCTGGGTCTGCCTTTGCTGGGGGAGATTAGGAGTAATCTCAGAGATAAAATCTTCAGACTGGAACATCTGCTGGCATCACAGAGAGCTGGGGTATTAAACCCTGTCTCTCTGGAAGAGAAAAGTAAATTTACAGGAAGCAATAATGTCTGGAAAGAGGATAGAAAGTTAACTAAATTATTATTGAGTAGAATGGGAAAGTGAAAGAGGCCAAGAAGGAAAGAGTCCTACTTCTGGATATTTAGGTAACCTTGGGTGACCTTTAAAGGAGGCTGTGAGGGCAGGGACCAATTTGGAGACTCAGGGACGATCTGAGATAGAAGATGCCCCACTTCACACATAAGGCATCTGGAAGCACCAGGAGTGGCTAACCTGATGTACAGGATGTGGCCCGCAACCTATGCAAAATTGTGTGTTTGTATGTCTGCCCATGCTCACACAGACAGCTATATATGCACAGAATAGGTCATTTTTTCCAGAAAGGGAAGTCTATGCTTTTCATTAGATTTTTCAAAGGGATCTTTGAGTCTAAAATCTTCAGACAAGCTGTTCCTACAGCTTTTTCTTGGGCAAACATTCCAGGTATCTTCCTGTGTGGGAGCTCGCTCTGAGCAATCCCACCTCAGCCCCTGCTCACATCCTCTGGAACAGCGCTGGCTAAGTTTAACCCTGTCTTCGTCTTTCTAAAGGGAAGCTCACTTCTCATCCAGGTTTACTCTCAGAAGAACTTAGCTGTGAAGAAGATCCTTGACAGTGCAATGTTTTGAAGATTACCCACCGAGTCTGCAAATATTCTTGTATTTGAAAAGTCTGTATGTTTAGTACCCTGTTACCTAGAGGTAACACTTCTGTTACCAGAACCCTTGTAATCCCATAGAGTGGGTTTCTGTACTTGTTAAAATATTGGAGAAAGGATTTAGAGTGCTGTCCTCGTTCACTGCTGGAGAGATGCCTGTCGATCACTCCCAAGAGCTTGGTATTTTTTTTTCCCCACAGGAGAAAGAGGATTTATTTGGATAGAGGATGGGGGAGGAAGTGGGGAGAAAGATGATGAGAGAGAGGAGAAGAGAGAGAGAGAGAGAGAAAGAAAGAGAGAGAGAGAGAGAGAGAGAGAGAGAAAGAGAGAGCGCCAAGAGCTTGGTATTTTAGAGCACAGATTTAATAAGGACCACGTGCATGTTTTAATTATTTAATAAAGAGCACATATATGTTTCAACCATTATACTGCTTATTTAGCCAAAAATTAAATGCAAAAGCATACATGGCTCAATTTCTAAGTCATAGTAGGACAAGCCCTTTGAGGGGACAGGGTTGGGTGTCTCTATGCAACGCCATCATTTGAACTCAATTCATCTTTTCTCACATCACCACCTCTGCAGCATTGTTCTCCTGCCCACCGCCACATCCATAACGTGTCTGCCGCCATTAACTTTTAATGACAACTTGCCATCCAGACTGTTACTTTCCAGTTTGGGATTGTGAGTTTTGTTCACGGTGTTTACTTGATGGGCTCACAACTGCTCTGAAATGGGATTATTTATAAGAGTTTATCATGGTATTTAAACCTTAAAATTGATTGCAATTTATTTCTAACTTTAAAAAAAAAATACATGGACATCTTATAAATTACACCACATAAAAGCTTATGCAACACTTTAACCCTTCCTCTTCCCCTTCTTATCCTGTCCAGTCACCATGATTGAGTTACTCTGTTGGAGTGCCTTAAGCAAGTATCCAGTATTTGCTCATGCAAGATAAGAAATCAACTGTCCATCTGTCTGTTTGTCCATCCATCCATCCATCCATCCATCCATCCATCCATTCATCCATCCATCCATCCAGTGATTAGACACTAGATGCCAACTGCGCATGAAACACATCAAATCCAAAGTCACTTTAATTTAGTGACAAAATTACTGTAAACCATTAAGTTTATAGCTAATAAGCCAACAAAGGTGAAGAGAATAATAAAGTGTATTCTAATGAAATGAAATAATGCAGATATAGAGAAGAGAAAATAGAGCACAGGTGGAAACAAATAGAAAATAGCTCAACTTTAGATTTAACCCGAATCATATTAATAAAGAAATATAACTTGCTTCCCCAGCCAGGTGAAAACGTTAGTAGTGAGATGCAACTTGCTTATCAATCCACTTAGAACATCGAAATTGCTAGATTGTAGACTAAGTTATTGTAGGCAAATGGTGCCTACAATAAACTTAACTTTGGGGGTGTCTGTTATATTGTACATATTCTGTTTATGGTAAGTAATCTTATACTCTGAAATATACATATAATGTGAAATTGTTAGATCTAGGTAATTAACATGCATTCTTCATTTTTGTGGCAGGAATATTGATCATAACAGTCTCCGAGTGTGTAATACGTTGTTATTAACGGCAGTTGCCCTGACGTCTCCAGCTGCCCCAATGTATTAGATCTCTTAAAGCAGTTCTTTCTAACTGATACTTTGTGTCCTAGGACCAACAGCCTGTGTCTCCCGTCACTCCTATCTCTAATGAGCACTATTTTGCTCCCTGCTGTATGAGCTCAGCTCTGTCAGAGCCCCATGCACATGAGATCCAGCAGTGTTTGTCTTTCTGGTTTGATTTATCCCTCTTTATGTTTTCAGATTCATCCCAGAACTGTCATGAAAGGATCTCCTTTGCAGTAGCATTCCACCGTGTGGCTACACGACACTTTCTTTATCCTGTCATCAGCTGAGGGGCACCTGGACTGCTTACTTATCTTGGCAGCTATGAATAATGATATGATACTTGGAATGTAGGGTTGCAGGTGTCTCTGTAAAATACCTGTTTTGTTTCCATTGGTTAATTTTATTCATCCATTTATCTATCTATCTATCTATCTATCTATCTATCTATCTATCTATTTATTTCAGGAGGGCAGCACGCATGCGCACAGAGATCGGAGGATGGTTTACAGGAGTCAGCTCTCTCCTTTTACTTGTGCATCCTAAAGATTGAACTCTGATCACCAGGCTTGGCAGCAAGCGGTTTTCCGACTCAGGCGTCTTACCACCCTCACTGACCACATACTCGCTGCTGCTGTTGCTGGATTTTATTGTTGTTCTGCTTAGATTTCGCTTTCTTTGAGCAACTTCACCACTGCTGTAAAAATCTACATTTCTGCCAACAGTACATCAGCGTCTGCTTTTTTTCTGCATGCTTGTCAAAACCTATTTTTAAAAACTTTTTTTTAAAAAATAGTAATCATTCTCACAGGTGTGAGACGATAGGTCATTGTGGTTTAGTTTGTATTTCCCTGATCAGTGGTGGTAAATATTTTTCTTCATCTCTTGTGGCCTTTATCTATATTCTTTGGTTAAAATGTTCACGGAGGGCTGGGCATGGTGTGGCATGTGCCTTTGATTCCAGAATTCCAGAGGGAGGCAGAGGCAGGTGGATCTCCTACTCTGATTTTTCTTTATTCTGTTGATTAGTACAAAGTCTATTTTAAATATAAAGGCTTAAAAAGGTTAAGTTAAAAGGGTAATATAGAAAAACCACACCACAACCATTCAGATATTTCAATATACATTTCTCAGTAAACAATAGAGCCAGAAATGAGTCTCAGTAAAGACACAGATATTAGAGTGGACTACCCATTGCTTTGACCTAACTCAGGTTTGTTGAGCAGAGGACAGACCTTTGTCAAATATTTGCGGGACATTTTTGTAGATGGGTTATCTTCTGAGCCGTGGTGTAAGTCTTGAAAAACATAAAGGCTTTGGAATTACAGGAGTCACATTCACAGAGAACGATGAAGTTAGGAACTGACAATGGACAGTTATCTGGGGAATCCCAATCTGAAAACTAGATGACACACTTAAGATAACACAAGAGTGTAATGGAATGATAAAGTCATTAATGGAACTTAAATGAAAATCTAACACAGAGAGAAATCCATAGCATTAAAAGCCCAAATTAGGAGAGAGGGGGCTAAGACCAGTGACCTCAGAACTGAGAAACCGGTGGAAGCGTAGGCTGAACAAACAAAATTCTAAATAAGCAGAAGAAAGGAAATCAAGCCACCGTGCAGATCAATGGCAGACTTTAAAAGTCCCTGAAGAAAAGTCAACAAAAACAAGAGTGTTTACCAGAGAGAGAGAGAGAGAGAGAGAGAGAATGACCAATAAAAATATCAGGACTGAGAAATGACACCACCACAAGTTCTACAGACAGTAAAGGAACACTACAAAGTGCTGTGCAAAATTTTATGCTCATAAATCTAACAATGTAGATGAAGCAGGCAAATGCCTATGTCCGAGTTACTTTTCTATTGCTGTGAAGAGTCACCATAACCAAGGCAACTTACACAAGAAAAGCGTTTCCTGGGACTTACCATTTCAGGGGTTAGTTTAGTTTATGGCCATCACGGCAGCCACAGCAGACAGGCAACAGACAGGAGTGGGTGCTGGAAAAATACCCAAGAGCTTCTGTGTTGAGTAAACAACCATGATGCTGGGAGAAAGGGGGGGACTAATGGGAAAGAACATGGAAAGAAAGCCTCTTAAAGCGCCCAAGTCTAAGTCTAAGTGACACACTTCCTCCAACTTGGCCACACCTCATAATCGTTCCCAAACAGTCCCATCAACTAGGGACCAAGCATTCAAACATATGAGCCTATGGGGGCCATTCTCACTCAAGCCATCACACCTTGGAAGAAATAACTACCTAACTTTACACAAGAAAAAAAAATTAAAAATATTAAATTAATTAAATTACATCTCAAACATCTCTATGTTTATTAATTAAATTGAATTCCTAATAATTTTGTTCTGTCAGTGAAAACTCCAGATAATTTTACTGGGTAATTCTACCAGACATTTAGGGAAGAAATAATATAAATTCTACACAAAATTTCCCAGAAAAAAAAGATGATGGCATGCTTCCCACTCCAGTCTTCTAGTGTGACACCAGAAGTAGAGAATGTTTCAAGACTAAGATACTCTTCCGGTCCCAGGCACTGCGGAAGCCGCCGGTTACCGTGCAGACATGGCCAAGTCCAAGAACCACACCACACACAACCAGTCCCGCAAATGGCACAGAAATGGCATCAAGAAACCCCGGGTCACAAAGATACGAATCTCTTAAGGGGGTTGACCCCAAGTTCCTGAGGAACATGCGCTTTGCGAAGAAGCACAACAAGAGAGGCCTGAAGAAGATGAAGGCTAACAATGCAAAGGCATTGAGTGCATGCGCAGAGGCCATCAAGGCCCTTGTGAAACCTCAGGCCATCAAGCCCAAGATGCCGAAGGGCCCAGCTGCAAACTCAGCCGCCCAGCTTTCATTGCTCACCCCAAGCTTGGGAAGCGGATTCAAAGCTACATGGCCAAGGGTCGTAGGCTCTGCCAACCAAAGCCCAAGGTTCAAACCAAGGCAGAGGCCAAAGCTCCAGCTAAGGCCCGGGCTTCAGCCCCAGCCCAGGCTCCCAAAGGTGCCCAGGCCCCTGTGAAGGCCCCATAGAAAAGGCTCCCGCCAGTGTGAAGACAGATGGATTGCCGGGACACACCTGCCCACACACTATTTGCAGATGACCAGTGTCCTATGCTGTTTTTACAAATAAACTCGAGGCAAGATTTGTTAAAAAAAAGAAAAAAAACCAAAAACTTAAGATACTTCACAAAATGGTTATTAACAAAACATTAACAAATCGAAGCCAACAAAGACGATCAGTGATGTTATGAGCAAAACACAATGTTAGGAATTAATTAGTTTACATTTGAAAGTCAGTATAATTCACCGTGTTAATAAATTAAAAAAAAAGAAAGCCCACGTACAGGAATCAACATTCATTTTTTTATGAAAACCCTTAGCAAAAAAGAAAATAGAAGACGCTGCCTTCAACATAATAGAGAGTGTTTAGGAAAAGCCTACGGCTAGCATCATGCTGCATGGTGAAAGCTCACATGGTCTTCCATCTTAAGATGGGGAATGAGCAGCAACATCTGCTCACACTGTTTCTACTTAACACTGCAGGAAAGCGGGTAGCTAGCTAGTGCAATAAACCACGAAAAGGAAACGGGGGCACATCCAGTTTGGAAAAGAGGAAACCAGAGCTGGAGAGATGGTTGAGCAGTCTGAGCAGTAAGGTCATTGGCTGCTCTTCAGAGGATGCAGGTTCATTTCCTAAGATCCCCATGGTGGTTCACAAACATCGAAAACAACTCTAGCTTCAGGGAATCCCACGCCTTATTCTGTGGACATCAGAAGGTGTGACCAAGGCAGCTTATAAAAGATTTTATTGGGGTTCACAGTTTCAGAGGTTGAGTCCATGGCCATCAGGACTGGGGCCATCATGACTGGGAGCACGGCTGCAGGCAGGCAGGCACGGTTCGGAAGCAGTAGCTGAGAGCTGATACTCTTGTCTGCCAGGGGAGAGAGCTAATTGGGAAGAACATGGCTTTTAAAACCCCATAGCCCACGCCCACTGACACATCTTCTCCAAAGCCCACGCCCACTGACACACCTCCTCGCAAGAGGCCACACCTCCCAATCCTTGCCAAACAGCTGGGAAACAAACATTCAGACAACTGAGCCCTCGAACTCAGAAATCCGCCTGCCTCCGCCTCCCAAGTGCTGGGATTAAAGGTGTGCGCCACGATTGCTCGGCAACCGGGCCCATTCTTATTCAAACTACCAACAAACACCCATACAGGTTAAAAGATAAAAACATTTTTTAAAAAATGTTCATTTGTAAATGACATACACTTTATGACTTTTTCTGGGGAGTCTATTTTTATTCATCCTAGACAGGGTGACAATCGTTTAAAGAACTGATTCCAATTTGGTGAGTTTAACTGGGGTTACTTATGGGAACATGGACAACCTGCAGGCAGCTAAACTACTGGAGAAAAGTTGTGCTTCAACCCACCCCAGGAATCCACCGGCCCCCTGGGATCCATCACACCCCAACAACCTACCACACCCCAACAATCCACCCCACCCCAGGGACGCCTCCCACCCCAACAACCCTCCCCACCCCAGGGACCCACCCCACCCCAGGGGTCCACCCCACCCCAGGGACCCACCCCATCCCAACAACCTACTCCACTCCAGCAACTGCTTACCATTTATATATCCTCAGGGAGGGTAGAGACTAATGTACCACATGAGTCCCCTCACCCCACACCTTTTATAGAGGAATGATAATGGGTCCAGTCCTGTGGGTAATCTATTAACCAAGGTAGAAAAGTTGTAAAGTACAGAAAAATTAACTGTGCTTCTATATAAATCCCGTGCATAATGGGAAACTAGAATGTACAAATTGTTAAGGGACCCATCACACACACACACACGCACACGCACACGCACACACACACACACACAAAACGTTTAGGAACACATTCTGGAAGCGGAGTAAGACTTGTCTCCTGAAAAACCTGCAGCCACTGGAGCCCTCAGGAGACCACGTGATGCTGAAAGGGACTCCTTGGTTCTGTGGCCACAGAAGTTTCCTCAATGCTGAGTGCTTTAAATTCATGCAGTTTTGATCAAAATTCCAGTGATTTCTTGTTGTCGTTGTTTGGTAGAACTTTGACAAACAGATTCCAAAGTTTGTAGGCAAATGTGGAAGACCTAGACTTGGAAAGCTAGCACTGGAAAAAGCGCAGAGGGTGAGAAGTGAGAGGCTAGCCTCCCCTGTCATCCTGACCCTGTGTCCCGGCCTTCCCAGAGCTGGGATAGTAGGTCTGCGCCACAAAGCCCGTGGTACTTTTTGTGCTTAGGAAATCCAGGGTCTCATTAAGCTCCATGTGGGCTTCTGCACCGCACGCCACACACGTGTGCTACAACACAGCGCTACATCTTCAGCGTGTAAACGGGCTTCAACTGCTCGATTTCAAGGTTTATTTTAACGCAAGAGTAAGCAAGGTCAGGTAAATATGTAAATGAAACAAGAGTCCAGAGTGAGAGCCTTATAGATTTGTTTAAACATCTGGTCTACAGAACAAGAAAAAGTAAATTGGACTTCGAAAAAACTTAAGGGTGTTTTACCTTTGGAATGACTTTGTCAAGAGACGAAAAATATAAACCCACACTAGGAAGCAACGTTTGCCAATCATGTGACAGTTAAGAGATGTGTATCTGTAAGACACGAATAGCTCTCAAGTTTCAATAAGCAAACACCGTCTAAAGTATGAAAGACCCAAATAGACAACTTCAACCAGCAGGATTTACTGAGCCAAGGCATTTAACACATTTAGTCATTAGTGAAACAGAAGCTAAAACCGCAGTGGAATAATCCATCACACTATTAGAACGGCTAAAATTAAAAAGCCTGGTCATGCCAGCTGCTGACGAGGATGTGAGGCACTGATGCCCTACTGTGAGATGGAACTGAAATGGCAGAAGTGCTTTGCAGCCCAAAACCTCCTTGCTTTTCTTCGTTGTTTTAGTTTTGAAACCTGGGGCCCTGGTACAGCCTGAAACGTGTTATGTTCGTGAGGATGACCTTCACTGGATTATGCGGCTGGTTTGGGGGATTCCACCCAGGGCTTTGAGCACAAGGGCAAGCATGCTACCAATTGAGCACACACGTGCAGCCCCTGAGTTTTCTTAACATGTTAAGTGACCTAAAGAGAATCTGGTCATTTCCTTCCTAGATATTTATACCCAGGGAAATAAGAGAATGCCCCATACAAAGATGTACACAGCGAACATAGCAGCTTAATCTGTAACGAGCAAAACCTAGCACTAGCTAAAATGTCATCAATAAGTGGTTTAAAATTTGGTATGTCCCTCCATGATGATTATTATCCGGTAGTAAGAAGAAATGAACACCTCGCAGGCAGCAGCAGGAAAAAAAAATAACCTCAAAATAATCTTTCTGAGAGAAGTGTCCTACACAAAGAGAGAGAGAGAGAGAGAGAGAGAGAGAGAGAGAGAGGGGAGAGAGTTCACACTGTATGATCCCATTAACTCTGGAAAATGCAAACCAATGTACAGTAATAGAAGATTAGTGGTTGCCTGGGGGAGGCTCTGCGTGTGTGGGCAATGCAGAGCTGGATTGCAAAGAGGCACCAGGAAACTTTGGACATGCTCGTCACCTTAGTGGTAAGGAGCTCCTGCATGCACACACATGTCAAAATATATTCTAAACATGGAGCTTACTGTGAGCCAAATATATCTCAAGAAAGCTACTGTAAAATGCATGTAGTGGGCACATTCTGCCACAGTCTGTGCTGGGCTGTGTTAGAAAACTGTAAATGCACTTTCCCTTTAGTCTCTACAATAAAGCTATCAGTTTGGTGCCGTGATTGATTGCTCCCTCCTAGTGACAGAACACTGAGGTTTGGACAGGTTGTCACCCTCCACTGCTTAGTTAAAGCGGGTGCTATTCCGTGTCAACTGAATTTGCGTTAGAGAGACAGCGCCAGGAGTCCTCCTCGCTTTAGCTCCTTAGGCGTGTGGAAGCAGTGCAAAGGCTCATGTCAGCTTCACAGGTCTACCCACTGAGTTTGGAGAAGGTAAGGTGACCTCTAAGCTTCCAAACCCGAGGGCTGTCTTTGCCTCTCACAGCAGGCCCCTGTCGCAACACTGACTTTCATTTGCTGTGCGTTGGATCAGTTGACCAAGGATCAAGTCAGAAACTCCGACTGCGGTCGCAGGGTGACCGGGCGTGCCCGGGAGCAAGGAGACTCTTGTCATTGACCAGGGCCGCAGAGCATCTATCGGGTGTCCACGCCGGTGCTGGTGAGGCCGGCGGGGGCGTCGCGGAGGCGGGCCCGGGGACGCTCGCAGGCGCTCGGGCGCGGCGCCCCCTGCCGGTCGGGCTCCGGCGCGTATCCAGTCCGGAGCGCGGGGACGCAGGCCGGCGAGCTGGGAGCGAGAGGGCAGGCGAGCGGGCGGGCGGGCGCGCCCGGCAGGGTAGGTGCGGTGGGTGGGGCGGGCGCGGGGCGCGGGCGGGCGTGAAGGAGGGAGGGAGGGAGGGCGGCCGGGCGCGGGGCGCGGGGCGCGGGGCGCGGGCGGGGGGCGCGCGCGGAGGGTCGCGCGGGGGCCCGGCGGCGGGGGCGCGCGGCGGCGCGCGCGGCGCGAGTCATCAATTATGCAAGGGCTCGCGCCGCGCGGGGGGCGGGCGCGGGGAGCGCTCCAAGATGGCGCCCACCGCAGTCCCGCCCGCCGCAGCCTCGGCGCCTCTGCAGTCCGGCCGCGCCTCCCGGGCCCCGCGCTAGGGCCGCCGCCGCCTCGCCCGCCGCCGCCGCCGCCGTAAGTCGCCCCGGAGCCCCCGTCCCGGCGCCGCTCCTCGGCCTGGGCTCCCCTCTTGCCCCGGGACCCTGGAGCGGGCTCGCCCCTCTCAGCCCCGGGGCTTTGCCGCAGAGCGCGCGGCGCGGCTCGCGGGCCGCGGGGCTCACGGGGCTCGCGTGGCCGCCGTGGAGCGGGGTTTCTGCCCTTCGTGCTTTGCACGGGTGTTTGGAAGTCTTGCTTCCTTCCACGGTGTCTGCCGGGGTCCCCGAGGAGGATGGGGGACCTCCAGCTCCCACCCCTGGCTGGACATCCTGCCCTCCAGGTTGCCTGGTCGCCCGGGGACCCGGGCTTGCCCCGGCGTCCCCTCGGCGCTGCAGCCGGCACCCAGCCCCCAGTGCCAGCCCGGTTGGGGCTCTCGGGTTGCTCTGCAGCCCCTCTTCTCTGCCCCCTCCCCCAGTCCTTACTGGATCCTCCTTCATCAGGCTCCACATTGCTACCAACTGCAGAAGCCGGGGGACTCCTGGGTTCGTGGGGCAGTCAGGACACCTCCTGCCCTTTACTCCTTTACTTGGATGTATCAGTCCCCCTCTCGCCAGAGTGCTCAGGGGTTGTGTTGGAGCCCCCCGCGACCTTCCTTGGCAGGTTAGGATTCCTGCATCAGAGTATATCACTTTCAGAATATCCCCCTTCCCCCCCCCCCACCCCTACGCCACCCTATGCAGAGCCTGTTCCTCTCTTCTCTCCCTTCCCTCCCCCACCTTACCACGGGCAGCAGCACCCTGGGCTTCTTGTTACAGAGCTGTTTGCCCAGTTCCACAGCTTGGACCCTTCTTCTCTGCTTCACCCTTGGTACCTTGGGGACCTCAAAACCTCTGCATTTCTCCTGGGAGCTCCGCTCCATCCTCTATTGCCCGCAGCAACCACCGGTGGAGACTTGGCAGTTAACTTTCCGGGCGGTAGTGGGGGCTGTCAGACCCCTTCAGCGTCCCTAGGTTCGAGTTAGGATGGAGTGGGAATCATTTTTCAGCCTAATAAATAGGAATTCTCCAAACCTTGCATTCCTTCCAGCTACTCCACCCTATGCCCTCTCCATCACTTACACTGCAGTTTTTGAAGCACGGGGGAATACATTTTATAACTGGAGGTTCCAAGATTCGCATCGGTGTTCAGAATCAATGTCATCTGTTGGGGTGGGGGTTGGGGGGAAGCATAGAAGAAACTTTGCATTGCATCTGGCCAAACTCGGGCAGGGAGAAATAGCAGGCTGCAAGGTCTGCTGCACAGGGGGAAACTGCTCTTAATGCACAGTGGGCATCCGGGAGGGCAGGGATTGGAAGGAGGAAGTGTGGGTAAGGGCCTCTAGGGCAAAGTGGGGGGAATGCTTTTTATAACTGTTTTCTCGAGTTTAAACCTGGAGATCCTTTAGAGAGGTGTTTGTGTGTTAGGACTGGGGGGATGTCTTAGCTTTCCAAGGAGATTTCGGGTGTGGTAGGTTTTTTAACGTCTCGAAGACTCTTTTCCCTTTCCTCCATGTGCATTAGAAGATATGGGGGAGGGAGCCTTATTCTTTCCTCCAAAAAATATGTTTTTGATGTGTAATGCAAACGGATGGACAGTGTAAATACCCAGCAGCAGGATGGCAGGAACCAAGAGGTTCAGGCTCAAAATGCTGAAAGCTTTTAGCATATTGTCTGTAACCCGGCTCTTGAAATACTGCAGCATTTTCCTCTGGAACTCATGACCCATAAGGCCTTCAGTTCTCCCTGAAAGAGGATTTGATTGCTGTGTGTGGGGGTAGTGATGGTTTGGTGTTCCGTGAGCATTCTGTCTGTCCTAGAAATTGCAGCTCTCTGGAGAGGGCTGCAAGCATGTTCTGTGTCCTCAGAACATCCAATGTGTGTAGATGTAATGTTTCTCTTACTAGGATGTGGTGGGTATTGTATAGCAATTCGTGATGGTTCTGGATAGCTAGTTACTGATTTCTTGGGGTTCCTTTGGGAGGCTGACTTTATATGCCTTCGGTTTTCGTTTGACTTTTGTATAAATATATTTGGAATATTTTCTTTTAAATCAACTATAGATAGTGACTAGGGATATAGTATATTTAAAAACAAATAGCCATATGGTTGCTTGAAGGAGGACTCCAAGCAGTTCACCCTGAGCGCTTGTTCCTCTCTTCCTTGCCTTTCCTTGGCTTTATGCTTGCTAGAGCGGTACCTGCTGCGGTGCTGAAGGACAGCTCCCTGACTTGTGTGGCTGAAGTCACTGGCGGAAGGGACTGGGTTTGCTTTGCGAGCAGGCTTTCCCTGTGATGTGGATCTGCATGTGCATGCGCAACTGGGTCGTACTTGAGGTTAAAGGTCTGGTTATCACATTTTCCTTACTCCCACGTAACTCCTCATTTTGGCTGTCCCTCACGGAGGCAGTGCTGTTTCGGCTTCAACAGATCCGTATGTAAGACATACATTTTGCTGACGGCATTGTTTCAGGACCTTTTTTTGTCATTTCAAATAGCAGGAAACTGTCAACATTACGGTAATTTGGTCTTCACCAGAAGTAATTAGATAGCTTACCAAGTTAGGCTGAATATGAAGGGCATTTTTGCTAGGTTGACCTAAACAGTGAGCTGGGAATGGGACTCGGCAGGCCAGACTGTGAACCATTATGTCACTGTGGTAGGCTGGTCTAAAATTGTTTTAAAATCATAGATTAAGAAGGTGGAACATAAAATTCAACTTGCTCAGCCTCCTGTCTCCCTTGGGAATCCTTCTTATAGGACACCTCTGCTTTGAATACTTCGTTGGTAGAAAACTCAGTGCCACAGGAAGTAGCTCACCCACGGTGGCTGAAATACTTTAATCTCTCTTGGAAGGTAACACGTATAACATTGAAGGACATACTTTGGAACTGCATAAGGGGCAAATGTCTTTCACATGCTTGCATTGTGAAAGCCGATATACTTAGCATTTTGTAGAGAACTGAAGGACACGCCACCTATTTGAAAAGAATGCAAAGCAACATGGCTACCTAAAGTAAGAGAGGGTTCTATGAATGGAAATAAAACTGTCTTTCATGTGCTGGGGTTACGTAACAAGTTCTGGAAAGCACCTGATTTACTTAATGAGTGTTTAACCCCTGTGAGTTATACTGAGAAGGGCCTTTAAGTCCACACTGTAGAGACAGTATTAAACATAGCTTATCCGGAGTGTGGCCAGTTGCCACAGTTATAACAATAACACACACACTGGCTGCAGAGACAGTATAGAGGAGAGTCCTTCTGACTTTTACGTGCTCAGCAGAAGCGCTGGTCACATGTGAGTGGACCTTTTCCGTTTCAAGCCACATTTCCAGAAGTTGCTCGAATGATACTTACTTTCAAGTTGTATCTTCCATGTTCTTAGACTCAGGGTCTAATAGACCCAGGGACTCAGACACTAAGTTGTTATATTTCCATTTGCCTTTCCCCTTAACCCTTTAAACAATTTTCAGAAAACTCTCTTTAATGTGAAAGAATGTACTCACAGAGTCATCACCACCCTACCCCCTTTTTAGTCTCTTGGCTAAAATGTAGCACATTAACTAGAGGGATAAAGACCCTCGATCAGAAACTTGTAACAGTGTAACTTGTAAACAGTAAAGTGTCATCTGGTGCTTCCCAGATGTAAGGCACTATATCAGACATGGACACATTTGCTAAATAGCACCAACTTAGAAACAATGTCCTGTTCTAAGCCTTGGCTGTAAGAGAGACAGAGGTAGAAACACAACTTTGACCCTGTGGCCATATTGATTGGGGTAATGTTGTATGACTGTCAGGTTGAGCTCGGTGATTTTTACCTAAAAATAGTTTGAAAATAAATGTAGGGAAAGAAAAAGGAGAAGGCTTCTGAAGTTGTTTCTGTCCCTTTGTGAAGTTAGGATACACAGCTAGGACACATAGTCAAATACCATGCCATGGATTAAGGCAAAGTGACCCAACCAATTGCCATCGTTGGAGGCAACTATGGACCTTGGAGTCGGACAAAGTTAGGTTCAAATCCTGACTTGACTACTTGCTTTTTAACCTTGGGAAAGCTATCTAGTTTCTCTGGGTTTTAGTTGCTCTCATCTGTAAGCACAGGATAAATAATACCTACATTGCCATGTTTGTGGGGATTAAATAAAATCTGCTTCCTTTCTCTAGAGATTTAGCAGCTTAGTGAGTATTTACATGTGTATATGATATAGTATATATGTACTGTATTAAGCTTCAGTAGTCTGAAAGCAGATAATTCTTGAATGTCAGTCTGTGTAGGAGGCGGAGTTTGCAGGTTCCTTAACCTGAATGGACATTGCTAGACTCAAATAAGAAAACTTACACCACACAGCTGCTGGGCTGACCCCACACAGCACCACGATTGCATTTGCCAAGTCAATTCTTCTCTCATCCCCCCTGAAGTATGCTGTGATGGTGTTCCTTACCACAAAGGAGTGCTTTAACACTCCCAGGCTGGAAGGCAACCGGACTGTTTTATCTACAGATCTAAAGGTGGAGTAGGCCCAAAGGTGGAGGCCTACCGTTATTCTCACATGAGCTGGGCTTTATCAGCATGGTAGAGCTTGGAGTGGCTTCTGTCCTCATTTTAATTTTCTTCTTGTGTGAACTTTGAATGGCTGTATCTGAATGGGCCTCATATTAGAACTCACAGGTGCTCACCTGCCATGGGTTTTCACTCTGTTTACAAAAGCTCAAAATATCCTTCTAGCTGGTGGTTTTTACAGCTAGATAAGGCAAATGTTATTCTATGTTACAGCTTAGGAGATGGTGTACCCGAAAGGCGGAGTTGTCCAGGGGTGAGGACGACTTGAGAGGTGGAACCCAGGCTATCCCGGAGCTTGGTTGATTCACACTTAAAGATTTTTTCTCCATGAAATTGTGTTACATTCTGATGTTCATATAACCAAGTAAAACGAACAGTTTTGGTTTATTTTAAGAAATTATCATTATCTTAGGTAGCTAAACATATCTTCGTGAGTGGGCATGGTGAAAGATTCTGAGATAGGCTGAAGCACCTCTCAAGAAGCATTTGGGAGAGGGGGAGTGAGGGGAGATGACCTGGGATCTGTCGAGAAGGCTTTGAACTTGCATGCATTTCCTCCTGTGTGTGTCCTAATCCTCTGTCCCAATGGAAAATCAGAACAAAGCTATGTTCCAAAGAACCACCACACCTCTGTGTTTGCATGTCTTTCTCCCTGTGTCTTGCACATAAATACCCTTATGTTGCCACCTGTGAATGCTGTTTTACTGCCACCTTATGTTAATGGGAACCATAGGAAAGTTTGACTGTTGACACCTGGAGCAGCTTTGCTCATGCTTGAAGCTAGAGGACTTGGAGGACAGAGCATGCTGGGATCGGGTGCCGCTAGGTGAGATCTAGAGTCCCAGGGTTGTTCTTAGAAGGATGTAGGCTAGGAGAGTGCAGCTAAGAGGGGAAATGGTCAAGATTTCCCTCAGGCATAGAGATGTGCCACAGCAAAGGAAACTGGCACAAAACTGGGAGCCTGTGGGTTTGGGGTGGTATGCATGTGTGTGTACGTGTGCGTGTGTGCGTGTGTGCTCGTGTATATGTGTGTTTGCTCATATGTGTGCACCCATGTGTGTACATGTTTGTATAGTGTGTGTGTTTTTGTGCATGAGTGCAT
The DNA here is from genome assembly GCA_021653895.1 of Mastomys natalensis. Lineage (NCBI taxonomy): Eukaryota > Metazoa > Chordata > Mammalia > Rodentia > Muridae > Mastomys > Mastomys natalensis. Next base: position 468,955 of record JAJTUV010001620.1, on the reverse strand, counting down.
GCGTGTGTGTGTGTGTACATGTTTGTGCACATGTGTGTGCATGCCTGTGTGCGTATGCCTGTGCACGCATGTGTGTGCATGTGTATGTGCACATGCATGTGTGTGTGTGCTCACGAGTATGTGTGTATGCTCGAATGCACTCACACGTGTGTGCCCGTTTGTGTACATGTGTGCATCCATGTGTGCATTCATGCGTATGTGTACACATGCACATGTGTTTGTGCACATGTGTGTGCATGCGTGTGCATGTGTGTTTGTATTTATGTGTATTTCTATAGCCTTATGATGGTAGGGAGAGGCTTTTAGTGTCACTGGGACTTGTCCAAAGGTCTGGAAATGGAGACCACTGAGTCCCTCAAAAGCTCTGTTAGCCGACCCCTTCCCTGTTCTCTCGATTAGTATGGCTTGTACGCTGTTACAGGCTTTGGAGTTCCAGGCAGTAAGGCATATGGAAAAGTTGTGAATGACTTTACTTGCTTAATAGCATTCCCACCAGAGTGAACTTGGGGAGTCAGGTTAGTTTTAACGTTTAGATAACTTTTACTAATGAAAGGGATCAAAACTACTTCCTCAGTGAAAGACCAGTCATTTCATGTGTCATTCCTCCCTGTCTTTATTCTAAAGACAGTTACACAGCGAGCCCCCAGAAGCTCAGGATCTGTTGCAAACCATCACGAAGCAGCAGCTTGCTTGTTTTGCCAAGCAGTGTCTGTGAGTGAGTGAGGCTGTTTGTTGTATGGTGAGCTCCGTATTTCAGCTCTTTAATTAAGGATAACTCCGTGAGCTTTGGTGCTGTATCCACTACTGCCTTTCTGTCTCAGCAATAAGCTGAATAAAATGATTTCAAATGAAAACAAATTAGTGCATTATTATTAAACTACAGAGGAATATTAAACAGGTTGTAGATGGGCCTGGCAGAACTTTCTTAGAGGTCAGAATACCCAGAAACTTGGTTAGCTACAGCATTCTCAATTGGATTTCCTAGGATTTGATGTAAAGAGATGAGACCCCTTGTTGATAGGGAAAATGTCCTGAGTATAACAGACATGCTTTAAACACTGGCATCGTGCGGCCAGGGTCGGGGAGCATTGAGAGTGTGAGGGGTTATCAAAGGGAGTGGGGGTACAACAGACATGGGAGACATGTGTCTGTGAGAAGCGCTCATACCTTAGGACAGGTGTGCAGTCTCCTGAAGACTCCTGAGGGTCCATGTCTGGGCTCATTTCTGGACAACAGTGATTCTGATCTCTCAGACAGAGCACTGAATACTGGGAAGGTTGAGTCTCACTTGTTTGCTTTCAATCTTGTTCTATCTCTGTTAGGACTTTACCCAACATTTGTTCTATCTTTGCTACATTGTTTTCTTCACCTGCTTGCTGTGTTGGGAAAACGGGAGGGCGTTTTCTTGCTTTATGGGAAAGGGGCTGACATGCTTAACGCTCACTGTCAGTTGTACTGTAAGAGCCTCTCCACACAAGCAGTCTTGTGCTTTCTCTTCCATTCTGCCTTAAAAACACACCTTTTGAATTTATTTGCTTAACTAGTTGCTAGAGACAGAGGGCTCAAAAACAACATGGTTGATTGAATTGTCTCTTACTGTCTCCCAGCCTTCCAGTGTGCACTCCATAAGCCCAGCTATGAGTACTGGGTCTTGGGCACATGTCTCCCAGCCTTCCAGTGTGCACTTCATAAGCCCAGCTGTGAGTTCTGGGTCTTGGGCACATACACATGATCGCCCCTCCTTGCCTGCCAACTATTCCCATCATCCTTTAGAAAAACTTTATCTTTAAAATATTTTATACATATGGGAGTTTTGTCTGCATCACATGCTTGTCTGGTGCCCGCACAGGACAGGAGGCATTGGATTCCTGTTCCTGGAATTGCAGGTCATTGTGAAGAGCTATGAGGATACTGAGAATGAACCTGGGTCTTCTGGAAGAGCAGCCAGTGCTGCCAATGGCTGAGCTGTCTCCCCAGCTCACACAGAAAGACTAAATCATTTGGGGATGTGATCTCTCATTGTGATCCTTCTTCTACTTTATCATATGCATAATTCCTCTGTGTTTTCCTTTTATTGATGAAATTTTTACACCAATGTTTTGGATTGTTTAATATAAAAAAGTTAGTTTGGGTGAAATATCCTTTCCTACCATCTGAATTGCTTTTGAGGGTTTCCATGTAGAGGATTCACGGTCTTTCTCTGGGAAACTGCATTGTCCCCCCTGACCACAGCAGTCCACAAATATTTATTAAGTACACCTAAAGGAGAGGACTATAGCAGGTGCTGAGAATTGTATAAAGATCTCTCTGTATTCTAGAAACTTACCTGGTCAAATAAGTACCAAATATAAAATCCTACAAAATAGGTTTTCATAATGGTTCAAAGATTGAAAAGGGTTTAATTGCCAGCTGAGTGGTATAGTTGGCAATTAGTTAATAAGTTGATTTCCCTGAGATACAGTCTCACTCTGAAGCACACTGGCCTACACACATCTTCCAAGCTCACCTCAGACTCACATGGGCCACCATACCTGGCTAGAAAGCTAATTTTTCAGAAAATCTTCAGACTAGTTTGATCTGAAGCAGGTTGTTGGAAGATGTCTGCTCCGGGCTTGGCTTTATGTTATGAGACAATAAGAATGTAGAGTGTTCTGGGGGAGTACTGTGCAGTCTAGGTGGGCTGTGTACAGTTCCCCAGTCGCAGATAAACCTGCAAAATAGCAGTGGGTTAGGCAACGTTAAAGGCTTTTCAGCTGTGCTCATGTCGATGGAAAGCACAGACGGTTGAGAGGAGTACTAACCGATGCACAGTCATCGTGGTTTAGGAAAATCACGTAGCTGTGTTTAACACGGAAAGGCAAAGAGCGGGGCGTGGTGCGGAGCGGGGCGTGGTCAGCTAAGTAACTGACAGTTTGATTCGGCCTCATTGTGTATGGGTGCAAGAACTCTGAATATGTGTGCCACATGGATGCTTATGTTAGGGGAACACTTTTTTTTCTTCTAATTTTAAAATTATTTTTCTGCAGGAGTTTCTTCCCATGAGCTTCTAAAGGGTTTTGTTGCTTTTTTTTCCCTTTTGGGAAAACCTGTCTTTTGAACTTCTTTAATTCTTACACTCTCCCTGATAAAGGACTCTGCTTTTATGTTGGAGTCTTGTAAATCATTGCTTTAACTAAAAATGTTCAGTTACATTTTATTCAATGAAAATATAAAGATATATATATATATATATGCATGTATGCACGGGGATACATATACCATGGTGCACTTGTGGTGGTCCAAGGGCATCTTGAGAGAGAGGGTTCTCTCCTTCCACCATGTGGGGTCTAGTCATCAGACTTAGTGGCAAGTGCCTTTCTCACTGAGCTATCTCAGCAACTCTCTGTTTACACACCCTCCCCTCTTCAGTTACTGTTGTTACATGTTGCGTCCATTAGTGTTGCCAATACCTGTGTTTGGAAGCTGACTGCTTAGTAGTGAATAACCAGTTGGGCTTGTCATTGATGGTAATTCTCCCAGCCGTCATGAACGAACTGCCTGTGGTTCTTCATCTGGGTGGGCTTTGTGAGATTCTCCCATCCACGCTGGCATGTCAGCTGGTGTCACTGTTCAGGTCTGTCTAGACAACTGTATTGTTGAGATTTTGGCTTCCCAGTTTTATACACAAGGCACACGCTTGCAGCAGACATCCTTGTGCTCTGGCACAAATCATCTTTCTGCCCCTCTCTGTTCCAATAATTTTAGCCTTTTCCCTTCTGGATATTCTCAACTAATCATCCTTAAGGAGGTTAAGGAGTAAGAGGCGCACACCTTTTCTTAGGTTGTGACTGATAGAAGGCATTCCTTTGCTGAAACAATGTATCTCTTTTCTTTTTCTTTGTATTGTTTCTGTGAACAGAGGCTCTAAGGGTAGCCACTAAAAGGCTTTAGCACTTAAGAACAGAGTGGGGTGGGGGGAGGGAGAAGGGGGAGATCTTATTCAGGCTGTTACTTTCAGTTCAAGTACTAAGACTTGAGCTGTAGACGTCAGGAGTCAGAGCTGGCTTGAGTGAGCCCTCTGTGGATCTGAAGTACATGACTGGTCACTGGCCCAGCAAAGGACTTGAGTGTAATTTGCAGCACAGGTACACCTGGGAACCTTGGCCTTGTTCATCTTTCTTCTCCTCAGCAAAGATCTTCAAAGAAGGAGGAGGAGAAGGAAAAGAAGGAAAAGGGGAAGAGGAGTTTTTGGAATATCAGAATTGATATACCAAAATATATTTAGAGAAAAGCACACCAGAAATTTCCTTCAATAAATAATTTCATTTGTTAAAATGCCTTTCTCTTTTAGCCACCAGAGTTGCTTGAATAACTTGAGCCCTTGTAAATTCCTTTACATCTACCTGTTTGTGCTCAGACTGTGGCCCCTGTGGCTTACCATGGAGCCAGGAGAACAAGCCAAGATCATGAACATGATGTAAACGATTTAGCACACTGTGTAGGGATGCAGAGCATCCTCACAGCAATTCCACAGGGAGTATCTCAGTGCTGTGTGTGCTTACACCTTCCTCCTAGGTAGGATGCACAGGCTAAGGCATTTAAATAGCAGTGCCCTGTGAAATGCTCTGGAGCTTGCCCGGATGAGGTGGGTCTACTTCGCTCTTGCAGGAAGGAGGACAGACTGCTATGTTGATCTGTATGTTCTAGTGCAAGGAAGAAATAGAGAGCTGTAGGTGTCTTCTTAATCTTTTGTTTGTAATGCTTCTCCTTTCCTGTTTGTCTTAGTTAGGGTTTACTGCTGTGAACAGATACCATGACCCAGGCAACTCTTATAAGGGCAACATTTAGTTGGGGCTGGCTTACAGGTTCAAAGGTTCAGTCCATTATCATCAAGGTGGGAACATGGCAGCATCTAGGCAGGCATGATGCAGGCAGAGCTGAGAGTTCTACATCTTCCACTCTTCTACTCTTATTTGTGGCAGTAGACTTTGGGATGTATGATTATGAAAAAACAGTGGTTGATCTGTGGAATCCAAGACATGGATGGTAGTCCAAATTTTGGGCAACCACATAAAAGATATGTTTTTATGACCAAAATTTAGAGATTAAAACCCTACACTCTAGTTCCGTGTACAAGCCAACAATGTGCCTGAGACAACATGGAACTCATTCCTGTCAGTTTGTAACCTTTCCTGTCAGGATTCTGTCCCCAGGAATAAGAGTCAGTATGACTAGTATTTGGAAAACTTCTAGCTTAGAGATAGTGAATATATTTTTCACTTTAACATTTCAAACAGCTTTGGTTTTCTTTTTATTTTATTTAAATTTTGTAAACAGCAAAATTGAAGAAAATTGTTAATAAACATATAGATTCATATAAGTATTACTGCTGTCAGTACAAAGAAGAGTTCTACTGCCCCTCCTCAGTCACTCTGGTCCTTTTGTAGTGACTCTTGGCTAGCCCTGACTGGCTCCCCGATCCAATGAGTCTACCTTCCCCAAATGGCATATAAATAAATAGAATCATACCATAGCATCTAACTTCTGGAGCCTGAACACTTTTGTTCAGTGTGATACGTTAGTGATTTATGTCGTACCGATTGGTTCTTTGTTATTGCTGAGTGGTATCTTACTGTATAGAATTGAATTGTTTGTCACATTGTGTCTAACACTGTGTTTAACAATTTGCTTATTCATCTGTGGAAGGACATTCGGAATGTGGGATGTTTCTGGCTATTATGAATAGCGGCTGCTGTACAGGTCTTTGTGTAAGCCTAAATTTATATTTCCCAGAGGCTGTTCCTAAGAATGGGACTGCTGAGACAGGTAGTGGTACACACCTTTAATCCCAGGAGGGGGAGGGAGGGGGTAGAGGCACATATATCTATAGGAGTTTGAGGCTAGCCTTGTCTACAAAGTAAATTTCGGGACAGCCAGAGCCACACAGAGAAACCTTGTCTCAAAAAAAAAAAAACAAAAAACAAAAAAAACCCCAAAAAAACAAAAACCAACCAAACAAAATGAGTGGGACTTTGGCAAGTGTAAGTGTATGTGTGTCTTTTGGGCTGTGTAGTGTGTGCATGTGTGTGCACACAACAGCTTATGGATGCGTGAAGACCAGAGGTGACCAAGTGTCCTCCATCACTCCTCACCGTGTATTTCTGAGGCAGGGTTCTCACTGACCCTGGAGCTCACTCACTGACTGGAGTCAGGTCAGCGAGCCTTCCTGTCTTTCCTGTGAGGACTGGGATTGCAGGTGCCTGCTGCTGGGCTCAGTCAGGTCTGAACTCGTGCTTGCACAGCAAGTACCTTCAGCCATGAGACATTAAGGGTAAACTAGTAAACTGATTTCCAGTGTGGCTACATCATCGTGTTTCGTCTCCAGGGTCCAAGGGAGAGGGAACGCTCTGTGTCCTTGTCAGGGTTGGCTGGTTTATTCCTCAGTCTGAGTAAGTGAGGAGTCAGTGGATCCCACTGTGGTTTCGGTTTGTGGTCCTCTGGTGGCTAATAATACTGAGTGTCTTTTACAGGCTTGTTTGCTGTCTGTACACTTGTGGTGAAGTATCTGTTCCAATATTCTGCCCATTAGAATATACTGAATTTCCCATTGTGAGTTTCGTGTGTGTGTGTGTGTGTGTGTGTGTGTGTGTGTGTGTGTGTTTTAAGTATATACTCTTGATATGTCTTTCCCCAGATCAATCACTTGGACAGGCTTTCTCACAGTGCCAGCATTTTATTTTCCTTCTCGCTTGTAATACAAATGTAAAATATTTGATTAAGTATAATGTCTCCTTTTTTCCTCTTTTTATGGATTGTGTTTTTAATGACATCTGTAAGCCCTTTCTGTCTAACCCAGGATGGTCTTGGGCGATGTCTTTAATAAAAGTTTTATGGTGTTACACCTAGACCTGCTATTCAAATGAGTTCCTTTTATAGTGTGTTGGCTTTGTTTGATGTATTGTTTTCACGGTTCCTCACCATTGTGGGAGAGATTACCTTTCTCTATGGAGTTGACTCTGCACCTTTTCCAAGGCGGCTGGCTCTGCCTGTGGGTTTCTCTGGACTCTGTCCTGTTCCAATGTTTTGAATGTCGGTCCCTTCACGTGTGCCACCCTTGATGGCTATAGCTTTACAACAAGAGTTTAAATCAGTCAAACGAATGTTCCTACTTTGTTCTGGAAATCAGGCAGAATTAGCTTATATATATCTATAACTACTACTGGAATTTTGATCAAGACTGTCTTAAATCTATGTAGATCAGTTTAAGAATTTAGTAACTGTATCCAGGCTTCTCATCAATGTGTGTGGTCTAGTTTCTTCATTTATTTGGGTACTATTTGACATATTTCATTAGCATTTTGTAGATTTAAATTTGTATTTTGTCTAATTATTTATTTATTTATGTGTGTGTGTGTGTGTGTGTGTGTGTGTGTGTGTGTATGCATGCACACATATGCGCCATGCTGTACTTGTGAAAGTCAGACAATTTGTGGGATTCAGTTCTCTCCCTGTATAACTTGGAGCTCAGGGATTGAACTCAGGTCTTCCTGGTTGGCTGCAAGTGCCTTTGTTTGTTGAGCCATCTCACTGGCCCCATTTTATAGTTTAAGCATATAGATTCTGCACATTTTTTTTTTAAGATTTTTTTTTTAACGAATATAAGTGCTTTTATTTCAGGTTTCAGTTTTTAATTCATTTCTTGAGTGTAGAAACATAATGGATTTTTAAAAATGAGAACTTGTGCCTTACAACTTACAAGCTCGCTTGTTGATTCTACAAGCTGTTTCTTGGGACTTCCTGTAGATAATCGAATAGTCTATGGAAAGTGACAGTTTAATTTCTTCCATTTGGATTTATATTCTTTTCTTCTTCTCCTTTATTGCAAACTTCTTGTAAGATAATGGATGGCGGCCTTCTTCCTGACTGTAGGAAAAGGTGCCCAGTCTTTTCCCATTAAGCTAGCTTCTGCAGGTGCTCTTACCAGTTTAAGTTCCACCTCTTGATAGTTTGCTGCAAATGGATATTCATTTCCGTCCAATGTTTTCCTTTCTTCTTCTCTGTGAGTTGATATGGCCATCTATCTCTTTACTTTGCTAATACACGATTTGAATTGCTTTTCAAATATTGAAGCCTTTGTTTCCCTGGGGTGAATGATACTTGCTTGTAGTGTGTTGTTTTGATTTGTTGATACTTTGTAGAACAGTGTGTGATCTCCCACCCTTTAATCCCAGCACTCAGGAGGCAGAGGCAGGCCACTCACTGCTCTCTGTGAGTTCAAGAACAGCCTGGTCTACATAATGAATTCCAGGACAGTCTGGAGACTCTGTCTTAAAGAACAACAACAAAAAGTTGTTGTTGAGTTTTGTATCTATTTGAGAAAATCAGTCTGTAGTTTTTATTTTTATTTTTTTCCCTTGGATTATATTTGTCAGGTTTTGGTGTTGATGATGATAGTAGCCATGGGAGCCAGTTCATCCAATTCCTTCATTAACTGTTGGGTAGATGGCTAGGATGACGGATCAGTAGGAACAGTGCATTGCTGAATAAGCATGGGGTCCCCAGCACTCACGTAGAAGCCAGGTGCAGTGCTGTGCATCTGTAGCTCCAATACTGGGGCTGTAGCAGAGAGAGGTGACCTTTTCAGCTGGCCATCTTAGCTGAAATGGCAAGTTCTAGTTCCAGCCAGGGACTTTGTCTTGAGAAATAAGGTGGAAGGGTTGCAGAGGTGGCTCAGTAGGCACCAATGCTTGCTCTGTGAGCACTGAGTTCAAATCTCCAGTACCCATGTACAATCTGGGTATCTGTGCTCAGCTGTAACTCCAGCCCTATGGAGGGTGGGGCCAGGTGGACTGCTTGAGCTTGTTCGACAATAGCCTAGCTCCAGATTCAGCAAGACACCCCACCTTAAGGGAACAGGGTAGCAAGTGATAGAGCGGGACTTTAGTTTTCAGTTACATGTGTCTGTGCACACATGTATGGGTATGCCACACACAGATATTCATGTACATGAAATGAAGAAAAATTAAAAATACAAAACCTTGGCAGATTGTTATAGAGGAAAGCAGTCAGTGTTGATTGCTGCCATACCCCAGGTGCGTGTACCTGCACACACATGTATACAGATGTACATTATGTCCCCCACCTCACACATAGAAACAAATCAGGAAAGAAACACACAGTTGGTAGACTTTTCTGGTGAAACCATCTGACTTAGTGACTGTTCTATTGCTGTGAAGAGACACCATGACCACAGCAACTCTTTTTTTTTTTTTTTTTTTTTTTTTTTTGGTTTTTTGAGACAGGGTTTCTCTGTGTAGCCCGGCTGTCCTGGAACTCACTCTGTAGACCAGGCTGGCCTCGAACTCAGAAATCTTCCTGCCTCTGCCTCCCAAGTGCTGAGATTAAAGGCATCTGGCCGACCACAGCAACTCTTATGAAAGAAAGCATCTAGTTGGGGCTTGCTTACAGTTTCAGCAGTTTATAGTCCATTATTATCATGTCTTGGAGCATGGCGGCATGCAGGCAGGTGCTGGAGCAGTAGCTGAGAACTACATCCTGATCTGTAGGCAGAGAGAGAGAGAGAGAGACAGAGACAGAGAGACACAGAGAGAGACACAGAGAGAGAGACAGAGAGAGAGAGACACTGGTTCCACACTGGCTTTTGAAACCTCAAAGCCCACCTCAAGTGACACACTTCCTCTATCAAGGCCACATCTCCTAATCCTTCTAATCCTTTCAAATAGAGCTACTCCTCGTGACTAAACAGTCAGATATATGAGTCCTTGGGGACCACCTTCAGTCAAACCACCCTACTATCTGAACTCCCTCTAGGTTTTCTCTTACAAAGATTTTAAACCACAAATTAGATTTAAGTGACAAATTAAAATGCTTAAGTCTTTGGAGTGGATATTTTGTTGCTTTCAAAGAATTGGTTCCCTTAATCTGAGTTGTCCAGTTTACATGTGTACATTAGTTTGCTGTTGATGGTTAGATCTGTAGTGATTTTTCCTGATTCTAATGTGTAATTTTGAATAAATTTGTTCTTTTTTTTTTCTTTTAACTGGAAACTTCTAATGTTGATTTGAGTATGTCTGTCCTCTCCTCATTCCTCCTTCCTCTCTTCCTTCTCCTCCTTTTCCTCTCTCTCTTCTTTTTCTTCCTTGTCTTCCTTCTCCCTCTCCTTCTTTTCTTCCTTTGGTTTTTGAGGCAGAGTCTTGCTATGCTTCCCAGGCTGACCTTGAATTCACAGTCTTCCCACCTCAGTAGTATAAGTTTTTAATAATAAGAATTTTTCTCCAAGTACAACTGTGGCTGAATTTGACAACTTTTGATACATTGAATTTTTATTTCCCTTGAGCCTTTATCCATGACCTTGAATTTGGGTGTGTGGTTTGGGATTTGGGATTTTTTTCCCCCCAGTCTTCTTTGCTCTCTAATTTTATTCCATCATACATTTTATATGAGTTTCATGCTTTAAAATAAGTTCTGTCTTTTGACCCAAAATAAAGTCTGTTTTGTGGAATGTCCCATATGTACTTGAAGAGAATATGTGTTCTGTTGTTAGGGGTGATTATCTGTGGATATTAGGCATATCCAATTAGTTGATGGTGTTTTTCAGTTTCTTTGTATCCTTGGTTATTTTTCTGTTTATTTTAATGATTGCTGAGAAAGGAAAATCGAAGTCTTTAACTGTAATCATGGAATTCATGTACTCCTTCCCTCAGTTTTATCAGTTTTGAGTTCATGTATTTTAAGTCTCTTGCTATATGCATACATACATATTCATATGGACATACACATACATAAACACATAAATACATTTTAGATTTCTTTGTCTTTTTATGAGCTGATCCTTTGTTATTATTTAATGTCTCTTTGTATCCCTAGTAATTTTCCTTGCTTTGAAGTTTATACTATCTGATTCTATTAATATAGCCATTCCAGATTTCTGATGATTCACAGTTTCATGATATTTATTGTATATTCTTTTTATCTTTTTTTTTTAATTTTTTTTTTACTTTGAAGTAATTTCAGACTCACAAGAAAGTTTCAAAAATAGTACAGAGGGTTCCTTCATACCGTCCTTTATATAACCATGATACGTGTATGAACACCAAGGTGTTCACATGGATGGAATGCTATTACTAAGTTGTAGACTAATGACCCTTTCTGTTTCAGGATCAAATCATATAACAATCCCTTGTTAGTTTTAGCCTGCATGTCACTGTGTTTATGTGGGTTTTCTTGTGGGCAGCATATTGTATGTCCTTTTTCTTTCTGTAATCCAGCCTGTCTGTCTATTTCTGTGTCTCTCTCTTCAAGATGGTGAGAGTACTTCCTTCTTACAAAGTACAAGTGTGTGATGTGGCTATTGGCTTTATGTTACCCAGCACAGCTCTAGAATTTATTCATCTCCCTTAACTGAAAAATGTGCACTCCATAACTAATAAATCCACATCTCTGTTCTAATCTACATGTTTTTGTCATTTATATTTAAAGTAATTATGAACGTTTAATTTTGGTATACTAGCCTGGGTTTTTTGTTTGTTTGTTTATTTAGTGTCTGTTTCTTTTTTCTTCTTTTGGGATACATCCTCACTCATACACACACACACACACACACACACACACACAACATGCATTCACACATTAATTTATATGTGATGTTTTAGATTTTTCCTTTTTTGTTTGCTTGTTCTTTAGTTTTTTTGAGACAGGGTTTTACTGTGTAGCCTTCACTATCCTGGAACTTGCTCTGTAGATCAGACTGGTCTTGAACTCACTCCATAGACCATGCTGGTTTTGAACTCACACACCCATCCGCCTCCGCCTCCCGACTTTTACTGTACCCTTTTTTATAGTTTCCTTAGGGTTGCACTAGGAATTATCATACACATACTTAAATGTTCAGCCTGCCTAAAATTAATATTTACTGCTTTAAAGGTTAATGTCAAAGTGTGAGTTCCACAGAGATGGCTTTACCCTCTCAATGGCTTACACAGTTCTGTTGGGAAGTCCACAGTGCTGGGCTTTGCACTTTCAGGCCTCATTCACATTTAAGAACTTAAGAGAAGTAGAGCAGCCTCCTCGACTGCCCAGATAGCTTTTCATTCCTAGTGACCTTATGTTGAAGCTCTGCATTTCCTTGTCATTTCACTTTTCCATGTGAAGAAAATTTTCTTTCTTTTTTTTTTTTTTTTTAACGCAAAAGGATATCAGTTAGGAAAAACAAAACCGCATGATTTGAGACTATTGATTAAAGCTCTTAGCCGTGTGGCGGTATATGCAGGTTTTATACAGATACTAAGGGTGCCGTGAGTTTATGAGAGTAAGCCAGTTATCAGCACCCCTCCACGGCCTCTGCATCAGCTCCTGCCTCGGGTTCCTGCCTTGAGTTTTCGCATTTACTTGTAATGACTCCAAGTTGTAAGATGAGATAAACGTTGTCTTCCCCTAGCTGCCTTTTGATCGTGGCGTTTCATCAGAGCAATAGATACTCTCGCTAACACAGAAGTCGGTAGCAGGTCATGGGGCTTTGCTGTGACAGACCTGACCATGTGTTTTAGGGAGGATTGTGGAAAAGCCACTGAGTGCTCAGAGCTCGACAGAGTGTCCTATCTGGGATGGAAGGTAGGAGTCCTGGGAGCTGTGTAGACCGTGGGGATGGAGGGAAGCAGACCCATCAGGACCATCTATGTGATATTTTGAATTAAAGACACTGAAACCAAACCTTTGCCTTCCTGGAATACTTGATACTGGTCAGCTGGGGCTGAAGAATCAGCTGTGACTAAGAAGGGACTGTGCCACTGAGGCAAAGTCTCCCTCAGAAGTCAGCACGCAGAAGCTGCAATCCAGAGGGGCCACCCAAGCCTGCACTTTGTGCTGGCAGCCATACTCGCTGGCAGCCATAGTTGGCAATGTGTATACATCTCCCATGTGGAGTTTGAAGGCATGAAGGAATCATGGACAGCAGATGAGGCTCGGCAACGCAAGAGGCCAGGACAGGTGAAGGTGCAGTTTCAATTGCAGTAGAGCCCCAGGATTGACAGGCATGGGGAAAGCTGAGGTTTGACAATGTATGGCAGGGTCAGACTCCCTGAGGAGTCTACTGGGGAAGGTGCAGCCCACTTGCACTGCAGACTTGAGAATCTTGGCAATTCCAGTACCTAATGAGACAACCACCAAGGACAGCAGCAGCCAGCTTGTGCCTACGGTCATTGTGGCAAACCTGGCAGATCTCGAGTCCCAGAGTCACTTTACAGATGGAGTTTGGTTTTGATTTGATTTGAATGTAACTGTACCATGGTTCTTCCCTCTTGGAGTAAGGAAGTATGTAGTGTTTTTTTTTTTTTTTTGTTTTTTTTTTTAAATTGTATGGGAGCCCACACTTCAGAGAATCTGGAGTTTCTGAGAGAATTTGAATCTTTAAAAAGATGTGGATATTTTAAAGAAACTTAACCTCTCTCTCTCTTTCTCTTTATTTCTCTCTCTCTCTTTCTTTCTCTCTCTCTCTCTCTCTCTCTTTCTTTCTTTTGGTTTTTTTGTTTTGCTTTGTTTTGTTTTCGAGACAGGGTTTCTCTGTGTTACCCTGGCTGTCCTAGAACTCACTATGTAGACCAGGCTGGCCTTGAACTCAGGGACTTGCCTACCTCTTTCTCCCTCTCAAGTGCACCACCTAGCTTAGAAACTGAATTTTTAAAGTGTGTGAACTTTGAGGATCATAGGATCTTAAAAAGTTGGACCGTTCTGTGATATTAATATTAAGTGAGCTTAGGGATGAATAAAGAAAGGAAGCGCTTAACAGCGGCACTTGTGTCAAGTTACAAAGGGTCCATTGTACTGGCTAGGTTTTTTGGTTGTCTTTTTTTTTTTAGATTTCATTTTTATTTCATGTGTGTGTGTTTTGTTTATGTGTATGTCTGTGTACTGTGTTCATGCAGTGCCGGCAAAGGCCAGAAGAGGGTGTCGGAGCCTGTGGAGTTGGAGTTACAGAGAGCTGTGAGCCACCGGAGATGGTAGAATCAAACTCGAGTTCCCTGGAAGAGCAGCCAATGCTTGCTCTTAACCTCTGGGCCATTTCTCCAGCCCCCTTTGACACAGGCTGGAGTCATTCAGGAAAAACTTCAACTGAGAAAATGTCCCTACCATATTGACCTGTAGGCAAGCCAGGGGTACATTTTCTTAGTGATTGACGTGGGAGGCCCAGCCCCTGTGTGTGGTGCCATCCCTAGGTCCTGGAGTTGTTAAGGAATCCAGCTGAGCCAGCCATGAGGAGCAAGCCCTTTGACAGCACTCCTCCATGGCCTCTGTACGGGAGGAGTTCCCACCTCCAGGCCTCTAGATTGAGTGTCTGTGCTGACTGCTCTGGATAATGAACTTCAACATGCAAACTGAAATGAACAAGTTCCTTTTGGTCTTGGTGTCTTATCACAGCAATAGAAACCTCAACTAAGGCCCCCAGTGTGAGGCCTCTTGGTATTGTGCCGTTTGCAGCACAGGCTATGTGTATTTACGGCACAGGGTATGTGTGCTTATGTCAGGGGTTGAACCTGGGACTTTGTGCTTGCCAGGTATGCACTGCTCTGCCCAGCCATACCCTGGCTCACAGTTCTTTCTTTTTCTTGGTTTGCTTTTTGAATCTCTCTATATAGTCCTTGCTGGCCTCTAGCTCGTGGTGATTCTCCTGCCTCTGTCTCCCAAGTACTAGGATTACAGGACATGCACCACCACGCTTGGCTCTGTTCATTTTAAAACCCTTTCCCCATGTTGTTCAACTAGGATGATGTCTGTTGTCTATCTTCAAGCTCACTTGCTCTTGTGTTGTCTCTGTTTTACATGTGTGTGTAGTTTTAAGTGGTTTTAATTTTTCATGTGCACGTGTGTGCTAGTGCAAGGGCTGTGGTTTACATGTTGATCTCACAGGAGTTGGTCCCTCCTTCCACTGTGTGTGCTACAAGGATCTCTCAGATCAGCAGCATTGGCAGGCAGCAAGCACCTTTACCCATGACGCCTTCTCACCGCCCCTTAGCATTTTAACGATATTTTGAAAAATCATCTTTTATTCCTTGACAATCTCTCACGTGTATATCCTGTATCTTGGTTGTCAGCCCCCCATACACACATCTCTCTCACCCCCTCGCCCCCCTGCGTGAATCCCTTCTCCTCAACAAGTCTCTGTCCTATTTTGATGTCCTCTGTTGTTTTGCTTTACGTGGCCCCTGAGTTTAATTAGGGTTGCTTGTATGGGCATGATGGGGGTTGTGGGAAAAATCTGGCGGGCCACAGTGGCAGCCCCTGGGCCCACAGCAGCAGCGGCCCAGGGCCCGGGACCTGCGTGGTGGAGCCTGCCTGGAGGCTTCAGGCAGCCTGTCTCACATACTGGAGGAAGGTCCCTGGTTCCAGTGGCTGGAGGCTTTGGCGGTGCGGCCTCGGCAGGCCCCAATGACAGGCAGGAAGTCCTTGGTTCCAAAAGGCTTTATTGTCATGGGGGATGGTGGATGGATCTGGATGTGACCCCCCCAAACTCAGGGCAGACCTGAGTTAAGTAGGGAGGGAGAAAGGGGAGGTTCTGGGGCAATGCTTAATTGGCTCCACCCTCTGACCTTCATTAGTATGTAAATCTCTAGGGCCTGAGGCCTGTAGTTACACCCTTTACCTGTGCACTTTGGGAGGGGCTGTAATGGCCTAGGCCCTGAGTTCTGGGGGCGTGGCCGAACTCCTGCCGTTTCTCCCTTGGAGTCTCGGGGTTCTAGGCCCATGCCCAGCCAAGAACCAGGATACCCTTATGCAGTCCCACAGGGGGTTACTTACTGAAGCAAAGGAAGGTTACCAGTGTCTTCACAGCTGAGGAAAGTCAACCTCTCCCCCAGGTGATCTTTAACTACCAGTACATCCCCAGGGAAGGGTGGGGCTGGAATGTTGATGAGCCCAACCCCCTTTGTGCGGGGATCCACTGCTACTCTGGGGTCCACAACTACAGGACCACGCGGAACCGGAGGAGGTGTTTTACATCACACCGCCAAATACGGAATGGTTCTTCCTCTTTATTTCTCTGGGCAGCCCATCTACTTAGGCTTCAGCATCCTTTGTTTCCATGGGCTAGAGTCAACATTGCCCAGTTTCTGAAACCGTCACGTTACTGTCTTCGCCCGTCAGTGCCAGATCCGGTAGCAGCGCACCTGGGGTCAGCCTGTGGGAACCTCCGACAGACTCCTCAGGGGCAGGAGCCTCCTATGGGGCTTGAGTCCGAGTACCAGAGTTTATAACTTTGTTGAGTTCCCTCTTCCTGTCGTGTCTCAATGTTCTGGGTCCAGTGGTTTCTCCTGTACCTCCTTAGCCTGGAAATCCTGGATTCTTGTCTTCCAGTTCTGCTTTCCCTCTCCCGAGGTGAGCGGGAACCTCGGGACAAGAGGATGAGAAGGAGGTTCAGGGGACTCTTGTGCTGTTGGGATGTAGAGAACCTGCCAGACCCTTCTCTCACCTGGCTGTCTTTGTGGTTGCCACTGCTGCCCCAGGGCAAGGTGCATAGTGGGGACTTCCTTCTTCTGCTGCCTTGTGAGCCTGAACCCGAAATGAAGGTCTGTGTATGGAACTTTTTCTGTCTGTATCTGGTTTGTAGTTCTATGTTTGGGTCGACTTTTGACTCCAGCCTGGGAGAAACTAGGAATGAAAAACACACAAGAAACCAAAGTAACAGACAAGCACTCACCTTCTTCAAAGTGCTTTGAGTTCTGCGCTGTCTTTCCAGATTACTTGCTGTCAAGGTACTTTCCAATCTCCAGTCATTCTCTGTCCTGGGTTAGTTTGATTCTCAGTGGCTCTGGAACCAGACAGTGACTATTAAGCATGTCCTCACAGAGGAACCAGGCTGCGGGCGGTGCTTTGCAGCAGCGTATCAGTCTGAGAGACTGAAGGGCTGGACAGCTGGCCCTGTAGTCGGGTGGAGGACATCCCAATAATCTCATGTTCATTTTCTCTCTCTCTCTCTCTCTCTCTCTCTTCTCTCTCTCCTCTCTCTCTCTCTCTGCGTGTGTGTGTATGCGTGTCTGTGTGTGTGTGTTGTTGCTTGTTTTTGAGACAGTGTCTCTCTTTGAAGTTCTGGCTTTCCTGGATCTGGTTCTGTAGACCAGGCTGGCCTCTAACTTTCAGAGATCCACCTGCCTCTGCCTCCTGAGTGTCGGGTGTAAGGCATGTGGCACCATGCCTGCCTTTTAACTTCTTGTGTAGATTTAAAGTTCTTGGGCTAGATTAATTACATTAATGCTGAACTAGAAGAATAAAAGGGAGTCAAGCCCCTGCCCTGTTCCTTTCGGCAGGCAGCTGCTTTCCAGTTCTTAGTGTCCCTGTAGAGAGAGTCTACACATCACCTGAGGAGGGCGTGGGCAAGTGTGGACAGCAAAGTGGGGGCTCTGACTCTGTGGTTGCTCCCATTCACAAGCCCTGGGAGTTTGGAATCACTGTGTAGGATGCTTGCTTCACTGTTGTAGAGCTTGGCTCCGCCTCTCATTGCTACGGTGCATGCGTTCCATAACACATGTGCATTTACTTAGTAAATAAGCATTTATTCAAGACCTCACCTTGTATTATTATGGGACATTATGTAGAATATCCTTGTACATACATGTTGCATATGTGATGCTCTCTTTTCAGAATAAATATGCGGTATAAAATTACTGAACTAAAGATGTGTGTCCTTTTAAATTTGCTCATGTTAGTATATTTCATGTGATTCCAGACAATCTATCATTTTTTTAAGTCTTGATAGGGTAAGGACTTTTAGAAAAGGTACTAGAAACCTTTTTATAGTCTTCAGTCTTCAACTCTGGTTGTGGCAAATCTTTTTACCAGAATATTAACATGGGTTAATTAACTTCCGCTCTCTTGTAGTAAGAGGCATGCCAGCATCTGTGAAGGACACACAGCACAATTAAAGCCAGACAGTGGCCAGAAAGGCTAGAGGGCGTGTGGGGTGGAGAGGAGGGTCAGGTGTCCAGTTGTTGTGTCCAGTTGTTTGAACAGTTAATTCCTATTCCTCCAACAGTGGTTCACATTCATCCATGTGAGAACCACTGTCACAGACTCTCATCTCTACAGCCGTGTCTGTGTAAGTAGAGAAGCAGAGAAAAGCTACTGTTTATTATACCGATCATAGAAGTAGCCCTGAAAAACCAAAGATCACATTTCCTGATCCCTGACTTTCCTGATCTTAACAGTTTTGTGCAAGAAGCTGCCTTGAAGAAGTGTTTGCTGTCCGGTACACTGGAGCTTATGGTGCGATTGGAACCTAGTCTTTCTTGGGAAATCTGAAATGCAGATTTTTCTGTGCAATAACATGTGATACCCCTACCCCCGCCAAGCCAACAGTAAGCACTGAGAACTTTCCATGTTCAAAGTGAGTGCTGTGTTCTTTTAAGGGTCCATACTTGGGTTTACTTTTAAATAATAAAGCTGGTTTCATCACTTCTTAAAGTTTTCGTCTTGATCCAGTATTTTGTATATATGTAACCTTATCCTATTTGAAAAATTGGGATGACCATTTATTTTTTCAAAAAAAATATAATGTAGTAAAAGTACAAAAGAAAGAAAATCAGCTACCTTGAAGGCCTGTGCACACCGTGATTGTACAAAAATATACTTGGGCTTCCTTGCTTACATCTGCTCATGGAGCCTGTCCCATGTCAGTCTGTAGGATCAGGTGCTACCACAGGACAGATGGAGAGGGGACAGCACGACAATTTATAAACCTTTGGTGCAGGCTTCCTGAAGGAGTCTTCCCTGGAACAATGCTGTGTAGAGTAACTCTGTAGAGCAAACACTTAATTTAATGTTTTTACTGCTGGATACTACAGAACCCTTGTCCATTTCTCTATCTTTAATGAACTACATGCAGGGGGTAATTTGTAAAGAAAAAGGGTTTACTTTGCTTGCAGTAGAACATGGTGCTGGTTTCTGCTTGGTCTGGTGAGGGCCTCGTGGCAAGCACCTGGCAAGCACGTGCAGAAGAGAGAGCATGGCAGTGTAAGAAGCCAGGAGACTGAGGGCCAGGCTCCTCTTTTGATTTTATGTTTTATTTTCATTTAGTCTTTTTCTCATATAATAATCCCCACTGCATCAATCCTCCCTCATCCTCGTTCTCCTCCCCATCCCTCCCTCCGTCCCAGATGTACTTCTCATTCACCTCAGTCTCCCTCTAGAAAAGAGCAGCCCTCCCAGGGACACCAGTTAAATACAGCACAACAAGATACAAGTAGACAAGGCACAAACCCTCCATGAAGTCTGGGTGAGGCAACCTAGCAGAGGGAAAGGGTCTCAAGAGCAGGCAAAAGAGTCAGAGGCGCCCCCACTCCCGCTGTCAGCAGTTACCCCAGACACCAAGCAACAGCCAGACATATTTGCAGAGGACCCAGAACAGCTCCAGGCAGGCTCTGTGATTACCGCTTCAGTCTCTGAATCCCATGATCTCTGCTTATTTGATCCCACCAGCCTCGCTTTCCCGTGTGCACTGTAGTAGGTAACCTCCTTTAAATAGATGCCACTGTCGAAGTAGTTTAATAGTAGGGGGTGGAGGGCACTCTGAGGTTAAAGAGCACTGGCTGCTCTTGCAGAGGACCCAGGTTTAGTTCCAACACCTATATGGCAGTCACAATCTCCTATAACTTCAGTTCCAGGGCATCTGATGCCCTCTATGGCATGTGCTCAGACAGTTTTCCTCTCCTCTCCTCTCCTCTCCTCTCCTCTCCTCTCCTCTCCTCTCCTCTCCTTCCTCTCCTCTCCTCTCCTCTCCCTCTCCCCCTCTTCTCTCCTTCTCCCTCCCCTCCCTCCCTTCTCTCAAAGCTTAATGATAGGCTTTGGTGCCCAATGCTACCCATTAGCTTATGTCTCATACAGGCAGTTGTTTGACTATAATTGGAATGTTGCTACTTTATTCTCTGTATATGTACAGTGATGATTCCAAGAAACATTTTGTCTGGATGCAGGAGAAAAGCAAGAGGTCCAGGAGAAGCTAGAAGCTCTCTTATGTAGGTAGAATGGCCAGAGGCTGCTCATCTGGAGATGTGGGAGGAATGGAAGAGTATCCTGTTGGGGGCTATGTGTACACCTGGAAGAGAAGCAGCTGACCTTGAGTGTGCTCTGGATATCAGTTTTCTCCTTTGGTACAAGCATCGTTACAGCAGATCCAGATAGCAGACAAGACCCTACACATTTGTAGATTCAGTCACATGACAGGAAGTCAGGTGTCCCTTATGTACTCCATAGATTTTGTAGATTCATGTCACATGATGGGAAGCCAGGTTCCTTATGTGTCTGTCCAGCAGGGCATTAAACAGGGTCCGGGGAAGTCACCGAAAGAGAAGATGGGGGAAAACAGGCGGACACAAAATGGCGATCTGTCTATAGTCTGATCAAATCACATTTTTACTTTTTTACATATGGTAATATACGCAAAAAGGCAGGATGTGGGGAAGGGGATGACGCAGGAGCGTAGGTGTTCAGGGGAGTACAGATATATTCAGAACAGAAGTGTCAGCTGGGTGAAGGTTCAGGGGACATGTCACTATGACTCTGACTATGATTCACTTGTCCTTATCTAAGTTGGTACTATCCACCAAGGTTACCTATCTACAAGGTCTATAACTATTTAGCCTGGCAATTTTCCACCAAAGCTGCTTGTTTACAATAGCTTCCAGTCATCTGTTTCAGTGTTTTTCCACGAGACCCAAGACTTGGTGTTAGCAGGCATGTATGTCAGGCCTATTGCTGATTTTAGACCTATGGCTGATTTTAGGCCTTCAGTGTATAAGCAGGGCTGCCCCTGACATTTATGTGACTGTTGTGTCTGAATACAGGGTTCTAAATTTTGTCCCAAAGGAATGTTGAAAATAAAATGTAATTGAGTTACTTTTTCTTGCCGACTTTCCTCTTGATTAGAAGTAGGTTTTTCCAGTGTTGAGGATTAAACCCTGGGCTTTGTGTATGCTCCTCAAGAGTCCTGTCATGGGGATCCATACCACTGGATGTTTAATGTCAACCTAGAAATTACTTTATGCCAGCTTTTTAAATTTGGAGCAATTGTAGGTTTACAGACAAGTTGCAAAGATAATAAGGTTTGTTTTTTTGTTTTTGAGACAAGGTTTTGTGTGGAGCCCTGGATGTCCTCTACTTCTGTCTCTCAAGTGTTGGGGATTAAAGGCTGAGCCACCATCAAGCCAGGCTTGATAATAAAGCTTTTTAAGAGAACAACATTCATGCATCCAATTCAGTGTTGGGTTTTAATGGTTTCACTCTGATATCCTGTCTCTCCCCAGGATTTAATCTAGCATACCACACCTCATGTGGTCCTCCATGGTTTGAGTCTTCTCTGTCCATGGTGGTTTCTCAGGAGGCTGTGAGTTGTTCATTAGTGTAGTATGGTTTGTTTTTCTCATGTTCAGACTTTGGTTAGGGGCTTGGAGAAGAATACCGCAGAGTGACGTACACTCCAGGGTGCAATGCCATGGTAACCGTGCTTAGCCAGTGGTGCTAATCCCACCGTCATGACTCACGGTGCATGACAGTAGTAACTGTATTTAACCAGTGGTGTTAACTTTGGTCATGGCTCATGGTGCTAACCTCAGTCATGGCTCATGGTGCTAACCTCCATCACCTCCACCATAGCTCATGGTGCTAACCTGTGTCATGGCTGGTTTCCAGTTTCTCTACTGTAACATTGCTGCTATCCTTCTCAGGTTGTGTTCTATGGAAATGAGTTACTAAATCAGTGTACACCTGGGATTGGTCTCCACCTCCAGGGGTTGGGGGAGGTCATATCCACTCATATTGTGTAGAATTGTTCTGTAAAGGGAGACTTGTCTCCTATCCAGTCGCTGGCTTCCATGGGTGCAGAGTATGTATGTATATCACACCTTGGATTACAACTCTGCACTGTTACTTTGTTACCTACACTGCCCTGCTGGGGCCTCATCAAGACTCCATGTCCCGTTGACCTGTCCTATTCTTTTGCTGCTTGAACACCTTCCTACTCTCTGGAGCTAAAGAACTTTCCAGACTCCTGTGTTTTCCTTGCCTTGCTCTAGATCAGCCTTTCCTAAAAGCCTGGTTCTTTTTTTCTGGACAAGTCAAGATCTGAATATTGGATTGAACATTGCTGGTGAGCCTCTCAGTGGGTAGGGCTAGGAAGACACAAGCCACATTAATGCTCCTCATCAGAAATATCCAGGGCCAGAGGTGGTATAGAGTTTGGACTTTGGGGCTTTGGAACATTTGCATATAATTAATGATATATGTCTTAGTTACTTTTCTTTTGCTGTGTAGAGACAGCATGACCAAAGCAACTTAGAGAAGAAAGAGTCTATTGTGGTTTATAGTTTCAGAGGGTCAAGATCCATGGTTTGAATATGCTTGGCCCAGGCAATGGCTCTACTAATTGGTGTGGCCTTGTTAGAGGAGGTGTGTCACTGTGGGGGTGGGCAATGAGACGCTCCTCCTAGCTGCCTGGAAGCCAGTCTTCTATTGGCCTTCAGATGAAGATGTAGAACTCTCAGCTCCTCCTGCATTATGCCTGCCTGGATGCTGCCATACTCCTGCCTTGATGATAATGGACTGTGCACTTGTGTCTTGGCTGTGATGGGCCTTGTGTTGTATTTCCCACATATAGTATCATATTGGCACTTGTAAAGTTCATATTTTGGAGATTTTAGATTTTTATATCAGAGACACTCAGCTTATGTCTGTTAATCCTGGTATTCATGCTTATTTAGAATCATTTCTGCATCTTTTGCTGTTTTTCTTTTAAGCTATGTATGGGTTTCTGCTATGAATCTTCTCCACATTGTAGCCTTCACATTGTCCTTCCCTCTTTGCCTGTTTGATCATGAGAAACCTACCTTTACCATCTGCTACGGAAGTTAGAGTTTTACTTATATATTCAAATACATATATATAAAGCTGGCTCGAGATTGCTATTAGACCCTTGTGTGCAACAAACTTACTAACACAGTGCAGCCTGTATAAAGCCTCAGGCTGTCTAGTTACTAGGCACAACAGCATCTTCCAAGGTTACTAAGGCATCTGTCCCTGTTACTAAGTTTATGTCATACATTTATAATGCTACATTGTTTTTCTTTTTCAGACAGTGTCTCACTACATTACCCAGCTTGGTCTTAGGCTGCAGGTATGCCCACTGTGTCTGGCTAATATGCTAGAGTTTTTTTATGTTTTACATTTTATTAGTTCTTTGAGAATTTAATACATTTTGATTATATTTACAATGCTAACCACTCCTTCCCAACCCACCACCTTCTTCTACCATGCCATTGTTGTCGTCGTCCTCTTCTTCTTTTCTTGTTCTTCTTCTTCCTCCTCCTCTTCTTCCTCCTCCTTCTCCTCTTTCTTCCTTTCCTTCTTTTTTAAAAAAACATATCAAGTCTAATTTGTTCTGCTCATATACGCCTGGGTGTTTTGCCACTCACTGGAACCTAATCCACCTATGAGGAGTCACATCCATAAACAAAGTTGACTGTCCCTCTCCCAGAACACATCAGTTGCCAATACCTCCTCGGCTGGGGGTAGGATTTCATGCCCACTTCTCCTCATGATGCTGGTCTTACAAATGCTCTCACAAACACTGTGAGTGTATATGTGCAACTGCCCTGATGTATCAAGGAAAACACGATTTTCTTATGGTCATTTATCACTCCTGGCAATTAAAGTCTTTCCCCCTCTTCTTTCTCAATGATTTCTGACCCTCGAGAAGAGGTGGTGTGAATGGATGTCCCATTTAGAGCTAAGTGGTCCCCAGTCTCTCATTCTCTACTCCCGGACCAGTTGTGGGTCTTGGTGTTAATCACCGTCTACTGCGAAATGAAGCTTCCCTGATGACGGCTGAGAAAAGTAATAATCTATGGGTAAAATGAGTCATTAGGAGTTGGCTTAATATTATGTCCATTTGGCAGAGTAACTGATAGATTCTCCCTGTGGCCTATGGCCTATGTAGCCATGGGTTCTTGGTCCCAATAAGAGAACTAGGTGTGGGTTTCATCTTGTGGTGTGGGTCTTAAGCCCCATCAGAAAGTGGTTGGTTACTCCAGAACATTGGTGCCACAGTTGCACCAGTGGGCGGTCTTGCCAGAGTAGATCACTTTCATAGCTCACGAGGCACACAGCTGGGTAAGATTGACCATGACTTTCCTCCCTGGTTTTCACCTCGCACCTTCCACACTAGGAAGCCAGCTGGCAGGATGACGCTTTCAGTCACTACATCTTGGTTTCTCTTGTTCTGTAATCCAAGTATATGATGTCATCAGCAACAGGGTCTTACTGTCAATGTTCTGGAGAACAGCCAAGAGCATTGCCAATAGCCTAGAATGTTTGGGGGTGGGGTCTATGAGTCCTCACTGGCCAGGAACTTTCAGAATAGTAACTTGTTTCTGGCACCGGGTTATATTAGACTCTTTTGTCACAGTGTATGTTCTCCCTTCATCCCCTGACATCTGGGTGAACTTTTACAAACCTTATATATGTAAGGTTCATTCTTTGTAAAGTACAACTTTATGGGTTTTGGTATATCTCTCTAGTAACATATTCTATCACCCCAAAGTTTTTCTGTAGACAGCCACTTCCTACTGAGAACCCTGGTAATCTCTTACCTGCTTTTTACCCGTTTATATCTTTTCCAGAATGTAACATGAATGGAATCACACAAGGTGTGTATTTTTCTAGGTAGCAGAGTATAATCAATATTTATCTATGTAAGAAGGTCACAGCAGCTTGTAGCTGTAGTCATGGCTGGGAGGTGGAGCTAGCCACTTTTAGTCCAATCAGTGAAAACTGGGTTCAGCGAAAGACCCTGTTTTCAAAACACACGGTGCTCGAGGAAGACAGCCAAATTGACTTCTTGCTTCCACACACAAATTTACACTTACACACATGTGGATGCATGTTCCTGCATGCTCAGGTGTAAGTGAACTCCCACAGACACACATTCATTCATATTTTTTTTTGCATGAATCAATAGTTTATTCCTTTTAGTTGTTAAGTAATATTCCTTTCTAGGGATAGACCAGAATTTGTTTATTCATTCACCCATTGAAAGACATTTTGTTTTGTAAGCTTTTGATGCTTACAAATTAAATCTGTTATAAGCATATGTGTACAGATTTCTATGTGACATAGTTTTCAGCTCGGTGGGGTTAAATACATAGTGTAGTGTGTGACTGTTGGGTTATTAAAGTTTTAATTTGATTGGAAACTGCCAAGCTGGGGAGCAGTAGCGTTTAATTGCTTTTGACAGTCTTGACAAGCTGACTCAATAGGCACCGATTATCCTGATTGGTGGAGACTTGCCCACCGGAAGGCCTGCCCACTGGAAGACCCGCCCACCGGAAACCCCACCCACTGGGGGGTGGCATCATTTCCTAGGCAGGGATCTGAGTTGTGTAAAAAGCCTACTGAGCGCTGTCAGGTGTACATTAGTCCTTCGCTTTTGTTCTTGACTGTGGGTGTCATGTAAGGAGTTCTTTCAAGCTCTTGTGACTTTCCTGCCACGAGCAACCATAACTTGGAGCTATGACCCGAGTAAGCTCTTTCTCCCTTAAGTTCCTTTGTCAGAGCCGTAGCAACAGGAAAAATTAATTAAAATGTCAATCTTTAAGTCAGAATGGCTAATTAAATAGTTGGTCAGCGTATAAAATGTCAACCAGTATTTTTTCCTGCCTTTGTAAAATTTGGCTTTTGAAGCGATTGCTCTGTGCATGGCCTTGAGTTTCGCTAATAGTGGTGTACAGAGAGAAAGAAGACCCTGGTTAAATCGTCAGAGGTTTTGTTATTTCAGAGCCAAGTTTCTCCAAGGGTGGCATGAGGCAGTACTTAGGGACAAGCTGGATTGTCTTCTGGTTCTTTGGGAGCAAACTGATTTGTTTTGGGGCCTAATTTATAAAGGCATCTGACAACACAACATGGTCAGACTGCCCAGTTTCTCAGGGCCACACAGGGGAACCCACCCCACATTGATCTGGAGGAAGAAGGCCTGGGAAACAGCATGGATTGGTTAGTTTGAATAATTCCAGTGGGCTCTGGGGCCCAGGGGCCATCCTGGGTGGCCGGCCTGCTCAGTGCAGACTGGATCTTAGCCATTACTTTAGCCTTGTGATCAGTGATGCCAAGAAATCCAAGAAAGCAGAGAATGCCAGCATCGCCTCCCACCTCGACCCACGGAGCTTTCCTCATCCACTAACTGATAATTCAACGGGTTATTGACTGCCTACTCGAAAACAAGGATTCAAATGTACAGAAGAGAGGTCTGTGACCTCGAGGGGCTCATGATACTCAGGAAAAACAGATTCATTCATTCATTGGGCGAACATTTATTAACCATCCAACATATTTTAGGCACTCGGCTAACAACTCTGAAGGTACATTTTAGTCACACAGATGAGATGCTCATAACTGAACAGAGGTAATATTTAAGCAAAAAACACGTTTTCTCTTTTTGCTCCATATCCCCTCTCTTCACTCCACCCCCTCCTCTCTTCCCCTTCCTCTACCCTGCCATGTGCAGCCATCACTCTGGATTCAGGGGACCAGGAGTCCAGGCTTTTCACACTACGGGAACCTGAGCCGAGGAATCTGTGCATAGATTCTCTCTAAAGGATCTCTGACAAATATTTTTTAAAACTCAGAAAGCCTTCCCTCAGTTGTTCGAGCTTTTCACGATGCTTCTCACAGCATTGGCAGGGAGTGGCCAGGAAGTGGGGAGATTAGAGGCCCTTGGGCACTGGAGGCTGTGAGGACAGCTCTCCATGGTTAGGTTTGCTGTCAACGGACTGACTGGATGCCCTCCTTTTTCTAAAGCCTCAGTTTTCTCATTCAGGTAATTGAATTTATGGTTGTGGTTTGTTCTGTCTACCACTGTTGTTAAAAAGAAGTAAGATACTAATCATACAACTTATTGTGCATACAAATAAAAAATGTTTTTTATATATAAAACATGGGTATATATGAGGGGATGGATAACTGTGTATCTTTGTTTGTTTCGGATGTTGATTCCAAGAGGTGACCCCGATAGACCTGGTCTTTGTTTCTAAACAAATGTCTTCCTAATGTATAGCTGCAACTAGTAGCCGGTTGGTTGCTTTCTGATACTTGCTATTTTTAATGAATAAGTCTTGGAATTTCAAGGGCAGCGACTAAAGCATATTTTTTAGTTTCCTTCAAGATCAAGGAATGCGTAGTTATTCTAGGCACTCAGCGACTATTTGTTGATTTATTGATATTTGTTGAATGTTTGACGTATCCAAATAAGCTTTGAAGACTGATTCTAAAGCAGGTTGTATTCGAGTGAGTGAGAGGTCTGTGTGTAAAGTATGAGGAGCTGTGGAATGTGGTTAGAGAGGCTTGATAGAAGCCGTGAGGTGAGCGTGGTCCTGATGTGGGCCCTCAGGCACTGTAAGTTCTCTATGGGAAGCTGGATAACTAGCCAGTGGGAGAATTTGAGGTAGGAATGAAAACGGGGTATGAGCTGATGAACCCGGATGAGAGAGGCAGAAGTGAAGGTCGTGTGGGTTAGGTTTAACAACTCATTTACAGTTGGAGTTCTCAAGTGAGTTGTGCTGTATAAATGGGTCTTTGCTGTTGAGGTTTCCTGTTTTAAAAACTCCTTCCCTCAGGCGAGACTGTCTTTTAGGCCACCGATATCTACCATAGTATAACGCACTCGGAGTGTTGCAGGGTTCTGTGTTGGTTTTTTTTTGGCAGTTCTGCAGTCCAGTTGAGCAGACAGGGCAGAGATTGGCAGCCTTTTATGGAGTCCTGCTGTGATTTGGGTTATTTTTTCTTGAGGAAGGTAAAGCGGATTCTTATTGACGGGAGGGATGACGTGATTCATGATGGCCCCCCTGTAGGTGAATAGAAGGTACCTCACGTATACGAGGAGTTGAGTATTGGAGTCGAAGGCCTGTTTGTGTGGTCAGTGATTTGGTGTTTTTTCTTATCCAAGAACTATAGCAGCTGTGCCCGTCACTCTATTCAAATCCACAAAGCTAGGAAGCTTATGAAGAGAAGAGGTTTGTGTTATACACTGGGAGGCTGAAGGTCCAGACATCACAGTACACGCCCTGGTGAGGTCCAACAGCTACTTCTCCCTTAGGAGTGCCCGTGAAACTTGTCAGTGAGCAACACAGGAGCCAGACTGTGTTAATGCCCTCCACGGGTATATACACACCAGCGGCCTGGTGACTTACTGCTAAGACCGGTCTTACAAAAGTCTCACTGCCTCTCAACAGCCTTTGGGGGACACACTCAGACATTCCAGGATATAGCGTGGACTTCCTTCCACCTCGTGTTAACTTAGTTGCAAGTTAGTAACTCACACGGTTCGGCGTTAGTGACTGAGTGGACAAGACAAGGTAGACATGTTTCTTCTCCTTGAATTTCAGGACTAAACCTAAGTGAACACAGACGAGTGTGTGTGTGTAGCCACTTGTCGGAGCGGTTAGAGCCATAGGTACGATAGCTGCTGTCTGGTTACTTAGCTCTGTGGTGTGGAGCAGGGATTTTGACCTCAAGATTAGAATCAGAAAGGGTTCAATTTACAGGGGGCAAATTCTAAAGGGCTTTGAGGAGCTTTTTCACACATGAAATGGGCTGCCTCAGGAGGTTCCGTGATCTGTCAGCCATAGGTAGTATGACAGTGGCTTTTTCTTGGTGATTTATACAGGAAAATATCCTGTATAAATCTTTCTTTTCTGAAGATCTGAAATCTCAGATGTTTCCAAAGTGTTAAAATGGAGCTCCAAAAATTTTCAATTCCAGGGTGTTTTGTATTTTGGCTTTTGAGTCAAGGAGGCTTGGACAACAGAGACCTGTGAAAACACCCAGAGTCTGGACATTGCTACAATCTGAAGTTCTTCTGTTCCAAGTGTTTCACATAAGGGGCACTGACCTGTACGCAGGTGTCATGTGAGTGTCGGGCAATGAGAAGATCATACACTCTCTACTGGTGACTTTTTGAACAATGTGACTTGGTGATGGTGGGTGTGTGTGTGTGTAAGCTATGCATTTTAAGATGTTTAGCAGCATCTCTGGCCTTGATACTAGTGACTCTCTCCTAAGCCGTGACACTCCACAGCGTCTCCAGATAGCATTGGGTAACCCTGAGAGATGACACCCAGTGAATAGCCTTACAACTCTCAAGATGGACATTTGTTTTGGGGAGTGCATCATGTGGCATAGATTATTAGCCTATGAGAAGAGATTACAAGACCTGTGTAATTGGGGTGATGTTTCTGTTATATTCCAATTTAGGGAGGCTTTTGGGGTCTAGAATTTTCAGAATCCTCATGACGTTGGTAAGCTTGAAAATGTCGGCTGTTCTTTGTGACCTTCTTCTGGGAGAGGCTCACCGCAGAGTAGGGAGCCTTAGACAAGGTCCGAGCAGAGGCATCCATCCAGCAGATGAGGAACAGGTGACAGCCAGGCTGGCCTGCAGTCAGGGCAGACCCAGAGGTCCTGCCCCGCAAAGCTGCTCTGTCCTTCTGCTCCAGCCTGTGCAGCTGTGCTGGGGGAGGTGACATGCTTCTGGGGGGAATTTGTTACTTCATCATGGCCTGAATTCTGTCTACTTTGTTTTCAAGGTGCAACTTGGCCAAGTTTCTTAACTTCACCATGACTTATTTTTATTGGTTTTAATTTTTAAAAGATTCCCGGGCTGAGAGATGGCTCACTTGGCAAAGTGCCCAAGGACCTGAGTCCACCTCAGAACCCATTTTAAAAATTGGGTGTGGTGGCATATTCTTGTGATCCTACTGCCTGGGGAGGCAGACACAGGTGGAACCCTGGAGCTTGTTGATCAGCCGACCTACTTCCTCCCTCTGTACCCCCCCAGTCCCCAGATAAGGTTTCTTTTTTTAATTATTTTTAAAATTTTTATTGGATATTCTACTTATTTACATTTCAGATGTTATCTCCTTTTTCCATTCCCACCCCAGGAATTCCCTATCCCATCCCCCCTCCCACTGCTTCTATGAGGGTATGCCCCCAACCATCTACCCACTCTCCCCCAACGCCCCCCGCCCTTAAATTCCCCCACACTGGAGCATCCCGCTTTCATGGGACTAAGGACCTCCACTCTCACCAATAAGGTTTCTCTGTGTAGCCTTAGCTGTCAGAGAACTCACTCTATAGACGAACTGGTCTCAGACTCAGAGATCCACTTGCCTCTGCCTCCCAAGTGCTGGGGTCAAAGGCCTGTGACACCATGCCTGTTTACTTGAGGAGTTTCAGGCCTGTGAAAGATCCTGTCTGAAAAATTAGAGTAGATGGCTTTGCGGAACAACATCTGAGGTAATCCTCTGGCCTCCACACTCAGACATATTCATACTCCACCCCACCCCCCGCCAGGCACCTGCACACATACACAAAATTTCATGAAACTGTGTATAACTTGGAATTGACTTTATTTTAAAGCATATTCGTCATCATGTGGCCACCACCACAGTCCTCAGTTTCTTCTTCCTCAACTGAAACCCTATGTATCTTGTCCACTCAATGCTGTCTCCCCACCCCCTCCACTGGCCACTCCCCATTGTCTCCCCGCCCCCTCCACTGGCCACTCCCCAATGTCTCCCCACCCCTCTACTGGCCACTCTCCATTGTCTCCCCGCCCCCTCCACTGGTCACTCCCCCATTGTCTCCCCACCCCTCTCCACGTTTCTATTTTGTGTCTTTACAAAATGGCTCTTCTAGGAACCTCGTAGAAGAATCACAAAGCAGCATGCTTTTAGGGTCCACCCTGTCATATAAGGTGTCAGGCTGTTCTTTCTATTGTAAACAGATGCCATGTTGTCTGTCCCTGGACCCTGGGATGCTTCCACTTTTATGTTATTATGTATAATGTTACTGTAGTGCTAGGCTTTGTTTAATTTTTTTGGTTTTGGACAGTTGGGTTCTATTTTCTGATGGTGATGGAAACCGAATTCAAATGCACTGAATTTGTGCACTTCTTTCATTTGAAGTGAAATGAAAAAAAAAAAAGTCTGGTTCGGTTTGGCTCACAGCGGTGCTTTCAGAGTGCTGGCCACCCGCTCGTGCTAAGTCCCACTCTCTTGTTGGTGCTGGTTTCTTTTACCTCTTTTACATCTCTCTGCCCTGATGGCGAATCAAAGCCATCAATCAATCAATGACTAATGGTTTTTGTTTTTTAAATTTCTGCCACTTCGCGTCCATCTCAGGACTGACATTTTTCTAGTCAGTGTTCTCTGTGTGTTTCCAAGGCTGGACAATCTTTGGAAATTCTAGTTCATTCCCTCAAAAAAAGCTCTGACTTGTTCTAGTTCTCTGCAGTGCCCTTCACTAAGGCTCTCTGTCACCACTTCTCTGTAAGATTGTTTCAAATCTGCTAATGGCAGCTTGCTACACACAGACCCCTGAGGGCCACAGAGCAGGATTTTGACTTATCTGTCATTCAAAAGACTAGTGATAGCCGGAGGGGGAGATTTGGATACACTTGGTGAATTTCGTTACTTTGTTCCTGACTCCTGCTTAAACACCCAGTCTCCCTCCCTCTGTGGGAAGGCGTATTTTTGGCTGGTCCTTTTCTCTTTGTGCCCTGCCATCTGTCACAGGGGTCATTGCATAGAGCCTGGCTTCTTCCCTGCTGGAGCAGGTGGTCACAGCCCGTGGCTATTGACAGGGTTGGGGCTGGGGAGCATACCAGTGTGTCCCCCTCCCCATGCTGTACATGTGATCGTTACCCTTCAGAGGAAGAAAAGAAACCCTCAGCTGATCTTGCAGAGCTGATCTTGAATTGCTGATTTATTCTTATGTTCCAGCCACTTAACTGTCTTGTCAGTCTGTCCATCAGCTGTACCTCAGACCCGTAGTTGAAAAAGTGCATTGAATACAAAGAAAGCAGTGTCTTTGGCAGTTATGGCTAACATAAACACACAGAAGGCACTTGGCCTTTGCTGGAAGGACCCTGGTTTCAAAGTCTTATTTAAATCGAGTGTGTTTGCAGCTACTCGGAATTTGGGGCCTGACTCAGCCCAGCGCTGAGTCACTGAGCCGGCTTCATTCATGGATCATGTGCTCGCACACAGCTTGGTGGCAGAGGGGAGAGAATTACTATTTTCAAATGTTCCTTCCTGAGGTAGCATGGTCCAGAAGTGAGCCGAGAGACAGGATGCTGAAGTTCTATTCTTGGCCCAGCTATGCACCTTCAGCAAGACACAGCCCCGCCTCCCACCATGCTAATATGGAAGGATGGGAACATAAACCAGCAGGACAGAGGAGAACAGAAGAGGTTTTAAAAGGTTTTCTCAGAGAGATTTTGAGAATTGGGGCTCCCAAATCCCTGGTTCCCTGATTGGCGGTGCTTCATTGCCACTCAATGCTCAAAAGACTTGCTATGGGGAAATAGGGTGACCCTGTCCACAGACAGACTCAGCACCCTCAGACTCTGTTCTTTTCAGCCCCTCATGGTATCCCATAGTATCTGCACAATGTGTGCACTGTGTGTGTGCATCTGTGTTCTAAAAAGCACGAATGGGAGCAGAGCAACTCAGGGTGCTTGCTGCCAAGCCTGATGACCTCAGCTGATCTCCAGAATCCACACAGTGGAAGGACAGAACCAGTTCCCACAAGTTGTTCTCTGACCTCCACATGTATATCATGGCTTGTGCATATGAGCACATGCATGAATACACACACACAAACATACATATGTACATACATACATACATTAATCTTTTTCAGAGCAATGATTTATAGGATAAATTAGTAGTGGGAATATTAACATTAGAATATTTATATATTGTATAATCTAGCTTCCTGAGGCCAGCCTGACCTAGAGTCAGGTGTTTCTGGTTTCTTGGGGCCTCCTTAGCTCTGTGTGTTTGCATGCTCTGCCTTCCTTCCCTAGTTGGGGAGACTCCTATGTCTAACCTCACTCAGAGCTGGATGTGGTCCTACCTCCCACCTCTCCTAATTCCCTGGAGGGGCATTTCTACCTGGCCGTGTCATCTTCAGTTCATGGCACAACACTTCTTTTCCTGACACTTGAACTGCAGTGCTGAGGTGTCTCTTAACTTTGTTTACAGAGTTCTCTCATCTTTATTATGAAATATTTTAAAGGTGCAGATAAGCATAGAGAATAGTTTATGTGCTTACTGTTTTGAAGAATAAATAATTATAGGTGTAATTCCCCCCCCCCCCCACCTCCAAGCACCATGTCTAGGAAACTCCTGGCCATTTTGAACAAACTTTTTTTTTTTTTTTTTTGGCAAGGTCCCATTATAGAAAACCTGATTCCTTGTAGCAAGTGTGCTGTCCATGTCTTATACATGCTGTCTGGTGACCTTGGGCAAATTGTTTCATGTCCTTGAGTTTTTATGTTTCTTATCTGTAGAGTGAGAACAATAACAGCACCTGCCTGTCTGGTTACTTTAGAAACAATGTGGCAATGTATGTGGTGCTCTGCAAAGTCCTGTCTTAGGCATTGCACCCGGCATCTCTGCAAACAGCTGACAGTGACCCCAGGTTGTGGGGGTCCTGAGATGGGGGGCTCAGGAAGTGATGGCTGAGTCTCAGAGCTTTCTTAGTCTGCTGTGAGTCTACCTGTACAGCGCAGACATGTATGGAGTGTGTGTCTGTGTATAGTGTTGTGTGGTGTGTGTGTGTATGTGCATGTGTTGTGTGATGTGCAGGTGGTTGATGAGTGGTTAGTGTTGTACAGTGTGTGTATATATGTGTGTTGTATGTGATGGTGTGTATGTAGTGTGGGTATATGTGTGTATATGTGAGGTATGTGTATTGTGGTGTATGTATGTGTTGTGTGTGTGTGTATATACTATGTGTGTGTGTGGTATGGTGTAGTATTGTGGTTTGTTACACATGTGTTATGTGCAGGTGTGGTGTATATTATGTATAGGGTGGTATGGTAGTGCAGTAGTATATTGGGTTATTGTAGAATTAGGATACCTATTGTTTCTACACCACATCTTGGGTTGTTTTGAGACAAGGTCTCTATTGGAGAGCTTCTAGGAGGCTAGGCTACTGCCTGAACTTGAGATCTGCCATTCCCCTCCAGAACAGAGATCACCAGGCACACCTGCATCTGTGCCTGAGACTTGTAGCTGGCAATTGGATTTGAGTCGAGGATTAGGAGGTCTCAGCACTCATCTCCTGACACTGTCACAGTGTTCTTTATTACGGGAGTTACCAGCCCTTGCGTTTCCTCCCTAGAGCTGTAGGAACATTATCAGACTGTAGAGGAAGAACCCGCATGTAGCCTTGTAGTGGAGAGGACGTTGGGGTCAGCTTAATACAGGTAGGCAATGGAGATGTACGGGAAGAACATGGAGACTAGCGAATAGAATTTACGGAGGGAACAGATAATGGAGAGGCTGGCGTAGAGCCACAGGACCTAGCTGAAACTCAGGCCATGATAACATCACCTGGAGTGGAGGTGAGGGCCTGGTCATATCAAGGATGATCAAATGAGGGCCTGGTCATATCAAGGGATGATCAGATGGGAGGTCCTGGGGCTGGCTACAGATGCAGTGGCTTCTGCTGCTGAAACTGGTTTTTAGGGAAGTGTACAAAGATGAATTTTACAGAAAATTGAGAAGCCTAAAGTTTGGTTGAGCCAAGAATCTTTGTCAGCATGCTTGTACAGGTCTAAGAGGAACCCTTTCAAGTCAAAAGCAGAAGTTAAAGATGATTGACAGCTGCTACAGCTGCTGTGACGTCTCGCACCTGTTCCCCTGCATTCAGAGATGCTAGGCTTGCAGAGGACAGGAGTTCAAGACCAGCCCGGGCCACATAAGGAGAAAACCAAAACCAAACCAAACCAAACTGAAAATGAAACAGACAATAGCACATGACATGTATATAAAACCCCCAAAGATGCTAATTATACTTTAGGACCAAGAACTCCTGGATATTCACACAAGAGAAACTTTCTGGAGCTGGCACAGGACAATCTGGGCAAGAATATCTGTCGTCACATGATTAGTGACAGCGCACAACTGTAGGAAACAGAAGTTTGCCAGGGGAGTGGATAAATACTGGTAGAGCCATCGAGTGAGCCTGCTATGGAGCCAGAGTGCACCGGTTTGATGGAGATGTGTTGTAAGAATTAAATCAGTCAGGGCGGGGCAGAAAAGTGCAAACTTCAGGATACGGTCAAAAAAGCAGTACTGTGTAGGCAGCTTCAGGGAGTGCCGTGAGCATTACCTGTGTTCCCTGCTTCTCCAGAGGCTGAGGGGCACTAGCTTGGGACAACATAGTAAGAGCCAAGACACACAGAGCAGCCCTCCTACTACATTTGACTTGTGTTGCTATGGTGATAATGTACAAACAAGAGAAGAAGGGCGATTCAGGGTGGGGCTGCTGTTTAGGAGATGGAGGTGGGGGATTCAGGGTGGGGCTGCTGTTTAGGAGGTGAGGTGGGGATTCAGGGTGGGCTGCTGTTTAGGAGTGGAGGTGGCCATACAGGAGAAGGCTCTTGACATTCTGCCGCTCTCGGCTCTGTTGGCCCTTGAACGTTCCATAAAACAAATTAACCAATAAAAATACTCAGAATAGGTATGGAATGCAATTTAGTTTTCTACTGTGGTGTTTGTGGTACTGGGGAGAGATCTCAGGGCCTTGCAGTCTGCCAGGCACAGCCTTCAGTGAGTTATGGTTCCATGGTCACAGTTTTTAGGGCTGGCGGTAAAGAGAGGGCACGAGTAAATAGGGTAACAGTTCTGTAAATGTTAGGCTCACAAATGATTTCTTTAGCTTTTCTAGTTTTCTGTAATGAAATACATATTGTTCTTATCACCAGGACACATGGTAGTGTCTCCATACATGTTCAGAAAACACCAAATTAGATACCAAAGTAGCTCAGCTCCTCAGAGGTTTCTCTCCAGACTGGACCCAAGAAATAATTCCTCGACTAGCAATAATTTTCTAATTTTAACTTGGTGAGCACTTTATAGGCCTGTTGCGTTAATTTCCTTTGATTTATTTAAATTTAATTTTACATAAATGCGAGAAATTTATTTTATTAAACAAATTTAAAATCAATGAAATAATTATTAATTTAAATAATTAATAAAATTTAATTTAAAAATAGCTAGACCTAGAGGGAGAACTGCTAGGATTTTTAAACACAAAGAATACTATTTCGGATTATGAAAAACATGTAAAAACAAACAGTTTCGAAGACCAGAGGCAATGGTTGGCAAGTTACCTGCTTCCTAGTCCAGAGACGGTTGGTAGGCACGCTGGCTCACCTGTGCGCCGTATTCCTCCGGCTTCAGGACCTAGTGCTTGTGGAGCAGACTTCCTTCTCTTCCTTCCAGTTCTTCTGTTAGAGAACACTCCCCAGGCCCCGCCCCTAAATCTGGGCGGTGAGAACCCGCTGTCTAGTCCCATGGTCCTCAACCCTCCTAAGGCTGCTGCTGCTGCCGCCCTTTAACACCGGTCCTCATTTGTGGTGACCTTCAACCGCAAAACTGTTTCATTGCTAGTTCACAACTGATTTTGCTGTTATGAGTTGTAGCATATCTGACATGCAGGACATGTGGTATTCAAACCCCAGTGGGGTTATGACCCACAGGTTGAGAACCGCCGGCCTTACTACACTGTCTGCCTTGTGCTTGGCTGGTAACTTACCTGCCTCTCCTGGAGTTTGCCCCCCACGTGGGCAGGATGCAGATGTTCATACCCTGGGAGGCGGCTCCCCTTACTTACCTATGTCTATCGCGTAGATGGCCCAAGAAATGGTCCTCAGATGAATGAACAACTGAATGAATGAAAAGTTACATCTGAAGGGGACGTTCTGGAAACTGAGTCATCTGATGGGAAATGTTAAAGCAGGTTTTTCACTCATTCACACAGTAATTGTGATTAGGGTGAGTGACAAGGTGTGTGAGTAATTCTCTTTGGAGCTCTTCCGGGAGGGACCGAGGCGCTGGGCTCTCGCTGCTGTGCTGGGTGGAAACAAGAATGAGGAAATGAAGGATGAGGGCAGGTCTGAGGTGAAGACGATGTCTACATTGTTCCTCTTTCCTTTGTCTGATTATGTGTTATTTTAAAAACCGTACTTTAAATGGTGGGATCCATCTTTTCCTTTCTTCCTTTCCTTCCCTTGTCCAATTTTTCTCCCTCTCCCTTCCTTTCTACTTCTGTCCCTTCCTCCCTTTCCTACTTCCTCTCTTCCTGCCTTCCATCTCTCTCCCCCACAACCCATTTGAGATTGAACCCAGAGCTTGCATGCTGAGCTTTGGCTGTACCACAGAGCCACATTCGTAGTCTCTGGGTGTGTGTGTGAGGGTACATGCATATATGTATGTGTATATAAGCGTGTGTACATGTGTGCGAGTGTGTCTGCTTGTACATAATGGGTTGTGAGGGTGCATGCACGCATGTGTGTCTGTGTGGGTGTGGGAGTGCGTGTGCCAGCATATGTGGCTATGTGTGTGCATGTATGTGTGCCAGTATGTATGCATGTGTGTGTGTTGGTCTGAACTCTTACTTGGGTGCTCGGGTCAAACTAGGTTATCTCCCTAGCGCTGGCTTCTTAATGTGGGCTCAGAACTTTTCTCACATGTAAACTCCCTGGGTACTGTTCTAACAATCCAGTTTTGTAAAATATCTCACATCACATGTAGATGTGTACATGTACCTGTGGGAACATGTAGAATGGCTCACATCACATGTATATGTAGAAACATGTAGAATGGCTCACATTGCACTCCTCTTTGTGGTAGGGGTAAGTCAGCTTGCTGGGTCAGCTCAGCTGTCTCCGTCTTCTGTTTAGCAGTCTCAGCGAAGGAGGCAGCTTCTGCCCAGGTGGGGCCGCTCCAGGTCGGTTTTGATCATAGAGCAGTGGTTCTCAGCCTTCCTAACGCGGGTACCCTTTAATACAGTTCCTCGTGCTGTGGTCACCCCCAACCATAAAGTTATTTCTGTTCCTACTTCATAATTAATCTGTAATTTGCTACTGTTATGAATCATAATGTAAATATCCGTGCTTTCCAATGGTCTTAGGTGACCCCTGTGAAAGGATAATGGATCCAAAGGGGTAGGGACCCAGAGGTTGAGAACCGCCGCGGTGAAGACTCCAGGCTGTGGTTGTGTGGAAAGGGGAAGGGCAGAGATGTGTGGGCCCTTATTGCCTTGGATGTGGAAGAGGTTAAGACTGTTGGATGTCTCATTTGAGAGGAACAGAGTCATTTGTCTTCCTCACAAGGCCACTGTCTTAATAGCTGGATACCATTCCTTCACTGACATCATGAACAGTCATCCTTGGCCCGCTGGCATGTGTACAGAGCACTGTGCAAGGCAAGACACGGGCGCACAGACAGATGAGCTTACGGTTCCTCAGGGTCGGATCTGCACACAGACAGAGTTGCATTTTACAAGTCATGCGAAGTATTAAATAGGGCTTGTTGTTTAACTGGGGAGAATGGGAACAGCTACCTCAAGCAATGATAGGCGGTATTGTTGGGAAAAGGAGCATACAATGCAGGGGTGAGGGTGTGCGGGTGAAAGTGTGCAGGGGTGAGAGAGTACAGGGCTGGGAGTGTGCAGGGTGAGGTGTCAAATGAGAGTATGCAAGAGTGAGGGTGTGGAAGGGTGAGTGTGCAGGGGTTGAGAGTTCAGGGTGGAGGGTGCAGGGTGAGAGTGCAGGGGTGAGAGAGTGCAGGGGTAGGGGAGTGCAGGGGTGTGGTGCAGAGATGAGAGGGTGCAGGGGTGAGTGAGTGTGCAGAGATGAGAGGTGCAGAGATGAGAGAGTGCAGGGGAGTGTGCAGATAAGAGAGTGCAGGGGTGAGGTGCAGAGATGAGAGAGTGCAGGGGTGAGTGTGCTCAGATAAGAGAGTGCAGGGGTGAGTGTGCAGAGAGGGTGCAGGATGAGAGAGTGCAGAGATGAGAGAGTGCAGAGATGAGAGAGTGCAGGGGTGAGTGTGCTCAGATAAGAGAGTGCAGGGGTGAGTGTGCAGAGATGAAAGAGTGCAGGGGTGAGTGTGCAGAGATGAGAGGTGCAGGGTGAGTGCAGAGAGAGTGCAGGGTGAGTGTGCAGAGATGAGAGAGGTGCAAGGGTGAGTGTGCTCAGATAAGAGTGCAGGGGTTAGTGTGCAGAGATGAGAGGGTGCAGGGGTGAGTGTGCAGAGATGAGAGGGTGCAGGGGTGAGTGTGCTCAGATAAGAGAGTGCAGGGTGAGTGTACAGAGATGAGAGGGTGCAGGGCACAGGAGGAGAATCTTTGTGAAGCATAGGATCCAATCAGAGAATGTGGATCAGTAGGCCCTGAGTATTCTTTCATTCAGAAATGAGACTTCATTCATCAAGCAGTGAGAGTCTGGGGGCTTTGAGCAGAAAGGGGTGGCTCCCATCAAGCCTGGGTTTGATCGTTGTTCCCAGTTGATTACTGTAGCCCGTGAGGGTCACAGGCCGTGTCCGCTCTGAGGATAAGTCACCTGTCAGGTGGCTAACGAGTTAAACTCCACAGCAATCACAGGATTTTGGGCTTGAGTTTTCCTGTGATCATAGCCAGCCTCTCCCTGGGCTGTGCTTTCCAGTGTTAGCTGCGCTCCTCCTTCTTGGTCTCCACCATTACCTCGTTTCTTCTCTTCCTGCCTGTCACTGCCAACTAGTGTCAATGGGGATGGAATTCTCTCTCCTTAGAAAAGAGATGGATCCCTGTGACTCTCCCCCACTCTTGTCACTGGCTACTCAACACAAGGCAAGTCAGTTCACATCTGAAACCCCAGACATCTTTCTGTGAAGTTTGGATCTAGCAGTATTTGCTCCTTTAAACTTGTAAGTGAGGAAGAGATGGGGATAGCGGACGAGAAAGCGCTTTGTAAATGTTACAGCGCTGTGCAAATATGAGGTTGCATTAATTTGTAGCCCCGGCAGCTGTTTGCAGTGGTTGTCACTTTGTCGGCTCAATTCTAAGATACTATGGGGACCAAAAATCTTATTCGGGAAAGACCTACCTGGGTTTTACTTTTAAATTTTATTGATGATTGGTGGTAGTAATGGCGATGATGATGTATATACTGTGTGGGGGTAGGCACTCATGTGGAGGTCAGGCTTGTGTGGCGAGCGCCTTGAGTTGCTGAGCCACCCTGACAGCCCTACCCTGCTTTTTAACTGTGACTGTCACATTGGGTTGCTTGCTGCTGTGTATAGCCGGGCTTCTGAGCATTTTGCCGCATACTTGGCTCCTGGCAAATGCTTTGTCATCTGCTTGTCACGGTAACTGAGGAGGAGGAAGCTGCCCTGACCCCTGGTCAAGGCCTCATTCTCGGTTTTTAATCTTTCCTTGAGTCACCTTGAGTACCACAGCAACTACTTGGGTGGCCTGTGGCAGCATCCTCTGTCCAACCTTAGAAGCATGGCCTGGCTTCAGAACCTGGGCAGAGGGGAATCCTTCAGTCTCTACTCATGGATCCCCTGAGATTACATAGCTGGAGATTACAATCCTGGAGATTGGAGGAGCGAGCAGCCTTTATGGAGTCTGAATCAGGGCCTCCTGGACACCGCGAAGGCTCGATGGCCTGTAGACTTTGATCTTAAGCTAAATGCTGCTGTAATGCCCTGTGGTTTGGACCCAGGCTCATTTTATGCAATGAAACAATGTGTGTGATGTCAGTAGCAAAGCTGCCTTTCTGTTCTCCTGTGGTTACTAAGTCTCAGTCTTGTTTCTAGAGCCTCTTTCCATTGTCCTGTGGTTACTGAGTCTCAGTCTTATTTCTAGAGCCCCTTTCTGTTTTCCTGTGGTTATTAAGTCTCTGTCTCATTTCTAGAGCCCCTTTCAGTTCTCCTGTGCTTATTAAGTCTGGATCCTGTTTCTAGAGCCCCCTTCAGTTCTCCAGTTGTTATTAAGTCTCAGTCCATTTCTAGAGCCTTTCTGAGTAGACAAACTCTTGGCCTCAGTCATTTCCAGATCCATCATGGTCTAGGAGAGGCCCTCTGGCTTTCAGAGAGGCTGTTTCTACTGAAACCATTGTGGGAGGGGACCATAGTGTTTCTTTTCATTAAACACAGTGAAGCTGCCAGTACCTACTGCATTATGTTCTTGTGAGGATTTCTGGTAGTGTTTCTGAAATGCCTCGCACATGCTTTGTAGGTACCAAACTGGCTTTGCAGACAGCACTGAAACCACCTGCCCTCATGTTGTTTTTCATCCATCTCAAAAACCTTAACAGCCACCAGCATTGTGTTTCTCACTGAATTCTGGAGCAGGAAGGCCTAACTTCTGAACCTTCTTGAATATTAGTTTAGCACATCCTGGTACTCCGTAAGAACGTCTTCAGAGCATTCTGAGAGGTGTGGCATACATACAGGCTCAGGCCCTGCTTCAGCCAGAGAGACATACTCTTGTCTGTTTCCTGTCTCTCTGCTTTCAAGTGAAGAGGCCACTGAGAACCACAATTCAGCTTTTTTACCCAGAAGTCTCCATAGCATGACTGACAGACACGTGCCTGATGACTGACAGGTCATGCCATAGGAGATGTGCCTGATGTCTGTTTCTAAATTCTCAAGTTTCTAGTGTTGGCCATGATACACACCAAGAACTGCTCGTCAAAGGGATGAATTCTTGGACCTGGCCAAGTTGGATAGTACCAGACCATTGCTGTATCCTCCATGCATTCCTGGCTGTATCCTCCATGTGTGCCTGGCTGTATCCCTCCATGCATGCATGTTCAGGCCTTTATTCAACTCATGGGTTCTTTTACTGAGTCAAGTCTTTGCTTTTTCTTCCTTAGACCTCTTGTGTTTTGGAATTGGTAATCCTTTCATAGAAGC
Source organism: Mastomys natalensis (assembly GCA_021653895.1). Classification (NCBI taxonomy): domain Eukaryota; kingdom Metazoa; phylum Chordata; class Mammalia; order Rodentia; family Muridae; genus Mastomys; species Mastomys natalensis. The sequence continues at coordinate 427,178 of JAJTUV010001620.1, read as the reverse complement.
CAGCTGTGTTAATATGCCAGAGACTAGAGAGCTAGTTCATTTAGGGATGGAATGGCAAGGCGTGGTAGGACAGTAAAGGGTTAACCAGCAGGATAGCCATAAGTCTCATTGTGTGATCTTGATGCACCTCCTTTTTCTCATCGCCAGTATGGGATAATGGCACTAACCACCAGAGGGGGTTGCTGGAGAATGAAAAGAATGGATATAACAGGACTGCTAACAGGCTCTGGGGTGTGTGTGTTTGGACCAGGGTTTGCACATGCCTTTCATTACAGCACTCAGGAGGCAGAAGCAGGTGGATCTCTTTGAGTTAGAGGCCAGCCTGGTTAACAGGGAGAGCTCTAGCACAGCCAGGGCCATGTAGGGAGACCCTCATCAGCAGAAACCAAACCAAGAAAAGAGTGCTTGCTGGAGAAGCTTGAGTAGCCAAGTTCAGATCCCAGCACAGCATAAGGAGTGAGGCAGACCGTGGTCGTGCCTGGCCTCACTGTAACCGTAACCATCCCTCACTGTGTGCGGTGGTCAGACACAGGAGGATCACTTTGGCTCCCCACCTAACAGCCTAGCTCCAGGTTTCGTGAGAGACCCTGTCTGGGGGTTGGGGGTGGGGGAGGTAAGGCAGAAACAGAACTAGCCATCCAAGTGGACAGCCCGACAGGGGAAATAGCTGGTCTTTGGTCAGTGTGGGAAGAGCTGGCTTCCAGTTCAGATCAGAGGCTCTCAGCTTCTTTGGTTCCTACCGTGGATTCCTTGCATAGTAACACCGAGGCACTTCCTGATTTGGTCCTGCCCTCTCATTCTGTGTGAATGGCAGCGGAGGTGGTTTTGTCTTGCACTAGGTTACTGCCCAACTTTCCGTTGAACTATTGCTGTGGATTTCATACCTGGGAAAGAAATGTCAGTTAACAGGTACCATGCTCCTAAGAGGACCACCGTGTTTAGAAAGTTATAACTGTCCTGTTTAACATGATGGCTCTTGAGCCAGAGTGAGACCCGCTTGTGCCAAGTGTTCTGTGCCGGGCTGTGGTGGAAGGGAGGGAGCAGCTCTACACACTAACAATGTTAATCCTAGTTATCATGGAGGGGGAAGCCGTCTACCTGGTGATTCCTGTTCTGTTCCTCTGCAGTCAGTCAGCTTGAGTCCACAGAGTGTGGATGGATTAGATTTCTCTTCTGACTGAAATCCAAAGGTTCAAGTTTTGCTTCAGCTTAAAAAAGACTCAAGTGGTGAAGAGAACAGAGCTCAGCCTGGTGTGTAGCATGCATGAGTACGGAGCACAGGTACACCACCAGCTTCAGGTCCGCCATGTCATGCACATGCGCACAGGAGTCCATGCCACACACATGCGCACAGGAGTCCAAGTCTCGCACATGCGCACAGGTGTTTAGAGGTCAAAGTTTCTCATTGCTTTCTTCCTCTTTTTTTTTTTTTTACCTTTTTAATTTCAGTTTTTAAAAAAATATCTTGTGTGCATGTGCGTGTGTGTTCATGTGCTTCAGCATGTATGTGAAGGTCAGAGACAACTTGGAGGGAGTCCGTTCTAGCCTTCCAGTGTGTGGGTCGCTGTTATTGACCTGAGGTCATTAGGCTTGGTGACAAATGCCTTTGCACACTGAGGCACATATCTGGCCCCACCTTACTTTGTGAGACAGGTTCTTTCGCTGAAACTGTGCTTACCTGTTGGCTAGACTGGTTGGTGAACGAGTTCTAGCGATCCGCCCATCTCTGCCTTCACAGTCCTGGGACCTTAGGCGTGGCCGCTGCGCCCAACTTTTATGAGGGTGCTGGGACCGAACTGAGATCCTTACACTTGTGTAACAAGAGTTTTTGTGACTGACACATATTCCCAAGCCCCATAAATAGGATGATGAATTCCTACCAAGAATCTTAACATTTTTAGGTCAAAACATCTAAGTACTAAATGTACTTATATTGGATGCTTAAGTGCTTTCTAAGTGTCTCCTGACAGTTACAGGTCATGGGTGTGCATTTAGATCCGTATTAGGATTCTTTCAAAGAATTCCATAGACAGACGCTCAAGGCTTCTTCAGGAAGATGTGCATTTTTAGTTACCCCAGAGTAACTATCTTAAAAGGATCAGAACAGACCAGCTGTTGGGAATAAGGGGCAACTTGATGAGCTTTGGGGAGATGTGGTGTGAAACTGAGGAAGAAGTCTAATGGTGGGCTCACTGGGTGGGAAGCCAGTGCGTGCAGTGCTCCTGGTGAAGATGGCCCTCCAGCCTGGTAAGAGAAACCAGCTTTTATGGAGAGGCTGAAGATTACATTAAAAAAAAAAAAAGTTTAAAACGATTAAAATTAAGTTCTGACAAAATTGTTTCATTTCAGTTCTAGAACTGTTAAATATCTCCAAAAATGAAATCTGTAAGACAGAAAGAAAACTGGCGTGCTCATATCTAGTTGTCACTGGAAGGAGGAGGAGCCCGGGGAGCGGGGATGGTGTAAACCGTCCATCTGGCCGCATTTCTTTCTCCCACTCGAGGAGCCACCCACCTTCCTCCCATGTGGGTCCGCTCCTCTGGCTGATTCCATGAGCTCACAGCAGATGCACGGAGCTGGCTCACAGACAGGCCTGAATACAGCTTTAGTTCTGCAGCGACCATTTCTCTCCCTTTGGTTCTAGCTAAACCTCATCTGAGCTTCAGAACCACGTGGCTGGCTGCCTGTCTGGCATCCCATTAGGATGCACCAAAGTGCCTCAGACTAGGCCTGCTCAAAGTGAAGCTGTTTTAGTTCCAGAGCTGTATGTCACGTCATATTCCTGTGTCACTGGGTTTCACTACCTCCTACTCATTTGCCCATGACAGAAAATGGGGCATTTTTCTTGGTTTCCTGCTTCTTACCCTCAGTCCGCCGGCCTGCTCTACATGTCATCCGACTGGTGCTACCTGGTCCAGACTGTCACCATCTCTACCTGACTCACCACACAAGCTTCTGCCTGGCTCACCTCTGACCTTGTTCCTGCTCTCCTCCTGTAGTCTGCATATTATTACTGGGAACTCAAATACTGTATAAACAAAGTTCCTTAAACTTTAGGTCGCAGCCTCACTTGTGACAGAATGAGGAGGCTGTGAAAAAATATTTGTCCTTGCACCCACAGATAAGTATAGTCCTCACCCCTCATCAAAGAAACTTCTTTTTTGCAACAGATGGAGACCATGACAGAAAACCACACCAGTCAAAAGGCAGAGTTGTGGAGCTGAGTCTTAACTGACTTATCTACGGCACAGCTTCTGCACGGAGGGTTCAGGGGTCATCGCAGGAGAGCGGGTGGAAAGACTTTAAGATCCAGAGGGTCAGGGAGTTTACTGTGAGATTGTGTCTCCTCGTAATGTCAGGAGCTATACACATAAAGTCTCACCAACATGACTGTCTAAATATGAGCTGGAGAAGGACAGCATCAATAGGCATGCAGAAGTGGATGTGGAGAGACCAAGAGGCCTCACCCCTACAGGACTACAGGCAGCTAAGGGATGATGACAGCAGGAGTAGTCTTCCCTGGGAAGACGAACACACCAATTGTCTATCTGATACCAAAAGGTCAGACCTGAAAACATACACACAAGTAACCATATACAGACTGAGCAGGTCATAGTTAGGAATGAATACACACACACACACACACACACACACACACACACACACACACACATATATATATATATATATATATATATATTATATATTTGCATATGTGCATATAACAACAGCTAATGAAAAAAGAGACCATGGTTTCAAAAGAGAGAAGAAGGGGTAAATGGGAGGGTTTGGGGGGGAAAAGGAAAGGGAAAATGAGGTAATTGTATTACAATATCAATTTTTTAAAAATAGTCAACAGTGAAAGGTTTTTGAATACACAAATCAAAATCTAATTCAAAACGAACACCTAATGAGTTCAAGCTGTTACCTGGCGTGACGTCACTGCAGCCTTGGTTCTGAACAGAGCACCTGCACTGCATGTGCTGTACTGGGGAGCGCCAGAGAAGGTGCCTGCAATGCAGCGCCAGAGGAGGGGTGTCCACAGTGCAGCACTAGCGGGAAGGGGCAGTGCAGCAGTGGGGGGGGGGCTGCCGTGCAGCGTCAGTGAGAAGTGGGGAGGCGCCTGCAGTGTAGTACTGTGTGGAGGGGGCGGTGCCTGCAGTGTGTGGGGGCTTGCCTGCGGTATAGCACCAGCGGGGTGTGGGAGGGAGGGGTTTCTGAGTCTACTCAGGGTTGTAGCAGTGCCCCTGTTGCTTGCCCACCCTACTCTGTCTTTGTTAAGTATAAGAATCCTTGCCGTGCAGAGCTCCACCCACCCACAGAGCTCCACCCACCCACTGAGCTCCATGTACCCTCAGAGCTCCGCCCACCCTCCTGCCAACTCCCATGCTAGCAGCTGTCCTTCAGCCTTAGTGGATGCTGCCTATTCCAGGAAGCCTACCTTGATCCCGCTAAAACAGGCTAGGTGTTCTGCTTTTGTGAGTCTGTAAAAGCGTGTTTTACTTTATTGGAGAGTTTAGCCTACTGTCATTTGCCCATTTACCTATCCTTTACCCCAGAAGACCGTCAGGTCCCTTGTGGGCAACAGTGACGGTCTTGTTCATCAGAGCATAGTGCTGGCGTATTAGAAACTCCTATAACACATGTAACTATAACACATGTAAGTAACTCCTATAACATGTGTAAGTAACTCCTAAAATACGTGTAAGTAACTCCTATAACACGTGTAAGAAACTCCTATAACACATGTAACTATAACACATGTAAGTAACTCCTATAACACGTGTAAGTAACTCCTATAACACGTGTAAGAAACTCCTATAACACGTGTAAGTAACTCCTTAACACGTGTAAGAAACTCCTATAACACATGTAACTATAACACATGTAAGTAACTCCTATAACACGTGTAAGTAACTCCTATAACACGTGTAAGAAACTCCTATAACACGTGTAAGTAACTCCTATAACACGTGTAAGAAACTCCTATAACACGTGTAAGAAACTCCTATAACACATGTAACTATAACACATGTAAGTAACTCCTATAACACGTGTAAGTAACTCCTATAACACGTGTAAGAAACTCCTATAACACGTGTAAGAAACTCCTATAACACGTGTAAGTAACTCCTATAACACGTGTAAGAAACTCCTATAACACGTGTAAGAAACTCCTATAACACATGTAACTATAACACATGTAAGTAACTCCTATAACACGTGTAAGTAACTCCTATAACACGTGTAAGAAACTCCTATAACACGTGTAAGAAACTCCTATAACACGTGTAAGAAACTCCTATAACACGTGTAAGAAACTCCTATAACACGTGTAAGAAACTCCTATAACACGTGTAAGTCGACTCATAGACTCTTAGAACCTGATCTCTTCGTTTCCGGTTTCTCTCGCTCGCATGCTGTCGAGGCTCGTCCGTGGTGCGGCACACGTTAACTTCCCTTTTACTCTTAAGGTTGTGCAGAATTTAGTGGTTTTTTTGTACATAGCGCATCTTACATGTCCAGTTCATGGCCATTGGGCTGTTTGGCAACTGTAATGATGCCGCTGGGAACATCTTTTCAGGTTACTGCTTTCAGTTGGTAATATATAGTAATACATGGTAATGGAGGAATTCTGCCCCTGACTTGGGGAGAACTACCGTGTTGTTCTGTAAAGCTGATGCTACTCCATATGCTACTCCTTTATGTTCCAATCAGGCCTGTGCTGGGGGTCCAGTTAGGTAGGTAGGTAGGTAGTTAGGTAGTTAGTTAATTAGTTAGGTTTTTGTTTTTGTGTGTGTGCTGAGGTAACAAATGTTGGAAGGATGATATACATACATACGTATGTATGTATGTTTGTATGTATGAGCAGGCACATGCACGCACATGTGTCATAGCATGTGTGTGGGTGTCAGATGACAGCTTTCTGGAGTCAGTTAGCTTCTGCTAGCTTGTGAGGTCTGGGGCCAGAGTCAGACAGTGTGTAAGGACCTCTATTCCCGAGTGGTCTCAACAGCCCTTTCGGTCTCTTGACAGCCTCCTCAGCCTGTTGATCTCTAGCTCCCTGTTGCTGGCTGTGTTCTTGTGTTAGCCATCTGACTAGCCATCCTCTTCAGGTGCTTTGCTGTTCCATGACTTGCGTTCTCAATTTCTTGATACTTTCATATAAAGCACAAGATGGTTTGATTTAATTAGTTTTTTTTTTGCATGTGTCTCTGGGTGGCATGCATTTGTGTGTATGTGTGTGCCTGTTCACAGTGTGTGGGCATATCTATGTGCAGGTATACATGCATATGTGTGAAGGCCCAAGGCTGATGACAAGACTCTTTCTTGGTTCCTCCTCACCTCATTCACGGAGACTGGGTCTCTTTCTGAGCCCAGAGTTCCTTTTGGCTAGTTCAGACACCCAGCTTGCACCAGACACCAGCTGTGTCCTAGCCCTCCTAGCATTGGAATGAAAGGGCAGACCGCCATGCTCACCTGACATTTCTGTGAGTGTTGTGGATCTGAACCCTGGTCCTCTGGACCTCAAGGCTCACAAGTAACTTCCTGACCATGTTTTCTGCTGAGTTTCATAGGTTTTTTTTATTCTTTTATTTTATTTTATTTTTTAAAGATATATTTATTTTATGTAGATGAGTACACTGTAGCTTCAGACACACCAGAAGGCATCAGATCCCATTACAGAGTGCTGTGAGCCACCATGTGGTTGCTGGGAATTGAACTCAGAACCTCTGCAAGAGCAGTCAGTGCTCTTAAACCTCTGAGCCATCTCTCCAGCCCCCTTTTTATTCTTTATTTCTGCACTGGTTTACTTTTGAGTTCAGTTGCATGTACTGTAAAGCCAGCGTCCTTCTTTCACGTGTGTGTGTGTGGTGTGTGTGTGTGTGATACATTCATGTGTACTATACTGTGTATAGAGCTGTCCTTGCTCAGCTGAGCAGTCTTGACTTCTGTTTTAGTTGGGGTTGTACTGCTGTGAACAGACACCATGACCAAGGCAACTCTTATAAGGACAACATTTAATCGGGCTGGCTTATAGGTTCAGAGGTTCAGTTTGTTATCATCAACATGAGAACATGGCAGCATCCAGGCAGGCATGGTGCAGGAGGAGCTGAGAGGTCTACATCTTCATCTGAGGGCAGCTAGCAGAATATTGACTTCCAGGCAGCTAGGATGAGGATCTTAAAGCCCACACCCACAGTGACACACCTACTCCAACAAGGCCACACCTTCTAATAGTACCACTCCCTGGGCCAAGCATATACAAGCCATCACAGCATCCATGTTGAAAATCCCTTGACCACATATGAGAGGCTTTATGTCCAAACTCTGCCTGTTGGTCTCTATGGTTGTTTCTAGGTCAATACTAAAATTTTGATGACTCCACATTTGTAATTAATTTTAATACCGGGTATATGAGTCATGAAACTTTTTCTCTTTTAAGTCTGAGACGAGTTTGGTTTATTTCTGTTTGACAGTGCCAGGGACTTAGCTAATGGTCTCATATGTGTGGGGACAGTGTTCTGCTGCACAGCTGCACCAAAACAGATGTGTTGTGTGCTTCTCCTCACAGAACGAACACCTCTGCTGCTGTTTATTTGTTTATTTATTTTGCAAACAGGACCGGCTATGCAACTCAGACTAATCTTGAACTCACCTTGTAGCTTATGCTGGTCTCTTTTTTTTTTCCTTAAAAAAGTATTTTTATCAATTCTTTGAGAGTTTGATGCATATATACAATGTATTTTGATCATATCCATCCCTTCTTCTTTCCCTAACTTCTCCCAGATTACCCCCACCTCCCAGCCTCTGCAACTTTGTGTTTAGGCTGGTCTTGAATGTTCCATCCTCCTGCCTCAGCCTTCTGAGATGGCATTTTGAGTGTGCCACACTGAATCTGGCTCACTGGTAACTGTTAACTTGGTGCTGTTCCCAGCGTATTTTTTACATGCCCTTGCCTAGAGTCCCTGCAATGCCTGCTCACTAGCCTGCAGTGCCTGCTCACTAGCCTGCTCACTAGCCTGCAGTGCTTGCTCACTAGCCTGCAGTGCCTGCTCACTAGCCTGCAATGCCTGCTCACTAGCCTGCTCACTAGCCTGCAATGCCTCCTCACTAGCCTGCAGTGCTGCTCACTAGCCTGCAGTGCCTGCTCACTAGCCTGCAATGCCTGCTCACTAGCCTGCTCACTAGCCTGCCAACCTCCATTCTGTTCCTGTGCTAACTTCTCTTTAGCCATTTTCCTTGTCTTCCACATCTTGACCTCCCACACGGGTCCTTCTCTACTTGCCCGTCACATTTCAGAGAGCACTAATATCTTACTCCTCTTGGATGACCAGGAGAGGAGAGCCCTAGCCATCTATTACCCCAAACTTTTTGAGTCTAGGTCAGTCTTTCTTGAAACTCTCAGGAAAACTCTGAGGACCAAGAGCCACTGTCACTGTTCCTTTATTATCTGGGGCAGGGTGGGGACAGGACAGGAATGAGCAGCTGAGATAGCAGCCCTGTGAACAGGGCTCACCTCAGAACAGCATGCCCGGACACAGTGAAGTCTGAGGATAACTTTGGCCCGCCCCAGGCTCTTTCCTTTTTATGGTACAGAGGATCAAAACCTGCGCCTCTGCATGCCAGGCAAGTTGTTTTAACTATACTTCTGGCTCTGGCTCCCAGCAAACTCAAGGCTGTCTTGCTGTAGACCACGAGACTTGATGACAATAGTTAGATACTTGTTTGTTACATTGTTACATATAATGATAACAGTCTGTGAACATTTAATTTGTTTGTTACATTGTTACATGTAATGTATGTGATGGTAAATGCACAGAGTGGAGAGATACACAATGTACTGTAGAGGGAAAAAACCCTAACACAGAGACAGATAGTGGCCCACCAGGGTGTAACTACCACAGCAGTGAGTGACTGGGGAATTACAGCAGTTGGGCAGAAAGTGCTAAGGTTAATACGGTTAATTTTATACACTCATGATTTAATGCGAGGCTGCAAGGGACAATCATGTATGATCTAAGTGTGTTCACAGGCTTTGATAAGTTTAAACCTTTTTATGGCAAATGATCAAACAACTTTTATACACACATCTTTTTTTTTTTTTTTCCCACTGAAGGACAGTGGGATCGAACTCGGGACAGACAGAGCGCCCTAGCGACAGAGCGCGAGCACTACAGCGATGTGCCACCGCAGGCCGGTGGTCACACATCTTTTAATGCATTCACAACACACCTAAGTTTTCATTGATTTTAAAAAACTAATTCTTCCTACTTGGTATATCTGTTCAAATTGTCAAAAAAATCTGCATATAAATGGATCTGTACAATTCAAACTGCCATTGTTTAAAGGTCAAGTGTATGCTAGAGAGCTCTGGCCCTCCCTCCTCTATGCTGACCCTCCCTCCTTCCCTCCCTCTTCAGTGCTGGCCTTCCCCTTCCCTCCCAATGCTAGCTGCCCCCTTCCCTGCTCACTGGCTGCATGCAGAGCTTAACTGGCAGGTAAGTTGTCCTGCCTCTCTTTTGACTTTCAGATCAGGAAGGTTGCATTGCATGACCTCTGAGTTCATTCTAAGCCCAAGAAGACTGTTTACTTTTGCAAAGTTTGCTCTGAAGAATGAGGGTTTTTTGTGATGACCAGAACTCAAGGAAGAGAAGAAAAACAGACTTTAGGGTTAGAATTTGTAAATAGAAGTCCAAGAAGTAACAGTGACCAGACATTTTACCAGTGATGCTGGGTCCGTTGATTATTGACATCGGAAAAATGGATTCTGTCTTCATACCTGTATAATGACCAGTTGCCAGTGGATTGCAAAAAGGGTAAAACAATAAACTTCTACAAGAAAACAGGAGAACACCCGCATGACTGTGGGTGGATGGCTGTTTCTTAAAAAAAAAAAAAAAAACTTGGATGAAAAGATTGATAAATTGGACTTCAATAAAATTAAGAACTACTTATAAGAATATTGCCAAGAACACAGTAGAGAGGGAGGTAGTTTTAAAATGAAAATGCTGGGCATGGTGAAACACACCTTTAATCCAAGCACTTGGGAGACAGAGGCAGGCGGATCTCTGTGAGTCTACAGAGTGAGTTCCAGGACAGGCAGCCCTACACAGAGAAACCCTGTCTCAAAAAACTAAACTGAAAAAAGAGAGAGCATTTTATATCTGATGAAAAACTTGTTCATCACATAAACAGTTCGAGACAGGAAAATATAAATGAGCGAGTAGAAAAATGTGGGCAACTGGTGTGGCCTGCGTTTACAGAGTGTGTGTGGGGGGTTATCTAAAATGCCAGCACACAATACAACCTTGAACCACAGTGAGCCAAGAGGCATGTGAAGAAATGCATCAAACCCTTAGAGAAATACATAGCAGAAACACCATGAGGGCAGACGTTGGGTCCTCAGAACCATGTAAATGACAGGCAGATGTGGTGGCTCACCAGTAATCCCATCACTCAGAAGGCAGAGCCTGGGGCTGCTCACAGCAGTCTGGCCACCTAGACTAACTAACCTACCAGTGGGCTTTCGTTCACTGAAAGACCCTTCCTTCATCATCCTCAGACTTCACTATACACAAACACACATTCACACATGTGCACACGCTACACGCAGAGCCACATAGGGAAACATTGAGCTGCCATTTCAGACCCATGAGTCCCGGTAATGGGAAGCTTGTGGAGAAACTGTTACCTTTGCTAGTGGGATGCAGAGGCTCAGCCACTGGAGAGAGCTTAGCACTTCTACAAAAACACCCGACACTATTCCCATCGGAGGCTGGAGAGATGGCTCAGTGGTTAAGAAGAATACTAGCTGCTCTTCCAGAGGACCCAAGTTCAAGTCCCTGCAACCACAGACAGCTCATCACTGTAACTCCAGTTCCAGGAGACCTGATACACACAGACAGACACACAGGCAAAATGCAAATGTGCCATCAGACTCTGAAGTTCCTGTCCTAGGTGGTTCTCTACCAAGTTGAGAATGGAGCTGAACATGGCGGCTCACAGCTGTAATCCTAATGCTAGGGAGAGCGAGGCAGAAGGATGGTAAAGTTGAGGCCAGCCTGGGCTGGGTAATGAGATCTTTTCTCATTACAAGCATTGGAAAGGTACAGAGTGTCACACATGCAGAGCTTGTGGCACTCACAACAGCCAAAAGTCGCTTGAGCTCACATGTCCATCATTGGGTTAGTGAGCATGTACTATGCAGGTGTGTAGAGAGACAAGGAATGCCATGCTGGTCCGTGTGCCGTGGGACTTTACCTCGAACTCTCACACCATGTGAAAGGTCAGACACAAACAGCTGCACATTGTATGCTAATGTTTTATAGGAAATACCCAGAAAAGATGCAGTGGTAGGATGGAACATACCCTTGGTGCCATGGCACTGGACAGAGGGATGGGGGTTGCCGAGAGACTAGGCTGGGTGAAGGATAGTGGGCACCCCTGTACTCGGGGCACAGCAGGGAGTTTGCAAATACACTGTGATGTGTTTATAAAAAGATAGAGAGAGGATATATTTTGGTGGAGGTGTGGTAAGGTGTGGGGGTGCCTCTGCGGGCCCACGCTGAGGCATCCCTTCCCCCTGAGGACCAGCCACAGGATGGTATAGTATAAAATAGAGTTTATTCATGGCATGGGGAGGGGAGTTAAGAGGGTAGTAGAGACAGAGAGAGAGAGAGAGAGAGAGAGAGAGAGAGAGAGAGAGAGAGAGAGGAGAAGTAGAGGAGTAGAGGCCATACATGAGTACGTGAGTAGGGGGGAGGGGAGAGAGGGGGAAGGGGCAAGAGGACAGAGGGAGCAGGAAAGCAAGAACAAGTGAGAGAGAGAGAGGAGGGGCAAGCAGCCCCTTTTATAGTGAGTCAGGCACACCTGGCTATTGCCAGGTTACTGTGGGGCAGAGCCTACCTGACTGTTGCAGGGGAGCTTAGACCAAATACTAACACATTGTGACTGAGTAGTTTGCTTAAAATGTTTCATTTCAAGTTCCCTAGATTTTGCCTCAATAAATGAATCTTAAAACCTTGAGGTGCCACTAATATGAGTGAAATTGAGAACATGTGTTCTGAGTGTAGGTAAGGGTGAGAGGCAGCTGGAGCCCTCTATCCTGTGACACTAAAGCTTTATACATGGTCTCCAATTTGGCATTCCTCCCCTAGCCAAATGCTACAAAGAATCTAGTGTATATTTGGCCACTGAAAGACCGGAGTTAGGAGCTGCTTAGCTTCTTCACCTAGTAGCTTAAAGCAACCAAAGCCCGTTAAAGTAAGGTGCTTTGGTCATAAACAGAACACTACACAGCAGTTAAAATGAACAACCGCAGTAAGGTGAACTCCACACAACGATGGTTGGAATGAAGCCAAACCCCATAGGTTGACTGTATATCTGTACTTGTCTGAAATTAAGAAGCAGCAAAACTAACCCATGGAGGTGACTGTTGACAAGGTAGCTCAAGAGAGCAGATGGAGCGCTACACTGGTGTGCGTGTCTAAAGGCTGAACTGGGCACTGCAGATTCATACAGCTTACTGCCTTGTGTTTACTTTTGAAAAGAAACTGTAACAAACTAGGAAACAAACAATAGTCACCAGAGCAGATGTCAGCAAGGCAGGAGGGAGGATTGTGTGAGAAGCAGGACGTGGCCGGAGGCCTGAAGCGGCAGCGAGATGCTACAAAATTGGGTCTGTTGTGTAAAGGCTGGGCTTGTGGGAGGGAAACGGTTATGAAAGCCAATTCTCAGAGATCTTTGGAAATGTACCTGGGTAAACTGAGGCTGGCTGCTTTTGTGGGACTTGAGTGGGGGAGCTGCTGAGGAAAGAGTGAGGAGGTCTGAGGTGGCTAGGGACTGGAGCATGGTGAGGCCCCATGCTGGGTGACAGAGTTGGAAGAGGAATCCTTTAACTAGGAGTCTGTGTCCAAAGCCCCCTGATACAAGTGGGGGACTGTTCTGGGCCCAGTGAGGACCAGTGACGGAAGTCTGGAGTCATTTGTGTACAGATGGGTTGACACCAATGAGTACCCTAAGGGAGAGAGGGTAACAGATTCTGGGAGGCAGTCATAGAAGAGAGTCTGTGGGAGATCACAGCCATGCCTGTGACCAGGGATGACACAGTGAGTGTCACCAAGGTCTGGGGTAAGTAAAGCAAGTGGGAGTTTCAGATACATAGGGAGAAGATCCAGGAAGGAAAAGGGAAGGTTGAAAATGTGGCGGGGAACAGGGCTAATTTTGGGGAAGGGAGGCTGGCCCTGGAGAAGATGGGAAGACAGAAGGGGGCAGCTCCCAGCCTGGAGAGCTGAAGCTGTCCGAAGTCAGAGCCCAGGAAGAGAATGACCTCAGATCCTGGTAGACGTGGAAGGCGGAGCCTGGAGTTCCAGATCTTTGGTCTGGGTTCCAGGTGTAATCCTGTCTATTTGTTGAGTGTCTACAGATGCTCAGAGTCCTGACTGTCATTCTCTGGCAGTGTGGCTTTGGGAAAGTTCTCCAAGCCTCTGTTTCTATGTCTGTTAAATGTTGATGATAACAATAGACTTCACACTCTGTCCTGGAGATGAAGCTAGAGCAAACAGCTGAGAGTGGAGCAGAGCCTCCAGTGGAGGCCGAGGGAGCGGAGCGGAGCCTCCAGCAGAGGCCGAGGGCAGGCACACTGAGACCAGAGTTCACAGTGGGCACAACTGGAAGAGGTTTTGCTGGCTTTGCTCAGGATATGGGAGGAATGAGGAAGATGGAAGGCTAGGCTGGGGAATTCTGTGAATGAAGCCTCAGATCATGAAGCCCTATCATTCCTGTGCTGAGTTACTTAATGAGCCAGATGGTCAGCTGGAAACTAGTGGTAGGAGAGGGAGGGGGAGGGGAGGGGAAAGGGTGGGATGGCTAACTATAAATAAATAAAATAAGAATTTAATAGTAAAGATATAGGAATTGGGGTAAGAGTGCCTGGTTGAGGTCATATCTTTTTGCATTTTATTCGTTTGTATTATTTACTATTTAGAGGGTCACATGGTATGTGTATGGAGATCAGAAGGCAGCTTGTGGGAATTGGTTTTCTCCTTCTGCCATATGGGTCTAGAACTCTGGTCTTGAGGCTTGGCAGCAGGCACCCCTACCTGCTGAGCCATCTCAGCCTTTGGGTGTGGCCCTGTGACCCAGGCAAGTTTTCCAATCTCTTGGATTCCCACATTTCCACACCGTGGATGGGACGAGACATATAGTGTCTTGTGTTTCTAAAGTCCTATGCTTCTTACCCGGAGTGACTTCTGTGACCCCTCCCCCTGCCTGGACCTGTGGGTTTGGTACAGAGTGGGAAGGTACCCAGTGCGTGTCGGGGGAGAGTGGAGGGGAGGGCAGTGTGTGGCTCTTGCCCAGAAAGCCCCATGCTGTAACTGTCTGCCTGGCTACAGACGCTCAGCTCCAAGCTGCGGTACTGCAGTCATGGGAAAGCAGAGTCTGGGCTGGCGGATCTGTGAAAGGAGCCCTGAGGGACAGCACTCTTACAGCAGTGAGCAGGCTCACATTACATAGATCTGGGAAGTGGACCCTGAGGACTAAGTAGGAGCAGAAACAGCAATCTCTAGTCTTCCAAAACTATTTCCTGGAAGTATGTGTGCGTGCGTGTGACACTAAGTCAATAAATACTCTTAAAAGATGTGTGGAGTGTGAGAGACAGAACATTAAGAAGTATATTTCTTGGGCCGACCGTATGTTGCCCAGGCTGGAAACAGGAAGCACCACTCTGAGCAGCAGGTGAACTGCTCCTGGTCTGTGTCCATTCAGACAAGAGCAAGTGCCTCTCCGAATCCTGATCCCTCTGCTTCTGTCTTGGATGGAAGTAATCCAGGGTTCTGTCTGCAGCAGTGAAAGGGCTTTTCGTACATAGGCTAACCAATCCCTGACGTGTAGCCCCAGTGCTGTTGCTCATTAGAGGGCATGGTCTCTGGTCCATCTTCTCTTCTGTCTGAGTCTCTAAGGAGCCAGTCTCCCAGGCCCGCAGTGCCACATGACTGGCACATGGGGGATCTGGAAGTTCCCTTGGTCTTTCTCATCACTAAGCAGCTGTCTGTGAGAGTGATGGCAGCCCTTCCCACTAAAAAATGTCTTCTTGTTTGTCCCCGGTGGGTGCTTGATGCTCAAAAAAAGATACCACTGGAATCTTATACTGGGCAGATTTTTGACAGCTCAGTAAATTGAGACACCTTGAAATGGAAGGATGTATTCAGACAGGAGTTGTTTCATCAATATTTTGTGTCGGCAGAAGTTTTAAGAAGTTAGTTTTGTTTCCTGAAAGCGAAATTCTCGTGAGGAGGGACAATTTACCCTTTCCTTGCCCTTAAAGGAAAACTCTTTCTTTTGGAGCATAGATCCAGAGGCAGGAGGATGAGCATGCAAAGGCTGGCCCTGGGGAACTCTAACTGTGCCTTGTTAGCGAGAACAGAGTGTCTGTGTGTGATTCTGAACAGTGGGTTGGATTTAGAGAAATACAATATATGCCCGAGTTAGGGATATCCCAATCTTCCCTCTCCCTGGCTGATCAGTCCCCTGTGAACCAAAGGTCACCCAAGCCACTCTTGCCATAATTTTTTTTTTTTAAGATGAAAAGAAAGCATCTCAGGGTGGAAGCCCTGTGGCGGAGGTTGTGAATGGAGGTTGAGAACGAGCTGCCTTAATCTTGGCCTCCTTTTAGAGCGGTGATTGATTAATGCTGCCTGTGTTGCTGTTCTTCCAGAGCTGACCTGTCCTGGACTCAGCATAACTAACGAAGCTGCTGCAGGATGAGAAGATGGCAGCGCGGCTGCTCGCACCACCAGGCCCTGACAGTTTCAAGCCTTTCACCCCTGAGTCGCTGGCAAACATCGAGAGACGCATCGCCGAGAGCAAGCTCAAGAAACCACCGAAGGCGGATGGCAGCCACCGGGAGGACGATGAAGACAGCAAGCCCAAGCCAAACAGTGACCTGGAGGCGGGGAAGAGTTTGCCTTTCATCTACGGGGACATCCCGCAAGGCCTGGTTGCCGTTCCCCTGGAGGACTTTGACCCGTACTATTTGACGCAGAAAGTGAGTTGGAGGAGACCCAGCTGCAGAGGCTCCTTCCCTTCAGGCTGGGGAGAGGGGACAAGGACCTGTGTCTTTGTCCGAGCGAGTGGGGAGACATAGCAAGCCCTTGCTTCCATCTGGGATCCTTCTGTCCCCACTTGGTTGCTGCTGAGGGTCACTTTCAGGCCTTCTTACAGGCCAACTCTATTGGCAAGACTTCCAGTTTTGGCTCCAGGCAAGCTTTAAAAACAAAACAGCGGCAACAACACATACGTGTGGCGGGGCAGTGAGGATATAGCTCAGCGACAGAGCACTTTCTAGCATGGGAAGCCCTGGGAACTCGAGGGGAAGACAGAAGGAGAGGAGGGAGGAAACGTGGGCATACATGAAACACACCTATTTATTAGCATTCAGAAGTATACTACAGCTGAGTAGAATCTCCCTGACCCACACCATTAAATCCCATCTTTGATATAAAGGTGATATTCTTAGCACAGCAACAGCAGGCTGGAGATGTAGTGGAGACCACAGTGTGCTGTCTGTGCAGCCCTCCGATATAACACCGGAGCATGGCCTTGTGGGGCAGACACAGTGGCACACACTGGGCGGAGGGAAACTTGTACCTTTGGTCTTGTCACCCATAGTTTGGATGGATCTTTGTAGCAAAGCCAATCCTGTCCCCCTGACCGACAGGCAACACAAGTAAAAAGCCAGGTTTCATTTGGCCAAGGGTTCAAACTTCCTGAATAGTGTTTGCCCAAACCTTAGACTATTGTATGAAACAAGACAAGAGAAGACACCAAGCCTCCGGGTTTGATTCTCTGGCCAGGTGATTAGCTGCTGGATCCTGAGAGCTGATGTCACCTTGTAGGAGACCCACCTCATGCCACAGATGTCATTTAAATAACTGTGTCAGTGGGTTTTCCAAATAAGGGATGGAGTGATGGTTTTGTGTAATTGTGTATTTACAATAGAAAGCTCTGATACACTATGTTAGTTAACAAGCCTGCCCCTTTGAACTGATGCCACTAGTACATTTAAAAAAAGCTTTTAGCTTCTTTGTCTTGTAAGTGGAATAGAATTAAGAGACCTATCTAGGATTATTGAGTAGGCTCAGCAGGTAAAAAGCTCCAGGTCTGAGGGCCTAAGCGTGGTCCCTGAGTCCCTTGTGGTGGGAGGAGAGAGAGGATCTGTAAATTCTCCTCAGATTACCTGAGTGCCACTGGTATGCACACCCTCTCAACAGTGTGTGCAGACATACATACATATGTAGGTATGTATGTACGTACATAAATACGTAATGCATAAATACATATGGCTAATGGCTACTATAAGGCAAAAAAAATTAAGTCAAGAAAGCATTGCCAGCAGTTCAGAAATGTTCACTGTATGTACATTAATGTTTAACTATCTACCTATAATCTGTTAATCTACCTATATTCTATCTATTTGTCTATCTACCTACCCACCTACTGTCTATCTACATATAATCTGTCTGTCAGTCTGTCTACTTGGTACAGGGTCTTACATAGTAGCCCAACTTGGTCCCGAACTCACTATGTAACCATATGAACTCATAATCCTCCTGCCTCTACCTCTTGAGTTCTGGGGCTACAGACTGTCGCACCCACACCGTAGAGGTGCTGAGGCTTGATCAGAGGCTCCGAGCATGGCAGGCATGCACCCCTCCTTCTAAATGAGGAGTTTTCCATCTGATTAAAAAGAACAAGCTTCTCGACCTATCTCAGGTCCTCCCTGTATTCCTGTTACCGGCCCTTCTCACTAACCAAGGCTAGCATTGGCTAAATCAGGACGGCTTCTCCCAAGGAAGCATTCCGAATTAACCTGTCACAAATAAAAAGCTTGTAGGGGAGAAAGAGACTTTAAGAGGATGTTCCTTTGTTTGTCCTTCAGGAGTTGTTGTAAATAATTCCTGGGAGATAAGCTCTCTTGCCTAGTAAATGATTGTCTTTTTCTCAGTCTCCGTTCTAACACTGTCACTGAGGGGACCTCTGGGGATCCGTGTCTTGTTTCCTGTCTTTCTTTTATGGGCAACAGAAAACCTGTTGTCTTTCTAAAGTTCTAGCTTCATCCCGGTGTAGATTTTCTGTTCCAGGAAACTCAGGACCCTGAGAGCCGTGCATCGCCGTCCAGGCACTGTTCCAAGTGCTGCTGGTTTGGCCATCCTAAACTTCAAGGGCCTTGTTGAGTTCCTGATTCTTCCAGCTGGACTCTGCAAACAGCTCTGTGCGATGCTAGCCTGGGACTCTGCACCTTCGCGCCCCCTGCTCTGGGGTGCTAGCGCTTCCTTCCTATAGCCTTCTGGTTTTTTTTTTTTTGTTTGTTTGTTTTTTGTTTGTTTTTTCCAGTTACTCAATACAAATAAGTACTTCTTCCTGTTCTTTTCCTTAAACCAACCTTGGTTCTGTTGTCTGCCTCCCGTTTTTGTTTTTCGTGGAATGTTTTGTGGTTGTTATCGTTGTTTAGGCTTTCAGGAGGAGCTCAGACCGGGCTGTGAGTCCACACATGCTGGGCTGTGAAGTCTTGACTTTTATACGTGTGGATTCTCAGCTTCTTTCTTTTTTCCCCTGCTTTTAACTTTGAGAGAATCAAATCAATGGTTTTTCTTTGCTGCTTGCAGCATCTGTCTTCACTACAGAAAATACCATCTGCTGCTTTGCAGTACTTGGCTGACTTTTAAGTGGCCGTCTGCGTATCTCTGGTGACCTCCCTAAGGGGGCAGTGGGGGGTGGTCTGTGGGTTGAATTGAGTCCTACGCCTTTGCTTTTCCCGTTTCTCAGGCCTGAGACTGAGCATCCTCTGTGTCCAGCCGGCTGCCATATTGTAAGAAAGCCCGAGAAGTGCAACAGTCTCCAAGGGAATGCCTGATGAAACCAAACCAGTGGCATTCCACTCACTCCTGCTTAAGAACATGTCTACTCACTACACCAAACATGTGCCACTATCACATGTCAGCACAATTGACCGTTTTTTACAAAGTGAGGTACGTAGACATGCAGGAAGTTAAGATGTGTGAGGCCTTTGACATCATTTAATTCGGCTTGCTTGTCATTAGTTATTTTATCGTATTGATACTTTGCCAAAAGCCAGATCCAGGCTTGCAAGGTGGCTCAGTGAGTAAGGAGACTTACTAATAACTGACTCCATGGGTTGTTCTCTGATTTCCACTCACTCCTGACTGCATGCAATACATGCACATACACACACACACGTATACACACACGGACATACACACCACACACAAACATACATGCCCAACCACACACATGCACATACACACCACACAAACACACATGTGGCACACATATGCACTGCACACACACCCACAAGCACACACATAAGCACAGACACACACACACACATGAATTCTTTTAAAGCCAGAGCTACTGTTAGTGGTGGAACCTGCATTAGATCTCACACCTTTATTCAATACAACATGTTTTCGCTTTTGCCTTTGAAAGTTGGCTCAGCAGGCGGTGGTGGCGTATGCCTTTAATCCAGCACTTGGGAGGCAGAGGCAGGCGGATTCTGAGTTCGAGGCCAGCCTGGTCTGCAGAGTGAGTTCCAGGACAGCCAGGATACACAGAAACCCTGTCTCGAAAAAAACCAAAAAAAAAAAGAAAGTTGGCTCAGTTGTCCCGAGGTGTTCTCTGTTCCCTCCGAGTTTCCCACTCTGGTCTGTATCACTTCCTCTAGGAATGTTCTTCCTTTAACCTCAGCTTCTGGAATTCCTTCCCACTTACCCAGGCCCAGCTCAGAAGCTGCTCCTTCCTATGGCCTAACTTGGTGCTTCTACACCAGAACTGAGTCCTCTGTATTCTGAGTTCTGTAGTGTAGGTTAGCTGCATAGCTTTGGCTCTTGGTGGTCGCACCTGTGCACCTGCCCAGGAGCTATCTTGATTCACAACACACACACACACACACACACACACACACACACTCTCACACACACACACACACTCACACATACACACACACACACACACACACACACACTCTCATCACACACACACACACTCACACAACACACACACACACACACACACACCACACACATCAGTTAACTTTAAAATGCCTTGGCTAGCTCAAAGGCTGGGCAGTTCTAACCCTCCCCGAGGCTAGCACACACTTCCCTCCTATAGAGGCTTCCTAGCAGCTCCTGTGGGCAGCCCTTCAGGCCACATTCCTTCTCACCTACATTTCAGATGATTTTCCTTCTGCAGCTCTAAGTCTGACCCGTCTCCCTCCGAGTCATGGCGATCTCCTTCCTCCCTTCCAGTTCCTAACCTACCCAGATTCAAAGGTCCCACCTCAGACTACCTGCCCAGCCATTGTCTGTTGGTTCTTTATTGATCAATCAAAAACCAATTGGGGACAAGAACCTTCAGCAGTTGGACACACAGATTCCCAAGGGGGCCAGATTAAATCAAAGCATTAAAACCAATCCCCAACAATTTCCCATAAGACAGTCTGTCTTCAGCCTCCAGAGAAGATGATTTCAGGTGCCTTTCAGTGTTGGCATGGCTGGTACCTCTGTGCCCACAGGTTTCATAGTTCTCTCCTCACCACCACTATGATAGAGCCAACTGTCCCTGAAAATCTACCAAGTCTCTCCCCCTCCATCTCCCCTTCTCTCCCATACCACCCCCACACATGCATGCACACACACATGTGTACACACACACACATGCACATGTTCCCTGGGCTGCTGTCAGCTATTCCTTTCCTAAACTGTTTCAAATTATCAACAGATGTGGAGAGTCAGGCTTACATTGTACCCATCGAGTGTGACTGAGGAATTGCTGGTGAGTTGTTAAAGAGCTAGAAAGTCTTGTTTCTGATCCTGTCCCCATCTAGTTCTGGGTAATCTTAGCTGTATGTTAACCGTGCAGGATCTGTGGTTTCTCTAGTCTAGAAAATTAAGGTGCACTAAGGACTACTAGCTCACCTAATTGTTTTCAGTGTCTGTAAAGGCCATAGCTTGGCCTTCCTGTCTACAGCAGCGCATACCTCCGATCTTGCTTTGCTTTGCTTTACCACAAAGCACCTGGCAAACAGGACGTTTATTGGCTCTTGTTCATCTTCCACCTTCATTGGCTAAAGCAGAGCCTGCTCTCTAGTAAGCAGTCGGTATTTGTTGAGTGAATGAGGCTCCTAGGGTATAATGCACATGAAAACGTCATGTGCTCTTCTGAGCGATAGCAATAGGATTTTTAAATGAAGAATTTACATACATTCCAAAGTGAACTGAACTCTTTGGGTAGGGAAATCTGGTTACCTTTCTATTTCATGAGAGAGAGGGGGCAGGGGGGTTGTTTAGCAGCTCAGGAGTAGATCAAGAAATGGGTTTCTTGGTGATTTAGAGATGTTGGTAGATGCTGGATCACTGTGGGGTGCCCACTGTGCTTTCAACGCTCCTCACAGAACCTCAGATGAGAAAGGACTTTGTCTAAGGTCCTTAGAAATCTCCTCTATGTATTGCTTTAGTATTTGTCCATTTACTGGCTGGACAAACCTTTGGTTGCGTCACCCCACTAAGTATTTTTCTCTTTATGTTATTAGCCTTTCTCTATTAAGTGACTCTGAGGAAAGAGACCCTGGTGTGGAATACATGCCCGTGTTGATGGTCGCACATAAAACTTGATCAGTTTAATCCAGAAAATACTCTGGAGTAAGGCACTCAGCTCTCTTGTGGGAAAGATGGAATAAGGTCTGTTCTTTACCCCAAAGCAACTTGTCATGCAGTAGCATATTGTACAGTGCCACTTTGGGCCAGGGGAGGGGTAATTTTATAGTGAGAGTAGTATTTGAATTAGGTCTTGGACTTCAGAAACGAGGGATGGGTTAAAACTTTGAAAAGTGGAGAACACAAGGAGCCAAAGACATGGGGACAGAAGCCACAGATGTAAGAAAAGCTTGTTGCAGGAGTGACCAAGGTCCAGCGTGAAAGAAGACTGAGCAGGAAAGTTGGGACCAGATTCGGAAGGCTGAGGTTATGGGGTTTATACAGTTTGCAGTGCTGTGTTTCCTCACACAGGACCCCACACATTTTACCATCACCCCGAGCTGTGATACCTGACAACCTATCACTCTTCCAAAAAAGACTTTTGCTTCCCAAGCACTAAGCTGTATGCACAGGAGCCAGTGTTCACCTGAATTCTAGGATGAAGCAGCTACGATGTCTGCTGGATCCTTCCCCGGGCTGAAAGTTATAAAAATTTTACTCTAATAGAAGTTGGCCTGCTGCTCTCTTTAATAATGATCATTTAGGTGATGGACGACGTCTTGGCGATCATATCGATCGTTTTTCTGAAATAGTTTCATTTTAATCCTTTCCTAGTCACAACACGAGGCTGTCACCTCCGCAGGAGGCCTCTCTTACTTCCTGTTTCTGAAGTCACACAGACATTGTGAGTAGTTCTTTCATACAACCTGGTTGACCCAAGCCATTTCTGTTAACCGTGGTTCTACCAAGACAGTGTCTGATTCAGGCTCTGCAGATGTTTCCCATGCTCTGCTGGGGCTGCAAACTTTGGCCTGTGGATTCACGTTAGAGCAAAAAGCTCTTCGGTTCAGGGGATAGGGCTGTCCTTTGCTGTTGAAGACTGGGCTCTGCTGCCTTTGCCCTACTCCTTCCTGTCCTCTGGACTGTCAAGCTCTTGGCCACAGGTTATCCCTTCCCTTTCTGCACTTTCTATCCCCCTCTCCCTGGTGTTGCTTGATCTCCCTCTTTCTTCTCCCACCCTCACCCCCACTTATGAACTGAAGCAGTCCCTCTTCTGTCTCGTGGATCTCGTCTCCCAGCTGATTCAATCATTTCCCATGTCATCAAGACCCACAGTGGAGCCCTGACCCTCCATCCCCAAGGCAAAGCCTTGCCTTGCTCATGCCAGCCTCCACGTCTCCCACAGGAGGATGGTGTTTAAGGTTTGATGCCACTGAACCCCTCAGCTGGGTTAAGTCTCGTGATTACTTACAACTCTTTACTTCCTCCATGAGAATTCTCTTGAAATCTCTTACAGCTTAGGTTCCTTTCCGATTTCCTTCTTTCTCCTCCCCCTCTCCCTTCCATGCTGCCGTCTGTCCTGTTGTCTGTTTTCTGTTGCTCAGGACTCTGGCCTTGGGCTGTGTTTTCTCTTGGCACTCACCCTGGGCGACCTCCCCCATCTCAGCACCAAGCCTCTGATTTTACACCTCTGCCTGGTTGCTTCTTTACAACTCAGCACATCCCCAGATGCCCCTGTGGGTTCCCCACAGGTGACCAGAGTGTCCAGAATGGGACCTTTTCTCCCTCAGGTCTCTTACTTTTGTCTTTGAAAGCAACACTGATATTCCAGATAGCCAAGTTTCTCTGACATCGGAGGATTAACAGTATTAAAGACATGTTGGTATTATGATGAATTTTTTTTTCCTTTTTAATTGCTTATGTGAATGAGTATTTTGCCTGCATGTATGTCTGTGCACCATGTGTGTGCCTGGTGCCTGCAGAGGCCAGAAGAGGGCTTCAGATCTCCTAGAACTGGAGTTTCAGACAGCTGTGAGCTGCCATGTGGGATCTGATAACTGAACCAGGCCTTCCAGAAGAGCAAGTAGCAAGTACTCTGAACCATTGACCATCTCTCTAGCCCCTGATGCATGTTTTTTAAAGTTAGAAAAGAAAATCAAGCTAAAAAAAAAAAAAAAAATCAACCTTATCCAAGTAACTTGCTTGTTCACTCAGCTAGTGTGTGGAAGAACCAGGTTTGCATCCTGTGGTCTGGGAACTTGTCAGTCACAGTAAAAAGTGCCCAGCTCTGCTCCCTATCTGCTGTGTGCTACAGAAAGATGTTCTGTGTGGGGTTTCTGCCATCACTTGCATACACTTCCCCATTTTGTTTAGAAATTTAATGTATTGGCTCTGTTAGCCATTTTTCAAGCCATGTCTTCCGAGGCTTTGAAAATGTAAGAAGACTTTTCAAAAGCTAAAACCAATGACTTTTTAGAGACAGGTGAGCCAAGGGTTGGAAAGCTGAACTGTATCACTGAGCACCTGACAGAAGCTGGTCAGAGCTATGAGGTCTTTGACTTTCACTGTATAATTTCTTCATGTCTAAGTGTCATATATGTAATAAGCATGTATGACCTGTCAACCTTCTGCAGCACGGGCCTCACATCACGTCTCCTGCTGGCTAAGCTGAGAAAATCTCGGTATATTAGTTATATACAGTGGGTCTTCCCTTCACGGGTCCAAAGTCTCAGCCGCGAATCGAGATTTTCCCTTGTAAGCTCCCAGTAAGTGAACAGTACAGCGTGCATTCTTACAGTATCCAGCGACAGAGAATTAGCACCGCCCACTCCAGAGTGGAGGGACGGCTGCCTAAACAGGGAAAGACTGGGCCAGAGCAAGGTCAAACTCAGTAAGCAGCCACCAACCCTGCAGCTCCCTGCTTAACATCAGCTTGTAGTGGGATCATCTGCGCTGCGATGGCCTTGGGTGTCTATCCTTTACTGACCTACAGCACACAGAACTTTTGGGGGGGGTGGCACAAATTCACTCTTCCTCATAAATATGCCATATTCTGAGGTCTTTCTTACAAGTTAGGCTTCGCTTCCCAACATCATGCAGCAACGTCTCAGGGACTCCATATCGAGAACTCGGCCCTCCCACACTTCCTGACTCAGTGACTTTCCCGACCTTGGCACAAGCTTTTTTTTTTTTGGGGGGGGGGGGTCATGTTTCAAGACAGAGTCTCTCTGGCTTGTAGACCTGGCTATCCCAGAACTCAGTCCGTATACCAGGCGGCGTTGAACTCAGAGACCCACCTGACTCTGCCTCCAGAGTACTGGGACTACAGGCATGCGCCACCACCGCTTGACAGCACAAACCTTCAGGGCCCCTCACTTTTACATCTCTCATGGCTAGAAACCCAGTACCATCTGGACGGTACCACCAGGTTCTATCTACCAGCTCAATACATAGTAGCCTTTTAGATTACAGTTGCAGCGAACCTTTATACTTTCAAGGGGAAATATTTCTCCAGGTTGCTGTTCTCAAACTGGGAAGCTCCAGGTGACATTCAGAGTCTGGCTTCCAGCTTGTTCCTACCATTCTCATTTAGGACAGACCCCCTGTCCTTAGTTAAATCCTCCTGGAAAAACCTCTATAGACACACCCAGAAATGTGTTTCTGTGGTGATTCTAAACCCTGTCAAATAGACAGCAATGACAATCACAGCAAGGCTGAGGAATAAGTATACATAACAGATTTAGGCAGGTAAGAGTGTTCGGCTGTAGAAGCCAGCCCAAAGTGAGAGGGTTGGGCTGTCCTAGAGATCTAAATGGTTCCAATTTCAGGCTCTAGAGATTGTCTCATTAGCGGCTATTGAGGTTGTAGCCAGAGAGAGTAAAAGGATGTTTGTTCCAACTACCCTCCTGTGGACTAGGTGGGTCTGTAGAGCCAGGAGGTCACGAGCTGCTTGCCTCTCAGGAGACTGAGAACTTAGCAGGGAGGACACCCCCTGAGCCATGTGTCACACCGCTGACCAGGGTGTCCTTACGACTGATTGCTTACAAGACTTCTATTATACATTGGTCTCTGGCCATGTGGTGAGTACGAATCCACACGGCATCTCTTCTTACTTCAACCTTCACTTGTTTCCATTTATACAGTATTTTAGATGGCCAGGAACCGTTCTAGTACCCGCAGTACAGTGAAGCTGTATATTGTGCTGCATCCGAACTGTACCGCCATGTGGGTGTGCTAATATCTGGCCCTGCACAATGACTCTTCCCCTAACTGTGGGCCCCAAAGAAAAGACTGCATCCCGCATTAACCGTGGCCATACCCCAAAGCCACATGCTCCAAGCCCCACATAGCTAACTCGAGGTGAAAAAGCCTATGTGGTTTAGGAGACTCGCTTTATGCCAACGTAGCACATTTATTAATACTCTACCCCATAATTTGTTAAGAGCTGTCCCACTGCTCTTAATGGGCTGTGGGCTCAGAAACCTTCGCCGGCTGTTGTTATGAACGGATATTTCCCCTTGGGCAGTAAACCACAGTCCAATTTCAATTTCCTTTTAACTCATTTACTTCACAAAGATCTAATTTAAGACACGTTAGATAAAATAGTCTTGGACTTTATGGGCACCAAGTGATTGTTGCTTAAGAAGTAGTCTCATAAAAGTCTCAGGGTTGCTCGCTCCCCAGCCGTGTTTTGAAAGGGCCTGGTGTTGGAGCCACATTGAACTAGGGATGAGCCTTCCTTTCTGGATGATTGAGGTCGAATCAAAGAGCCATGTAGACGCTTTACATTTTCAATTATGTGCAGGCAGTGGCACACACCTTTAATCCCAGCACTCAGAGGCAGAGGCGGGCGGATCTGCGAATTCAAGGCCAGCCTGGTCTACAGAGTGAGTTGGAGGACAGCCAGAGCTACATAATGAGGCTCTGACTAGAAAAACAACAACAACAAAAAAATCAATTTTGGTTTTTTTTTTTTTTGTCAGTGGGTTTTCAGTCATGCCTGTTTATGTCTCTCATTATTCCACCACTGGGACAAATACTTGAGAATATCTACTTTAAGGAAGAAAGATGTATTTTGGCTCCTGATTTCAGTGGGTCCAGTCCCGTGGTCAGTGGTCTCCGTTTCTTCAGGCCTTTGGTCAAACAGCGTCATGACAGAAGGGCATAAAAGAGGACAGCTGCTCACTTCCTGGCAGCCAGGAACCAGCCGCAGGATGGAGTGAGAAAACCTGCCTGTCCGTAGTAGCATCCCTCCCTCAGCTGCTCTGCCCTGCTTCCCAGTTTCCACCACTTTCCAATCATGTGTCTGATTATAACTGGGACAGTGGATTGACTCTTGGGGGGGGGGGCGCATGCGCACAGTGCGCACAGTGTGTATAGCGCTGGGCCACCAGGAAGCCGCCTCCTGCCGTTTGCTGCTGTTTCCCCGGCAGTATCAATCACGCTCATCCCTGGTCTTTTGGGACTAACATAAGAGGGCAAAATAACTCTGAGAGTTCCGCCAGATGTAAAGTGGAAGGATAACTCACGGTAGGTTTTCTCCTCAGTAGCGGCATGCTGCCTTTTGTGCTTCATCATGGATGTCTTGTGAAATTTCTAAACCGTAGCTAACAAGGTTAGAAAGGACTTGCCACGCCCAACCAACAGGCTTCTCACTCACTTTCTAAATGTGAAAAGTGAGATCCAGGGAGGGGTAGTGGTTCATCTGACACCCCCCTCCTCCCCCAGTTAGGGAGGGGAAGATGGACATGAGCTGAGAGATGACCTGCTTGCTCCCTGGTGGGCCAGATTCTCTGAACTCTCCACAGACTCATTTAACCACCCCTGAGGCCGGAGTTAGCAGTGCAGCCAGTTTGGCCTTTGTCAGAAACTGGTACTAGCTACGGATCAATGCCATCTGTCCTGTGTGGCCCACGAGCTAAGTATGGGTTGTCTATTCCCACATGGTTGAAATGTGTGAAAAGTTTGTGTGTCCGTGGAGTTCTACAGAATTACAGCCACTCCTGTTTGTTTACATGTTGTCAGTGGCTTCGTGCACCTCAGTGGCAGAGTCATCTCTGGTGACAGAGTCTATGCCGCCCACAATAGTTACACTCTGCACACTCACAGAGAAGGCCTGCCGTCATGGCCGGTTTCCCCGTCTCTCACGTGAGCTCTGCGAGGACCAGTGTTCTCTGGGAAATCCTTGAGCTGTGAGGATCGCACTTGTGTTGGTCCAAACACCCTCTTTCTTTATCAGAAGGCGTGTTTAAGAAACACTACATACAAATTATCAGTAAATCTAGTTATTTTTAATGATAAATTATAGAGCTCCTTGAATTATAGAGGATGTTCATTTGTTTAAGTAGTTGGGTGTACAAAAGATGATTCTTATTTATAAGTAGAGGATTTTTTTTATAAGTGGTGACGATAAAGAAGTTTAGAAAGAGGTGATGTTAAGTTGTTTTCATTTTGTGTGCAGCATTGTCTCTAAATTATGAAAGTTATACTTCATTATAAATTGTAACTGATAAAGCCTCTATTTACAAACTAATCTTTTTTTTTTTTTTTAAAGCACCTAATTTTTCTCAGGTCCTCAGTTTTTGGGTTCATCACTAGAACCCTAGCTAGCTTTTTGACTAACATGTAAGGATATTCCCTCACCTCAGATAACAGACTGTTCATTATCCAACAGACAACATTTATTGAGCACCTTCTGTGTGCAGGTAATGATTTTGTAATAAGAAATAGCCCTCCTGTAACTAACCCAAGAGACAAGAAAATGAAAAGCAAAGAGAATAGGTTATTATTATTATTTTTTTAGGACTTGTTGCTTGTCTCTTAAGGTAGGCAGACAAGTTAGTAAAGACTTTAGGTGAGGGGGAAAAAAAAGTGAACTTTAGGTCCTGCTGCATGGACTGGCATTGTGGTTGTTGGGGTTGTTTGTTTTTCCCCACTATTCTTGGTCTACTTTATATGTGTACCCAGGAGCTCAAATGTTCCACTTACCAGAATCCATCCCTAATGTCAATGTCATTCTGCCATGTAGTCATGAAATTACCACCCAGTCCAGCACAGTAGAAGCTGTAAAGAGGCTCTGAGCTTGGCATAATATACCACTCTCTGCCATGTAACCTTTACGGGTGGTGCCCCTCCCCGGAGCTTTTGTAAGATGCACATAGGCTGGTAATTCCCTCTTTACCGGCACTTCATGAGAGTACTATGCCACTGAATGAGGAGGTTGTTTGAAAGGCCTGGCATTTCACAGGGAGAGTTGCCATGGAAACACAGAGGGGGTACAAGTACTTCAGAAAGAGGGAATGTTGTGGCCCATTTATCTCTTTGGAAAGCCAAGAAATGGACGAGCCAAATCTCTGCCCTTGACCTGTTTTAAGCTAACCCCAGATCTTCCAGTTTTACTTGCTTTCAGGATTGGGCTTTCCTGGAGATCACCACAGAATCTGTACACCCTGGTATCAGAAGAGTGATTAGCACAGCACTGTACCAAACATGGGATGGGTCGGGGGAAGGGGCACATTTCTAAATGAAGAGAGCAGCACAGAAAAGTTGCTTTTCTACTGGGAGAGACTGGTGACTCTGGCAGATGAAGAGAATATAAAATACGAGATAAGAGGAAAGAGACTTAAAAAGAAACCTGCTAAGCATTCTTTGGGAGCGTGTGGACCAAGCACTGTATTGGAACTGCTCGGAAACATGCGCTTAGCTCTTGCCTCCAGAAATTCAAACGGTTTCTTGGAGAGAGGGCAAGAAGGCAGGGGGAAAGAGAGAGGAAAAGAGAGAGAGAGAGAGAGAGAGAGAGGAGGAGGAGGGAGAGGTTGGCTATGGGTCCCAAGTGCTGT
This sequence comes from Mastomys natalensis, assembly GCA_021653895.1. Classification (NCBI taxonomy): domain Eukaryota; kingdom Metazoa; phylum Chordata; class Mammalia; order Rodentia; family Muridae; genus Mastomys; species Mastomys natalensis. The sequence goes on along the minus strand of JAJTUV010001620.1, from coordinate 397,783 downwards.
GCCATTAGTTTAAACTTCTTGTGGCATCTTTGTCATGAGATGTTAGATTTCGTTGGAGGCACTTGGTGCCTCTCTTGAGATCACCATGGCACTCCTTTGTATCACCAGACTGTGTTACACTGCTCCATTCTCCTAGTTAAGCTGTCTTTGTACTTCTGGGTTGTATCTCATGTGCTCAGTCCTTCACGTGCGGTGAGATTTGGTTGCTAGTCTTTTCGCTGATGCCTTTTATGTCCATATTAATAAAATCTCATCAGTCAAGAGCTTTCTCTTCCCTGACATCATTGCCTAGTTCTGTATAAAGTCACCTTACAGATGAGTTGGGAATTGTCCCCTTCTCTTCTAGATTTTTGGAAGAATTTGTGCTAATTCTTTAAACATTTGGTAGAATTCATTAGTGAAGCCATCTGGTCCCTGGCTTTTCTTTGTGGGGGTTCTTTTTTTTTTTTAATGCACGGTACAGCAGCATATTTATAGTAATCTCACTTGAGGGAAAGACTGTTTAAGGATGGATCTATATGCTGAGACTTATAAAGAAAAATTCTGGAAGGATATTTTATAAACCAGCAGCAAAGATTACCATTGGGTAATAGATGGAACTTAATATAGTGTTTTTAAATTCTAGGTGTACGTCATCCTAAATAAAAAATTTTGCTTAAAAGTGACTTTGCTCTTTGCTCTCTGTATTTACCAGGGCCTAACCTCCACAGAGACTCCCAGTTTGGTTGGCCCTGTTTGCCTCCAGAGCCCTCTGCCCTCTGTCCTCACAGAATTACTTGTCAATGTCCTGAAGACAGCTTCGCCTGACTCATTTTTTTTTTCATTACCCACAGATAGCCCAGGGATGGGGGCCTCTGTCGTGCTGCCTCTCAGATTTTGAACTTGTACTTACAGTTACTCACCATCATGACTACACATTTACCACTTCCTCCCATAAAGTACAGTTTTGTTCAATTGTGAATCCCCACCCCCTACCCCGTCTTAGCACAATGCTTGACACTGGGTCTGTATGCAGTGTGAGCAAAGCCCCGAGCTAAGCATCTCTATAGCCCATTCCAAGGACATGAACTAGTTTGACTTGATAAGAAGATTCGTTTTGGGAAACACAATCAAATGGTTTTTGGGGAGACTCATGTTGGAAGCCCTGAGAACCTGACTGAACCCTCAGGGAGTAAATACTGAAGGAATGATCACTCCCCTGTCACCTTCCTGTGTTTGCCTGGCTCTCTGCTCCCAGCAGGTTGACTCTGGCCACCTGACCAGGTCTTTTGCAGTGGTCTTCTGCATTGGCTTGCCATCTGCCCTAACGTTCCTGTCCTCTATGCATCAGGGTCAGCATAGCCGACTTATCTGTTCTGGCATAGATGGTTCAGAATTATCCAAATATGAACCTGCTATTATTGTGGCCACTATTTATGCTGCAGCCAGAGGCTGGGCACTGGCAGGGAGGGGAGGGAACAGAAGCTGGTTGGTTGGTTGGTTGGTTGGTTTGGTTGGTTGGTTGGTTGTTGGTTGGTTGTTGGTTGGTTTTTGTTTGTTTTGGTTTTTTGAGACAGGGTTTCAACAGAAGCTCCTTTGCTTACCGGTTTTGTTTTGTTTACTTGTTTGTTTGCTGCTTCAAAAAGCCAATCAGGAGCAAGGTTCTAAGTACCTTTTAAGTGTGTTTATCTTACCTAAGGAAATGTTGTTTTGTGTGGTGACTAACACGTTTTTTAATGGTTTCTCTTTTTCTTTCTCCACAGACCTTTGTAGTATTAAACAGAGGGAAAACTCTCTTCAGATTTAGTGCCACGCCTGCCTTGTACATTTTAAGTCCTTTTAACCTGATAAGAAGAATAGCTATTAAAATTTTGATACATTCATATCCTTTTCTGCTCTGGGAATGAGTGGTGGGTGTTTGGGGTTTGACAACTGCAGTGCTTATGGCCCCACCAGGAGGGAAGCTGGCTGCTGCCCCACCCCAGCCTGAGGGTTAGGAACGAAGTCCCACTGGTTGTCAATCCGGCCTTCTGTAGATACAGTTTTAAAAGATAGGACTGGGTCTAGAGTTTTGTAGGTGATATGAGGGATAAAATAAGATGTTTTGTCCTTATACTGAGGCCTTGCTTTTTCAGTAATTTCATTCCATGATAACTCAGCTTGTTAACATATTAATAACTGATACAAGCATTTTTTTTTTTTGAAAACCACATCTTTAGTTACAAATGGTTGAATGAATGCTTTAAGTTATTTTTTTCTTTTTTCTTGAGCAAATTGCTTATGAGTTCTCAGATGAAATCAACTCCTTGGAGCAGAGTTTTAGATATAGACTGTGGATAAACAGGGATGTTTTCTGGGATTTTCCTCCCCCACCTCCCCAGGTAGGAAAGTGCAAACTTTTATATCCTATTAATAGATTGTATGGCACATAACAAATTATCTGTATGAGTTTTAACAACTTGGAACTCTAGCTAAACTTGTGTGATTGGCACTTAAGGTAACAGGGCTTAGTCCCCTGACAGACTATGGCTCACTCCAGGGGGCCAAAGAAACCGTCAGGTGCAACTCTGGTTCAGTTGAGCCTCTGCCATGGTGAATTCATTTCTGGGATTCTGGAATCTATGGTTTGCAAGTACCACAGTTTTGAAACTGGGAGGTTTACAAGAAATAGATAATAGACTTTGTCCTTTCTGGGACCAGAGTTGGAATGTGGTTTTCTCTCCTGGTCCTAAAGGCATCCCTGTGATTACCCCAGTTGTAAAGAAGGGGGGAAAATACCCAGCTAGAAAAAGCATTGTTTTCTAAACTCTACAGTGAGACAGGGATGGGGAACGACATTATTGAGAGCCCTGGTGCAGCTTCAGTGTGAGTAACCAACCCCTGCTGGCTCTAGAACTGTTTCATTTCTCACAATAGACAGGAGCAGAAAGGGCCAAGAAAGATCCTGGATGTTAAGGGCACATCCACAGTGATCAGACTGACTTACCCATGACCTATGTCTCGGGACTGTTGGGGTGCGGGCACCCTGGAAGGGACCTCACAGGCCACACTGAATTTCAGGAGAGACACAGGCACATTGACTGGACTATTGCTTGTGGAGATGTTCAGCCCCTTGGCAGACTCAGGAGGAAAGTGAACCACCACTTAAATGTAGATTTTCGAATAACTAATTATACAAGATAATTTATAGTACACCATTGTTGCAGTAGATATTTGAAACGGCTGCTGGTCAAGCCGACTATCTAAGCTGCGGCGGCTCTGCCTAGCTCAGCCTCCATGTTCCGAGGCCAGAGGCCACGTGCGTGCTGCAGCTAGAAACGGCCAGCCAGAAACACCAGCCCTGCCACCCATGAGACGTCAGCGTGGGAGATGGCTCTGCCAATCTTCCACGCTGTCTCCACAAAGCTGGGCTGTTCCTAGACCATCCCGCTATCCACATGGGTCCGGTATACAAATGAGACTCTATTGCTTAAAGATTAATCAAAGGCGTTATATGTTTGGTGATGCTCAATAACAATATGCCCATACAGTTAGAGGTGTTTCCCAGTTAGCTAACCTAAATATAAGTTGTTACCCAGGACTGCTCTCCATACCTGTGTGGTTCTCCATCCTCCTACATCTCTCTCTCCCTCTAGCTCCTCCTCTTCCTCCTCCTCCTCTTCTCCTTACTCCTCCCACCTTAGCTCCTCCTACACACCATTACTGAAAAAAAAAAATGTAGATTTATTTTCTCGCCTGGTGGCCTTGGGCCTTTGGTCACTTCTGGCTACTTTTCACAAAGATCTAAGGACTCAAAAGTATCGCCCCATTTTTGGCATAGAAAACATCAAGTTTACCCTAAAGTAGTGGGGCAGTGACAGTTCTGTGGGCAGGGGAATAGCCGTTCAGCCCCATTGCCAGTCAGATGGGATGTGGTGGCGGTGGCCAGTTTCCCTCGTCACCTGTCTCCTGCCAGCCTGTGGATTTAGCTCCCCTGAGGCCTGGTGTGAGGCGGGTTTTTCCCGTGAGGCCTGGTGTGGGCCTGGTGTGAGGCCTGTGTGTGAGGGGGGTCTTTTCTAAGTGGCCAGGCCAGACCTCGTTCCCCCCTTAACTCGTCTCTACAGTCTTCAGCATGATCATCATGTGTACCATCCTGACCAACTGTGTATTCATGACTTTTAGTAACCCTCCTGAATGGTCCAAGAATGTGGAGTAAGTGACCCTTCCTTTGCTTCTTTCATACAGTCTGGTTCTGTTACTCCACAGTTTATGTGCGGGGGGGGGGGGGGGGGGGGGGGGGTTGTGTGGGGGTGGGGCGCTGAGGGTAACATGGGATCTAGGAAACAGCATCAGATGTGAGTTCTAGAAAGCCAGTCTACTCTGGAAGGATGCGCTTCCCCTCAGGAGCAGAGGTTTTGCCATCCCGGGTCCTCCTTTCCCAAAGCTAAGATAGCTCTGGGGCCTCCGTGCCTGTTCCAGATCCATCCCGTTATATTCTTCAGAGCCCCAGGCAGGCCTAGTGCAGCATCCAGTTGCTGCGGGCATGTCCCTAAGCTTCCTCTCGCCACTGCCATGCCACCATGCCCTTTCTGGCTTGTCACCTCAAGGCAAGTGTGACCAACCTTAAAAGGCTCATCCAAAGTTTCCACCAGGAATGACCTCAGCTGTCCACATCCCTGACAGGTACACGTTCACAGGGATTTACACGTTTGAATCACTAGTGAAATCATCGCAAGAGGTTTCTGCATAGACGGCTTCACCTTCCTACGAGACCCGTGGAACTGGTTAGACTTCAGTGTCATCATGATGGCGTGAGTTCCTTGTTTATTTTACTGTTTTCTGGTGTGTGTGTGTGTGTGTGTGTGTGTGTGCATGTGTGTGTGCCTGCATGTATGTGTGCGCATGTGTGTGTGAACATGTGTGCATGTGTGAGTAAATAAATGTGTGTGTGCACATGTGTGCGTGTGTGTGTGCCTGCATGTATGTGTGCGCATGTGTGTGTGAACATGTGTGCATGTGTGAGTAAATAAATGTGTGTGTGCACGTGTGTGTGTGTGTGTGTGTGTGTGTGTGTGTGTGTGCGCGCACGCGTCCTGAATAGGCTTGCATGATGGTGCAAGTAAATGTGAGTTTGTGGGCTCAGCAGAATAGGGAATTATTTTTTTCTTTTTCTTTTTTGAGATAAGGTCTCATGTAGCCCAGGTTGTCCTTGAACTCACCATATAGCCAAGGCTGTCTTGAACTCTGATCTCTTTACCTCCAGCTGGGATCACAAGCTTGCACCTAGACATGTGGCTGCAGAAAGGGGAATTCTTGGGTAATCGCTTATGTCACATGTCGGTTTAACTATGGCTCTTGCCTGCAAGGCCTTCTCAGTTTTCAGACAGCAACGAGCTTAGGTGGGGGAAGGTAAAGAGACAATTTATAGCTAGGAGAACAGCAGGCGGCAATTTCTCGTGACCTTTCCCTTATATTTTACTCCCCTTTATGACACTGGCCAAGGTCCCCATTACTAGAGAACCTCTGCAAAGGCATGAAATAATTTGGGTGTAAACTTTTAGCTGAAAATGCAGTTGAGGCCTTTGACTCAAAACATGAGCCAGAGTACCCAGAACAGCATATCCAGAAAATGTACCAATCAGAGTTCCCACTAGAGACTGTGTGGCTCTACACGGGTGTGCTGGCTGTGTCCTGCACATTTTGTTCCAGTTATAAAAAGTGTCTATTTGAGAAATTTAGCTGATAATGGGTGTAGTATTTTTATTTATGCCTTAAGAAAGTACTTTATCATTTAAGGGAGGAGACTTAGAGAGTCGGGGTACAGGTTGAGTGTGTAAAGATGTGTGAACAGAAGAAAACGTTTGCGTGTGCATGGGCCCGAGTGTCAGGAGAAAGACACCGTTCCACTGTGGAACAGGAGAGAGTGGTGTGTGTCGAGTGTCTGCAAACTGAAGTGATACTCCGCTCCAGAAAACGCTCTCTACTCTCTAGCATTATAGAATCTACGTTGATTGGTATGCATTTTAAAACCTGTGTCCTTGCTAGACACAGGCCTGCTGGTGCAATGGGCGCATAACTGGATTTTTGCTCCGATCTCATGATCTGGATTTTTTTTTTTTTTTCCGAGCCTCACTTTTATCTGTCACAGGATAAAACTTCATGTGCAGACATGACTGCAAAACATACACACCGCTCCTGGAGAAGTCACAGATACTGCCACGGAGGCATTTTGGCATTATCAACCAGGGTTATTTTAACATGAATTTGGTTTTTTGTGAGGCTCTTGCTACAAAATATCACCTCTGTTTCTTAGAGAATTGTTCACAGAACTGGCAACATAAGTCTTTGATGCCTCCTGACCTTCTCTCTTCTTTAAAAAAAAAAGTAAATGGGCTGACAGTCAAGTTACTCTGGTAAAATTAGCACACCACACACCAATTAAGAGAGTAAACCCCCAGGACGCTCTGGGCTGTCAGTTCTTTTGAATATTCTGGATTCTTCTTGCCCATTTTTTTTTTTTAATTATGTGTTCCTTAAATGTTTATATTTTGAAATTTTTCTTTTCAGGGGAACAAAATAGAACCATAACTTGTGTATAAGACCCTTTCTTCCCCCATTCTCAGACCCTCACCCAGTGGTACCATTACAAGTTAACTTTGGTTTGATTCTGCAGGTATATAACAGAGTTTGTAAACCTAGGCAATGTTTCAGCTCTGCGCACTTTCAGGGTACTGAGGGCTTTGAAAACTATTTCGGTAATCCCAGGTAAGACGGCCCGGGCTTGGTGTCAGGTGTTGGGTTAGGGCCCTGATGTGACGTATTGTACTTTTTGTTTTGTCGTGGTTTTGTGTTCTTTTTCCTTGGTGTTTGTGTCCGTACCTGTGTTTGTCATTTGTGTCTGTGTGTGACCTCCCTCACTACAGATATGTGACAGAGTTTGTGGACCTGGGCAATGTCTCAGCGCTGAGAACATTCAGGGTTCTCCGAGCTTTGAAAACTATCTCTGTAATTCCAGGTGAGCAAACGCGCGCGCGCGCAAGACCCGTCTTGCCGCGTTCCTATTTTCTCCCGTTCGTTTTTTGTCTGCCACATTTGAAACTGGCATCGGCACATCTGATATGCCTTGTTGCACCCTGCATGCTTTCCCTAAGAAGGATTCTCTGGAACGGCCCTTTGGTGCTTAGGCAGACAGCTCTGCCCATGCTCGACAGGCATGCAGCTCTCATCCCATCCATACGTTTGACAAAAGCACATGCTTATAAACCCTTAGGGCCTTACAGCATCCGAGGAGAGGTATACTGGAACAAGCTGTGTCTTTGTATGTGAACCATTTGAATCATGGCCTCATGGAATTACAGTGACTTTAATATCCACCCCCATCCCACTGCTTGTGATTTCAGACTTCCTGTAGCATGTTTTGCCAACAGCATGTTATTCAAAGACTTGTACTTTTACTGGTACCATACTAATGTCATCATTTAGTCAAGAAGCAACTTACCCAGTTAACTAGTCAGGTCAGACTAGTTAAAATGAAAAAATCTCGGAGTCAGTGAGACAAATTTTAAGTTACTACCTCCCATATTTTACAAGCGTCTGCTTCAGCAGAACGAGACCTGGTAGGTAGTGTCTACTGGGTGTGGACTCAGAGATCACGCTCAAGTGTAAATCCCAGTGAAAGCATATACAGGTGCTGATTTAAAGTCAAAGGTAAGATATAAAACAAAAATCGGAGAAACTCGAAGGGATGAAAGGAAGAAGAGAGTGGGCGGAAGACTAGTTCAGTGACAATCTCTTCAAAATATTTGCCTTTTGCTTTGACCTGGTCCAGCTAGCTCAGTGGTTCTAAACCTCTTGAAGGTTTTTGGTCCCCTTGAGACTCAGATGAAATTTCAGAGACACCCCAACCCCAACCTCCTGCCACCCACCCACAGTCAGGTTAAAATCATTGCACCCGAGAAATAACCTTTCTAAGAACTGGTCTTGAAATCTAGAAGGAAAGGTGTGCTTAAGGTTAAGACTGACAGTAGCCAGGCAGAGACAAAGCATGTGATGCTGTTTGGGCTTTAGCTAGGGTTGGGGGACTCCCTAGAGTCCAGGCTTTCCACTCTGTTCCACAGAAACAGGGTGCTCAGTGCCATAGCCTGATCCTGGCAGTCTATCCCCTGGTGGCTGACTACAGAAAGTTCTTTTATCCTCTATTCAGTATCATGACAGTGTCTTAGGCTGGGGGAAACAAAGATATGAGGTGTGAGGAGGGTGTGATCTACCAGAAACCTCAAGGTGATAAACCCCCCAGACAGGCCTTGTTCTGCAGCAGCTGGAACACCAGATCTATCCTTTCATTTTTCCCTTTGGTCTCTCTTCTCCTCTGGCCCCTTTAACATGATTCCATGTTCCCGTTCACCTCCCAGCACATGCGAGGCATCTGTCTCTTTATGTTCTTGTGATCTCCAAACTTAACTTCCAGAATTAAATCGGAAAGCTGTGTTCTGTTCACTAACTGGGGCAGCAGATGCTCTCCGCAGCCTGGCTCATCGCTGTTGTTCTTGTCTCTGCTGTAGGGTTAACTTTTGAGCCGGGCATTTCTGCAAAGTAATTCTTGTCAGGTTACTTAATACTCTGTAGTGTACGTGGTGCTGTGTGCGTGCCTGCACATGTGTAAATATGTAGTGTCTATAGCATAGTACCTGGTCCACAGCAGTGCTGCATAAATGACTGTACCAGAAGCACTTACCATAAAAGAGCCCAGTAAAAGGTCTGTGTCAAGCTTCATGGGCTGACGTAAATTCTTGGGTTACTATTACCATAAGTGCCCCTCCCTGAGTGGAGCTTTCAGAGGCTAACGTCGATGGAACTAACTTTAAGGGTAGTAAAAGCTAGCAGTCCTGTCAGTGACAAGGCCTTTTCTTACTGTTTAGCATTACTGAGGGAAACCCAGAAGTTGGCATTCTATGTAGAGTTCTGAACATATCTGTCACTCCCTGGAGGACTCTGGCCTGTTCTTGTAAGCTATCCACGGTTTCTTCCAAGGTGGAGTCCCCGTGTGTACATCATTGGATCAGCACCTATCTCCTGCTTAAGAAAAATCAAAGTTACTTTGATTCCAGGTTATAGAGCTGGGACACGGTAGCTCTCAGTAAAAACTAAAATCATGTACACAATGTCACACACCCCACAACCCCCGCCCCACTTCTCCATCTGCAGTTAGGATCTTAGGATTTCCTAAAGTGGTTAGGACTACAGAAAGGAAGACTGGGTGTATCAGTCACTTTTCAGGCTCTTGTGACAGAACAGCTGATGAAAGCAACTGAAGTGGGAGGGTTCGTGTTGTTGCAGTGTACAGAAATACAGTTCATCTGGTGGACGGTATGGTGGCAGGAACACGAGGTCACTTGTCACACCAATGCCCACCACTGTTTGCCTTTGTGATTAGTGCAGGACCCTAGCCCATGGAATGTCGACACCCAACCCTGAGGGTAAGCCTTCCCCCCCCTTCAGTGAAACTCACATGGACACCCTTACAGACACACCCAGAAGCTTGCCTCTTACGTGATTCTAATTCCTGTCATGTTGACAGTCCAGATTAGCCGCTTCGGAGGGTAACCAGGGACTGACACGGAGCCTGTAAGATCTCACCGCAGTCTCCACAGCCCAGTGTCCTGTGCAGAAATGCTTGCTGAGAACTTGCACACCATCTCGTCCGGGCCAGTGTTTTGGTTTGGGGGTTTTTGTTTTCTTTTTGTTGTTGTTGTTGTTGTTTTGTTTTAACATCTCAGTAGCTGTTTCAAACTCGTCAGGTCATCCAGATTCTATGAGTGCACACAAACCTTTTGTATAAGAAATCCTTACCGTAGCACCTCCAGGCATTTACAAAAAGACCAAATTCCCATTGCGAGGCTTCTTATCGGATGCCTCAAGATCAAGATGCTGGACACTTGTGGCTTCCTCTGTGCTTCAAAGGAACCACCGTGGAAAACCTCCGTGCTGAAAGACTCGTCTCTGAGCCAGAATTGTGAGGTCCAACTTGACATTGAGCTTCTTCCTGAAGTTCACATCTTAAATCTTTGTTCTCACTTTTGACTCGTTGGGGCCTGGGCAGAAAGTGTTCATCTGTTGACTCCATCGGAAGGGTCACCTTCCACCTGCTCCATCAGGAGTTCTCCTGTGTCTCCTGGAGGGGACCCTTCACCTTGGACAGCGCTGGAGCCTTGGGTCCTGTGGTGGCTCCCGGTGCTGATCTAAGGGCATGTTGCTGTCTTCAGAGTTGTGCCTTACTCTTCTCTCTCTCTCTTTTTTTTTTTTTTTTTTTTTTGGTTTTTCGAGACAGGGTTTCTCTGTGTAGCCCTGGCTGTCCTGGAACTCACTCTTGTAGACCAGGCTGGCTCGAACTCAGAAATTCGCCTGCCTCTGCCTCCCAAGTGCTGGGGTTAAAGGTGTGCGCCACCACCACCTGGCACCTTACTCTTCTCTTGAATGTTTCCTTTCTCTACGCTCGTCTTTGTTTCTTCCATTCTTCCCCAGTGAGCTCAGGTAGGAAACAGACAATGTGAGTGGTTTTGTCCTTCCTGCCCAATTTTCCCCAAAGCATTTTCTTTAAACGTATACATTGAGAATACGGCAGCTTTTCCTGCTTAGTGACATCGTGGAAAGGTGCTTTAAGACTATAGCCATCAGTGGCTTATTTTTATTGATTTGTCTTTGCATTTCGAGACAGGGTTTCTTTGTGTAGCCCTGGCTATCCTGGAACTCACTCTGTAGACCAGGCTGGCTTCAACTCAGAAATCTGCCTGCCTCTCGCCTCCTGAGTACGGGGCTTACAGACTTGTTACAACACCGCCACGCTGATCGCTTCTTTTAAAATATTCAAGTTTTAAGTCTTATTGCTTGTGTGCTTCTCTTCCTTCTATGTTGAAAATATTAAGGAAAAAATAACCAAAAATAATGGTGGTCCTAAGTGGAGAAAAAGAGCCAATGTGAAGGAGGCTTGCTTTACCCCTGGGACTGGACGTCCCGATGGGAACTCGGAGCTCTCCTTTCTCTCTGGCTGAGAGTGATTCCAACATTCACCTTTGAGAAATGAGCTCACATGACTTCAAACCCATTAAACATGTCAGCCTGAGCGGCAGACAGGGGAATTTGAAATCACTTTATTTATAATCGGACTGCCATAACCACAGATTGTTCTCAACATGCGTGGCTGACTTCTCTGGACTCAGCACACAAGTGGCTTTGGTCATTTGTTCAGGGGACTTTTGGTTGTTGCATACAGTGACAGAAGGGATCAGAGATGCCTTTGGACATAGAGTGAAGTAGAACCCTGCAGTGCCAGCTTCCCCTGCGTCTCCAGATCCCAAAGTAACCAGCCACTGCTCTGGAAGCTGACCTTCATACCTTGGGTCCCTCTGCCCTTTCGAGGTCCCTAGTAAATGTGTGAACTTCAGTGCAGGCACACTCTGATGCTGGCTAACGCTAGCCTCTCAGGAGTTCTCGCCATCCAATTTGCCCCCACGTGGCTTCTGTTGTGTAGGAGTCATTTGAAGGCACATTCTGCTCCAGTTTGGATAACCAGCTTTTTGGGGTCTTGCTTGTTCTGCCATGCGGTGCTATGAGCCAATAGAAGAGGCAAGGCAGCTTCTCTTGACAGCCATGGCAGTGGCCGTCTGCATACTCTACACAGGCTCGCCAGGTCACGGTTCCACCGGGAGTCTCGTGTCTCTCCTGACTGCTGCTTTTGGTGGTTGTGTGTATGTGCTCCACGAGTAACTGCTCTCGGCAACTTGAGAGCTGGAATGTAGGAGGCGTATTGATGACACATGGCCCTCCCCTGCACACCTGGTGCCCTCCCCTGCACACTGTGCCCCCCCTGCAACTGGAGCCCTCCCCCTGCACACTGGTGCCCTCCCCCAACTGGTGCCCTTCCCCTGCACACCTGGTGCCCTCCCCCTGCCACCCTGGTGCCCTTCCCTGCACACCTGGTGCCCTCCCCCTGCACACTTGGTGCCCTCCCCCTGCACACCTGGTGCCCTCCCCCTGCACACCTGGTGCCCTCCCCTGCACACCTGGTGCCCTCCCCCTGCACACCTGGTGCCCTCCCCCTGCACACCTGGTGCCCTCCCCCTGTACACCTGGAGCCATTCTACAGTCCTCTCCCCTGTGCCATCCTTTCCATTCCTTTGACATCTGGATGGGAATCTTGGAGAGCACTTTGTAGATGACTGCTGCTGTTCGTGTGACTTGGAGATTGCTCTCACCTAATTAAGATTTATTTCCCTGAGCCTCTGTGCAGTACAAGCATCTGAAATGTCATCCCCAGCTAAATTTCCACTTTAAACTTTAAGCTAAACAAACTCACCAGCAAGACTATCTAAGCCTCAGACGTCAGAACACTTGAGGGGACTCCTGCTTGCAGATTTCCTCAGCTGTGATGCCTGGCTGGTGGAAAAGGGATACCACGCCACCTGCTTGGTGAGGATTCAGGCCCATCTCTAAGAAGTGAGCACCAGGCCTGGGACAGGAGCTCTACTGGAAAACTTCAGGTTCCAGTCAGGCACCTCTAAGAGCACAGAGCCAGAAGACCGTAGAGACTGAGGGTTCTTTGTCTCCGCCACTCTCTCTCCACATGTCTGTTTCCTTCCTTCTGAATACAAGTTCCTTTACTTTCTCAATCACTTCTTAAAATGACCCAGTATGACTGCTGCAAACTCTCAGTTTTATGTTAGTATTTTTGCCAGATAACTGTTTCTTGTCCTACTCTAGAGCCTTATAGGAAAGGGTCTGCGTTTAGGTCAGGTGACAATCCTGACATCTGCAACTACCAAGAGAGAGTCACCTTGTATAGATGAAACTGCTAAAAGCACATTGACAGGGACGGGGGGCCTGCTTAGAGTTTGTGGCCTAGAATTTCTTGTTATACAGACTTGGAACACCCAAAGATTTCCACCCTGGCAAACCAGGTCAGACTCATGGAGAAATTATGTGATTTATTGAGTGAATCGTTTTATCTGTAACAAGCACTTTGTTTTGTTTATTTTGTGGTTTTAAACTCTTGTTGCTATTGTGAATAGCATCGATGCCAAGTGCATTAGATGATCTTCGCTGCTCAGATGGGTGCCTGTCTGAAGTCTCTAGAGGAGGGAGCTATGTAAGCTCTCCATTAAAAAGAATTCCAGGAAAAGAAACATGGTAGCCGTTCTTCCTGATGGTGGGTGTTCTTCATGATGGTGGGCGTTCTTCATGATGGTGGGCGTTCTTCATGATTGCCCAGTTGCCCTGTTTGAATCAATAGCTTAGATACCCAAACTTGAATTTTTGGCCCCAGGTAGGCCTGTCCCAATCCAGTCAGAATGTAATGAGGAATTTCCATTCTCCAGAAGTGGTGTGGAGATCAGTTTCATAACTCTGGGACAGTTCTTGATGCCTGCCTTCTCCTTGGTGTGCCTAGCTGCATGATCACATGCCTTGGGTACAGACGATAGTTTGACATCTCACTTCCCGAATCTCTGCCCCGTTTCTAAAGACTTTGTGAGAATGATCCTTCAGCTCCTTCTCCTTCATTGCCCACTGCCACGCACTTCCCATGGAAGAGAGCCAAGGCTCTGAGAAATGACCTTAAGTCTGTTCTGAGCCTTGGTGGGTTAGAACAGTGACTGAACATCCTAGGGCCCTTCTGCTTCCCCTGCACAGCCCCACGGGATGCAAGGAGTCTGAGGAGAAAGCCCCGTCCCCTAGAACTGGGGCAAGCTCACTCCACTGATGCTATAGCCTACAGCCTCAGGGAAGAGGCTGGAAGAAGGCTCAGGTCTCTGCACACTTTTCCCTTAGGTTCAATTCTGGTTATATAGAGAGGAGAGGATAGGAGAAAGAATGAGTCTCTATTGTCTACTCTTTCAGTAGAGATTTAAGTGCCTGCTTGGGCCCAGGTCCTAGACCAGGCACAATATCCTTTGCTGTTATCAGACTCATGAAGGAAAGTCTGTGGAGCTTAACTCTAAGCATTTCAGATAGTCACTTGCAAAATACAAAGCACATCCAAACACTCATTAGATCATCACCACAGGGGCTTAGCCCTGAGCAGTGGCTTTATCCCAACCAAGTCTCTTTGAGGGGCCACTAGATGTGTAACGGTCACACGTCACATGTGCCCTGGGTCATGTCCTGCATTAGATATTTCTCCGATTTGCTATCCCCCTTAAATGTCACGACAGTCCGATGAGATCAGAATTGCGGATCTTTATAGACGAATAACCCGAAGCTCAGACAGTGATCGATCATGGTCACTGTGCACCGGGTGCTGTTAAGTTTGCCGTGTGAAACACGCTCAGCCTTCACAACGTCTGATAGCCAGCCATGATTGTCTCTATTTACTTTTTTTATTTGTGGTGGTGCTGGGGGGTGGTGTCAGGGCTTTGCCTGTTCTGGGCAAATGCTCTGGCATCTGCCACAGCCTCTTCATATCTTTTTAAAGGTAGAGGTGCTGAGCGCCCAGAGCACTAGTGGTAGCGTCCAGGTGATGTGTGTAAGTAGCACACCTGGATAGGCTTAGCCATGACCACCCGGCCATGACCCACCCGGCCATGGTAGCCAACCTCACATTAGCCTTCCCCGGGATGCAAGAAGTCCATCAAGGCTGAGCTCCTCCCTGGGGCCTGTGTGTGAAAAGGCTCAGAGTCTTCTCTTGCTCATCTTGAACACGGCAGGCGTGTTGATGTTTCGTGGGGCTGTGTCCTGTGACAGCCTGCTGTTGGGAACACTGAGGATTCCCACACGCAGACTTTCAACTCAAGCAGCGTAGACCTACGACTGTATTTTATGTGCCGTCCATCACTGACTTCTCCCTATGCAGTGTAGAAGTGACCATCTTTGGGTTTAAATTTAAACCCATTGTCTCACATTTAAACCTCAGATTGGGACTGGCATGATATACTCCTTCAGAGAGCACGTGCCCAGCATGCACGAAGCACCGACCAAAAAGTAAAATAAAACCTTACATGAAAATGAGTTGCAAGCATTTTGTTTCTAATCCAGGACCCAAGGAAGGTCAGTGTAGCAAGCAGGGAATGCAAACTGTAAAACCTGTATTGATAACAACCTCTTCAATACATTGACATCTCCAGAGCTCTTCAGAAGTTCTTGCTTCTTGTTGGCTTATGAACTATCCAACGAGTCCCTCTCCGGCTTGCAAGCCTCCTTAATCCCTGATCGTTTTCCATTTACTCAACAAATATCGTGAGTTAGTTGTTACAGACACGAGTGCAAACAAGAGGGACAAAAAAATGAATCGTAGCCATGACAAATGCTACAGGGGAGATAGAAGGCTCTACTAAAGTCATAGCAGTGGTGGGAGAGGGGGGAGAGTTGGGAGGCCGGGAGGGCTTCCCCAGAAAGGAGGAGAAGGGGAAGGAGGAGTTATGTGGAGAGGGTGAGGGAAGGAATATAGCCTCTAGGAGGAGGGACCAGCAGATGTGAGGCCCCGGGAGAGCAAAGGGGAAAGGGGTCACATGCAAAGAGAAGCAGCATTTTCAGATTCTTTTTTAAAGGATGATTGAGTTAGAAACGGATACTTCTGGGAAGCAGTAATTCTGCCTACTTGTCGTTACTCTGCGTGTAAAGATGCAGTGGCCGTATTTCAAGCGGGGTCCTCTGGGGAGAGTAGAGGCTAGGACTAAGAGAGGGAGGCCAGGGAAAGTAGAGAGGACCTCGGGTTGACTCTGCTTCTGGGGGCTCTGTCTCTTCAGGCCTGAAGACAATTGTGGGCGCCCTCATCCAGTCTGTGAAGAAGCTGTCGGACGTGATGATCCTGACGGTGTTCTGCCTGAGTGTTTTCGCCCTGATTGGCCTGCAGCTCTTCATGGGGAACCTTCGAAACAAGTGTGTCGTGTGGCCCATAAACTTCAACGAGAGCTATCTCGAGAACGGCACCAGAGGCTTTGACTGGGAAGAGTACATCAACAATAAAAGTAGGTGTCCCTTCCATGAGGAAAGCTTCACCCAAGGTTCTTGTCAGACCCCACCGCAGAGCTACCAAAAGTGGTCCGGCCCAGAGAGGCACAGCACAGCCAGATGGAGCCTGGGAAGCCATCCCCTTGTCTCCGAGGCAGAACTGCGCAGGAGCCCTCAAGCTCTCTGTTATTATTTCTGTCTTTTTAATTTTATTTTATTTTATTTCGAGACATAGATGAAACCTTACTAGTCACTCGAGAGAAGTAAAATCAATTAAGTCGCCACAAGGAAGTATTGCGAAAGAGATCTCGGGGACAGCGCCTTCTGATTAAAAGTAGGACGTAGTAACTAATGACCAGTGAGGAATTTTGGAACATCTTGATAAAAATATCACAAGGATAAAAGGGCAAACCGTGTAAAGGGATGGCGATCTCAAAAACTTACTTTAGACCAGCATTTTTCAACCTATGGGTCACGACCCCTCAGGGGTCACATATCAAGTATCCTGCATATCTGCTTTTTCCATCATGATTTATAACAGTAGCAAAATCACAGTTACAAAGTAGGAAAGAGCCGGGTGGTGGTGGCGGCGGCGCATGCCTTTAATCCCAGCACTTGGGAGGCAGAGGCAGAGGCAGGTGGATTTCTGAGTTCGAGGCCAGCCTGGTCTACAGAGTGAGTTCCAGGACAGCCAGGGCTACACAGAGAAACCCTGTCTCGAAAAACCAAAAAAAAAAACAGAAAAGAAATAATTTTATGGTTGGGGGATCACCACAGCACAGGGTGTTGCATGCATTAAAGGGTCGCAGGGTTAGGAAGGTTGAGAGCCTAAGACCCTCTGATTTGACAGCAGAAACTGGCCTGCAGAGCTGAGGCAGGAGAGTCAAGTGTCCGTGGGTGCAGCGTCGGCTCAAGGGCTTTAGGGCAGCTCTTAGTTCTAGCCGCGTACAGAAGATCGTTAATGAGAGGAATTCTCCTCAGCTTCCTGCTGCTGGGAAAGATTTATCTGAGCTAAAATCAATAGCAGGTTCTGCTGGCACGCCGGGGTGCGTGTAACCGTATTCTCTCACTCACCGGAATCTGCCTATTCATTTCCTGCCTCTTCCCATTTTCTAGCGAACTTTTACACGGTCGCTGGCATGCTAGAACCCTTGCTCTGCGGGAACAGTTCTGACGCCGGGTAAGTAGCCCACTGACTCCTGTTGTTCTTAACGCGTCCGTCGGTTACCAGCTGGGTCTTAACGGGCAAGAGCCCCCCTTTCTTTGTGCTCCCTTACAGGGCCCTACACTGTCTGACCTATCAGCTGACCCAGATTCTCTTCCTGTTTCATATTTGACCCTCCAAAGTTGAGATTTCGCTGGGAAGCGAATGTACCAGCAATCTCAAACTAAAACCACAGATGCAAAAAGATCAGGGATTCTCTGAAGCACACATAGCTTACCTGGCTCCTGTACACCCTCTCGTCCTCTGCTGACACAGTTAATACAAACGGAACAAGGGCCCAGGGAAAGGTTAACTCCAAGGATGACCCACGGTGTACTAGCTCTGACGTGGTTTGAGAAGAGATAGAGGCCAAGATTACAGTCCTGTTCCTGCAGCTTCTGCCCAACCCCACGGCATAGATTTAATAAGCTATGCTCTCTTCCTCACAGGGTTACTGTGAGGGACCTGTTAAGTACTGTACATGAAAGTATTTTATAAACCTAGGTAAGGTGCTGGAGTCTCACTAAGTATGTTGTTCCCTTAGTATCTGCCATTTTAATATTATCCTGACAACTAGAAATCGAGTTAAATTCTGTATTAAAAATAGATACTAGTTATTACATTAAAAAGAGACATCACAGGGGTCCAACGCTGAACTTCCTTCCCATGTCTATGTGTGTGTGTGTTTATGTGCACATGTATGCATTTGCATGTGGGTGGGTGTCTGTGTGTGCATACACACATGTGGATGTATGCATTTGTGTGTATCTTTCGCCAGGAATAGAACCTAGGGCCTTGAAGCTACAAGGTGAGTCCTCTTGCACTGAGCTGTGTTCCGTTCCCATTGTATGTCCTTTTGCTTCTCCAGGCAATGCCCAGAGGGATACCAGTGCATGAAAGCAGGAAGGAACCCCAACTATGGTTATACCAGCTTTGACACCTTCAGCTGGGCCTTCTTAGCATTATTTCGCCTTATGACCCAGGACTATTGGGAGAACTTATACCAGCTGGTAAGCACTGCCTCTTTTTCTTTAGTGACATAGTCTACATGGGGGTATAACAAGCTGGGGACTCTCTGTGTGACACAGCCATAGTGAGGACATTAAGTAGGTTCTGGGAACAGCATTTATCGACTGCGCAGGATGGATGAATTCAGCCAGCTCTTAGCTCGGTTTCTTGATACTGCTTCTGACCAGGTCTGTTTAGTCATGGTCAACTGTGGAAGCTGATACCCTGACCTCCTCAGAGCACCTGTTTCCTCTCAGGTTGCTCTCCACACTCTGACTGTATCTTCTGGACTTCCAGTGTCAGCACATTTGTTTAAGAAACAGCAAACACTTTGTTTGTACAGGGCGTCTTCCTAGGTACTAAAATGATGGGGTCTCTCTCCATAGGACCTTGAAGTATGACTTATCAGTATTTTTAGAGCTATACTGCATTTGGTCTTGTTCAGGTATGTGGTACCCAACTGATGGTGACTTGTAATTCACAAGTCATAATGGGGAAATTGGTGCTGCTGACTGCTAACCTTAGAAATCCTGACAAGGCCGGGCGGTAGTGGCACACGCCTTTAATCCCAGCACTTGGGAGGTAGAGGCAGGAGGATTTCTGAGTTCGAGGTCAGCCTGGTGTACAGAGTGAGTTCCAGGACAGCCAGGGCTACACAGAGAAACCCTGTCTCGGAAAAAAAAAAAAAAAAAGAAAGAAAGAAAGAAAGAAAGAAAGAAAGAAAGAAAGAAAGAAAGAAAGAAATCCTGACAAGCCATTGCCTTTTCTTTGTCTGATGATGTTGGTTAGTTGGAGGATAAAAAAAATAAATCTGCCCTTGCAAAAAAGGAGCCTCATTAAGAGAAGCTTCTAGTTCCAGTCCCCAAGTCAGCCCTTACTGTTGAGCATGACAGACACTCAACTCCACTAAGTGCTCGCTGACTGGAAGAATCAAGATGAACCAGGCCTGTGGTGTAGGTTATGATGCTGGCGCTCAGGAGACAGGGGCAGGAGGATCACTGGGAGTTTGAAACCATTTTGACTTACATAGCAAGTTCTAGACTAGCCAGGGCTACATCGTAAGGCCTTTTTCTAAAACAGACAGAGATAGATAGAATATTTTCCATGAAAGCAAAATCCAGGAGACATTTTCCTCCCACAACGCACAACGGAAGCAAGAGTTAAGCCCTAGGAAGACATTTGACCACTGGGATATGGGGTGGGTGCAAGGTACCATGGGAGGAAGCTCTGACCTCCTCAGCAGGCGTCAGTCCCCCTGCTGAGGAGCCAGGCTCACACTGAGAACTCGGCCTTCATCTTTCAGACCTTACGAGCAGCTGGGAAAACGTACATGATCTTCTTGTCTTGGTCATCTTCGTGGGTTCCTTCTATTTGGTGAACTTGATCTTGGCCGTGGTGGCCATGGCTTACGAAGAGCAGAACCAAGCAACGTTGGAGGAGGCGGAGCAAAAGGAGGCGGAGTTCAAGGCGATGCTGGAGCAACTCAAGAAGCAGCAGGAGGAGGCACAGGTGACGGGGCGCACCCGGGCTTCTTCAGGTCTCTGAGGCTAAGGCTCCCGCTGATTGCCAGTGCAAGGGCTCTTTTATTTACTATTGTGACTGGAAGCGAGCGATGAGCAGTTTCTGCTGCAGTGCGGTCTGGTTTGTCTATTGACTCAGTATTGGAGACTGAACAGAGCTTTCTGCGTCTGAGCACTGGTGATCTACAGCTGAGCAATATCCCCAACCTACCCACTTTTTGATTAGAGAAACATTGGGATACCCTTGATGAGTTCGCTAGGCCAGAGAATATTATTTCTAATTTAAAACAAAATACAGGGAACTAGGGAGAGAACAGTTAGTAAAGAACTTGCCACAGAAGCATGAGGTCCTGAGTTTATTCCCAGAACCACACAGAAAGCCAGACATGGCAGCTCCCTGAAGTGGTAGAGATGGCTGAGTCCCACGGGTCCCTGGCTAGCCAGCCTAGTCTACTTAGTAAGTTCCAAGCTAGTGAGAGACCCTGTCTCAAAAAACATGGAAGGTGGAATCCTGGGTTGACCTCTGGCCTCAACCACACACACTTGTCCATAAGAGCATACACACATGCACATACGCGTGCACACACATACATGCATATACATACATGCACACACATATATAATCTACACACACAGATACACATACATACATATACATACACAAATACACATACACGTGTACACACACATATACTCACACACAGATACACACACACATACATACCTATACTCACACAAGCATACACACACAAATACACACACATACACGTGCCCACACACATATACTCACACATACAAATACACAGATACACACATACACATATATTCACACATACACAAATACACAGATATACACACATACACATATATTCACACATACACAAATACACAGATATACACACATAGACACACACATACACACACGCTATATGCATGTACACACACACACATACCCATACACAGAGACACATAAATACACACACAGACACACACTCGAGCATACACACACATACATTAAGGAGGTGGGAGACTAGAGATGGCTCAGTGAGGGGTTGTGGGGGAGCTTGCCACAAAAGCCTAGTGATCTGAGTTTGATCCCCTGAATGCAAAAACTGACTTCATAAAAGTTGTCCCTTTGATATCTGTACACACACATACACACACACCACACACACCACACACACACACCACGCACATACATACAATAGTAGAAAGTTTCTAAACACTTAAAATGAAGATACTGGCAAAAAATAAATTTTGGAAACAATTATGATCCTATTATTACTATTTAACTTCCTACTTGTATATATAACTCATGTATGAGTCTCATGAGAACACACATACACACACACACACAAACACATTGCAACATTTGCCCGATAATATGTAATATAGTTTTTAAGTATTCATTTCCGTTGCTGCTCACTAAGAAATCCTTTGGTGTGAAGACAGCAGCCAGGCCCTTATCTGGGATACTCAGACTAAATCCCCAGCATGCTCACCATGAGGTACGCTGGTGGCCTGAGTACCACCAGGATGCAAGTTCACAGAGAATGGAAGCAGCCAGTGCTGACCTCAGCCTCTCCCCATGTCCCTGTCTGTTAGTGGCTGACTGGGTAGCCCCAGATACTGTTTCTGACCAGGTCTGTTGCTATGGTCCCTTCCTAGGCTGCTGCAATGGCCACTTCAGCAGGCACTGTCTCAGAAGATGCCATTGAAGAAGAAGGGGAAGATGGAGTAGGCTCTCCACGGAGCTCATCTGAACTGTCGAAACTCAGTTCCAAGAGCGCGAAGGAGCGGCGGAACCGACGGAAGAAGAGGAAGCAGAAGGAGCTCTCTGAAGGGGAGGAGAAAGGGGACCCCGAGAAGGTGTTTAAGTCAGAGTCGGAAGATGGCATGAGAAGGAAGGCCTTCCGGCTGCCAGACAACAGAATAGGGAGGAAGTTTTCCATCATGAATCAGGTAAAGTCTTTGCATTGTCTTAAATAAACCCAGAGAATCCTGCTTTCTGCAGCCTGCTTGGCCTCGCATCTCCGACCCCTCCCCAGCGCCCCTCCTTCCTCCCCAGTGGTGGAAGCCTCACGGTCACCTTGTAATCATCATTCTTTAAGCCTGCCCTTCCACCTGGTCAGACAGGCCCAGGGCTGTTTACTCTCCTGTTTGGCAGCCTTGCTTCACACTAGTGACTGTGTCACACTAGCAAGCTGTAGATCAAAACACCAGAAGGGACTTCTAGTCCTAGTGGCCAAAATGCCTGATAAGAATTGTGTGTGATTGTTGCTAATAATAGCTGTTGGGAAAGTCTTTAGGAGATTTTATTTGAGCATATGTGAAAGCTTGCTATGACGGCACATGCTGATAATCCCAACACTCCAGTGACACTAAGGCAAGGGGATCCCAAGTTCAAAGCCTGCAAAGTAAGTGCCACCTTCTGCCCTCCAGGGGCACCAGGCATGCATGTAGCACACAGACATACATACAGGCAAAATACACACACATAAAATAATAAAATTTCAAAATAAATAAATAATAAATGCAAAGAATAGTCTGGATAAAATCAGCCATTTTATAATTGTAGACAAAAGACAGCAATGCTAGGTTACAGAGCAGCGTGCAACAGGATAGCAATGGCCACAGTCTTAGACAACTCGGAAATAGATGAAGTCATTAGCAAGAAAGGGCACCTTATCCCTCATTCCTTGAAACCTCAGGAAAATAGGCAAAAGTGGACAGGAGGACACCTCCTGACAGCCTTCGTTTCTCCATATTGTAGGAAATATAAAACCTTGTCAAAGGAAATGAGAACTTGACTTGGGCATTAAAGAAATATTGACAGTTCAGAATAGTTTAATTAAAAAGAACGGGAGAATTTCCCCAGTGGGGTTAATTCTGTCCACTAATAAAGTCCTGGCTATGTATCATTGAGTTTGCAGTGTGGCCTGCACCAACGTGCATATAATCTATTCTTTAGTCTCAGTCATTGGACCTTATCAGGCACCAGGCCCTTAATCCAGAACAAACCACCAGACACTTCACATATGTGACCGTTGGTTTCTACCGTGTGTGGAATTATCCCATCTGTAAATGTCCACATCACAGATGATCTTCACATCTGGCTGTGAAGAACTGTCTCCTAGTCCTTCACTCCCAAAGCAGAAATCTGCACTCCATCTTTCCATCACATTGTATAAGCCTCCTTGTTGCTTTTTACTGTGTCTATGTATTTGTTTATGTGCCCTCTGTCTATGCATTTCTTTATGTGCCTTCTATGTATTTATGTGCCTTCTATCTATGCATTTATTTATGTTCATATCCTCTCCTACTCAAGTCCTAACCTCCACTTTCTTTCCCATGGCCGTCATTCAGACACCATTAGCCAGATGAACACAGGACTTTAGAAACCTGATTTCCCTTGTTCTAGGACGCCATCATGGCCCGCAGTCACCCCCTTTCTCCTGGTCCTGCTCTCTTGGGGACTGTGTCTGCAGCTTTGCTGTAGCTCCGTCCTCGTCTTGAGAGTATCACTGTGCTCCGTAATGGAAACCGCCCTGCTCCTAGGCTTGGCTATTGGATACTCTCTGATGATCTATAGGCTTTAGCAGAGTCACAGTGATTGCTCCCTCACTTGGAAAATAAAACTGGGTTCTGAGATGTTCTGCTGTGCATGAAACTTCACTTCCTCCAATTTCTCCATTTGGGAAAAAAAAAAAAAAATGTAGATTGCTAGCAGCCATGGCTGACTGAGTGCCAAGGCTGGCTTAGACTTAGACGCCTCATGCTAGCATGTTCTTTGTCCTGGGACATTTCTCTGACTGTATTGTGTTCCCAGCCGTCCTTCCCCTCTGGTACACATACATGGTTAGGGATTTTCCATTTTCCACAGCATAGTTCAGGTATATGTTCATTTCTTCTCCATTCTCATTGTTTGTTTGCTTGCTTGTTTGTTTTTCAAGACAAGGTTTCATTGCGTAGCCCTGGCTGTCCTGGAACTCACTCTGTACACCAGGCTGGCCTTGAACTCACAGAGATCCCCCTGCCTCTGCCTCCTGAGTGTTGGAATTAAAGGCATGCACCACCACACCGGGCTTGTCATCTGACATCTCCCATACCCCTGTTCCCTACTAATTTCTCTCAATCTTCAGGACTCACAACACTCCATAACTATTATCCTGAAGCTGGTTTTATTGTTTTGTTTTGTAAAGTGTTTTGTGTTGTTAAAGTCTTCCTCAAATCTTTATGGCCTTAGAACAACTTTATATTTTTAAAAATTTTTGAAGGGTCAATGAGAGGACTCAGTAGGTAAAGGATCTTGCTACTGAGCCTGACTGCATGAGTTCAGTTCCTGGAACTGACAGGAATGGAACTCCCACAAATTGCATACATGTGCACAGCAGCACACACACGTAAATGTAAAAGTGACAAAGTGACAGAGACCCCACACAGCCTTTTTCTTTAAAAGTATTTTAGTCTATCTTATTATCAACTACATTTAAGAAAATTTAAACACACATATTTATCTATGTATTTTAAACTTCCACATCCTGATATACTAAACTCCTTTGCTGTTTTGTACCAACTGCTCTTAAACCATGCATGATGATAGCATGCATTATTCTTTGTCCCTGGGCTATACAGAGCTTCCAAATGCTGGAATGCTTAAAAACCTTCAAATATAGCAAAGCTGTCAGCCAACAGCTTCTCTCAGAATCTTGTGAGAAAATAAGAATAATTTAAAAGTTATCATCTCAGTATTATCCCCAAACAGTTTTGACCTGGCTGTGAAGCAGGGTGGTTAGACCACTGAGAGGCCTCAGATCACATTTTAAGAATCACTATTGGAAAGAAAACCAAGGGAAAAAGAAATAGACTATTTAAAACATCTATCTATCTATCTCTATCTATCTATCTATCTATTATCTATGTATCAATCATCTATCATCTATGTATTTATCATCTATCTACCTATCAGTCTATCATCTATCTATGTATCTATCAATCATCTACCTATCATCTATCTATCTATCATCTATCTATCTATCTATCATCTATCTATCTATCTATCTATCTATCTATCAATCATATTTCAAACAGTGATCACATGCCTGTGGATGTCTACAGATTTGTGTGTGGAGAATATAAGGTCCATCCCTTAGGTCCAGAACACCTGAGAGCTATTCTTCCAAGAGAAACCTATAGAGGGTAATACTTATTAAGTAACTATGATGTGACTATCTGAGAAGGGCCAGAAGCACTCAATTGGTTGACAAGTACAGTTTTTAAAATAAGAAGCAAGACCTCCTTATCTCATGAACCTGATCAGGTCTCGGGAGTGAATAGAGCCATGACCCTGAGACACAATAGTTATTTTATTAAATAAAATTAAAGTTTATCGTCAAGTAAATAGAATGTCTTTCTCAAGGGGTGGTTAACATACAAGGCAATGTCAGTGGAATATGATCCAGTCAAGGGGGAACAGGGGTCCATTACACATGAGCATGGCCAGTTTGAAGTGTATAATCAGAGTATAAGACACTTGAACTACGAGGCCAGCCTGGTCTATAGAGTGAGTTCCAGGACAGCCAGGGCTACAAAGAGAAAACCTTGTCTCGAAAAACCAAAAAAAGAAAAAAAAAGACACTCAAACTAGTTATATCTACTATATAAAAAGCAGCTCAAGAGATATAAAGAGGTAAAAATGGTATTAAGCCCTTAAGGGTCTTGTAGATGGTCCAAGGAGATTTAACAACTGTAAAAAGGATGCTTGATGCTGTGCTAGCACTGGGAAAGTTGACAGGAAAAAGCTGAAACAATGGGAAGGAAGAGAATTTAGACAATGGGAAAGGAGGAGTGTGGCAGCCATGGAAAAGGAAAGTCCTGTGGCAGGGTGGCTGCCTGGTACACGTTTGAGGGGCAACAATGAAGTTAACTAAAACACCCGCCAATCCTGGAAGAGGTTTGGCTGCACCTCCTGATGCACAAATTATTAAGGATAACCATGGGAGCTACCAAAGGCTCCTGTTTTGCTTTGTCCATATGTCTTTCTAGTGAGGTCCTCAGATGTTTTGTGCCGCTGAACAGTTTATTAATCTATATCTACCCCATAGTTGCCTTTAAGTGTTCTTTTTATGTGTGATTTAACCAATCCAGAGCTACCGTCCCCAGCTACTTCCTTTGTGTGCAAGCTAGTGTTTCCCTTCCCAAAACCACTCCAGGGCTGAGTATCCAACAGTTCAATACTACCTCTATAGCTCACATGTACTCCAGATTATTCAAACTTTCCAGTCTTGGGCTGTTTCAGACCTACCTACCCTGCTTTGACTATTCCTTCCTAGACACACGCCCTCAGTATGGTCCTGCATATCATGGAGCAGCTGTCTGGGGCAGAGACACAAACTCCTCTCACTGTGACGCTGCCTCTTTGTCCTTTTGTTTGCTAGTAGCTATTGTTGAGATGCAGTCTCAATGCTATGGCCTAGTCTGGTCACAAACTTGTGTGATCCTCCTGCCTCAGTCTCCTGAGTTCTGGGATGACGGCCTACCCAGCTCTTGTTTTTATGTCTTAAGACACCATCTTTCAGATACAGTAGTTTTCACCAAACTGTCTGTGGTAAAAGGACTAGTTACTATTTTCTCCAATTGTTCATGAACTGATACTATTGTAAAACGTAACAACAATGAATTTCTAGAAATTATCATGTTCTTTGGTGTTATGACAATGTTAATTGCCATAAAATTTCCTAGTGTTCGTTTGTCTTACTGCAAGCCAGTAAGCTTTATGCTAGCTTTGATCTGCAAAGGCTGCACTCATTGCTCATATTGAGTAGAACAAGCTCAGGAATCCAATGAGGACGCCGAAGCGCATATGTAAGACAAGAAAAGTAAAGTAAAGAGGCCCCATCACCCTTACCGATCCACAACTTGGGAGAAGGAAGTCTAGAGTTGGCCATGTGTGTACCTTCATAATGCCAGCTCTCAGTCACAAACAGGATACATCCGCATTCTGGAATCTAACCAGAGTGTCATCCATTCTCACTGCCAGGATGTGTCAGAAAAGTAATGGGGGGGGGGGTGCAGGGGCTGGGTCCTCCTTCAACATTTATCGCTGAACAAGGCCTATGTGACATGCCACAAGCCTTCCACAATGACTTTACCTTCATGTAGGTGAAAATGACCCATGATTCATGATTTTCTCTTCTTTTTTACCTTCTTTGTTTTCTTTTGTGGTACTGGGGGTCAAACTCAGCCCCGTGTGGAACCCCAGGAAGCACTGTTACCAGACTGTTTTCCCAGTCTTGGTTAGGATTTTCTTGATGTGTCCCCAGTGATAAAACTCAGATATGTCTCAGAAGTTTGTAGGTTTTAGAGCCAAGTCAGGGAAAGACCAGGCAGCAAGCAGAAGACACAGGTGAAATGCGTCGAATTAGAATTCTTCAAAGAGAATATAACCCATCTAGGGACAGAGGCTTTGTACCTTACAAAAAGAGAAGGGACCTAGAAACACTTTGAACATAGAACCAGAAATGTAACTCTGGACAGAATCAAGGACAAAATCCTGAACACGGCAGCCCTCTAGGGTTATCATCAAAAGCATATTGCAGTTTTCCTTTAAAATGTACAAATGTATGCTATATTGACACAGTAGTCATTTTAGCAGAAAAGTAGGCCCAGACTCTGAGGCAAAAACTCCTGCTACAGCTTTGAATTGTAAAAGTTCCCTCAAAGACTAGTGCCTTCCTCTTACAGAGGTTAGCTCACGGTGGGCTTTGTCTCTCTTGCAATACCTAAAGATTTAGGAACCAGATCCTCTAACCTTTGACCTACATAGAGCTGTGGCTGAGATGAAACCCTGGGGCCCAAAGCTCCCCTGCAGTTCCCCCCCACTTCCCAAGTTATCTTGTGTGGCTCCATGCCTTAAGGATGTCAGATGCAAGGACAATTGAAGCATTGGTGCCTACAAAGTTTTCTTTAAAACAGGAACCTTAACTTCACTACAACACTTTCCTCATAATTGTCTATTAAGAGAAAAATAGTTATAATTAAATATTCTGGAATGTTGTAAATTCAGGACTGGGATTATTGTGAGTGGCACACATGTATTAAAAATAAAAGACAAGGTCATACTTTTTCAATTGAAAACCACTTCCTTTGATATAGAAAACTACCTTTGTGGAATAGATCATGTTTCAGACTCCCTTAAACTAACGACACTAAATCTGCAGTCTTAAGACTCTGATACAATGTATTTAAAGGAGGTACTATGAGACTGATACAATGTATTTAAAGCAAGTACTGTAAGACTCTGATACAGTGTATTTAAAGCAGGTAGTATGAGACTCTGATACGTGTATTTAGAGCAGGTAGTATGAGACTCTGATACAATACATTTAGAGCAGGTTCTGTGAGACTGCTATAATGTGTTTAAAGCAAGTACTATGATAAATTATTTTGCTTTAAAATACCCACACTGGGGATAATGCAACATGGTTTAGCTTGTCCCCTTTTCTGTTGTGTTAGCCAGAGCTGCCTTAGAGTAAGAGTAGCACACAGTGTCCTGAGAATTATTAATATTCCCTTTTCCAAGGCCCTCAGCATTCAGGAAAGGGGCTGCTTCTAGCTAGCAAGTTCACCACACTCCATGCTCAACAAAATGAAAAGGAGTGAGTTTGTCATCTGGCAGATCCTTAAAATACATCTGGCTGCTAGTCTGTCATATAGTTTTTAGCATATAACTTGGAAGGAGTTCAAAGAATTAAATGACATTATAATGCAATTCTTTCCAAGATAATATTTACATGAATAAGGTGCCCCAACACTTAAAATCGATTATTAAGAATGGGCGTGGGTGAGCCATGTCTTCCTCCCCTCATAAGTAACCCTGTCAACAAACAGGGGAGTACAAATGAAAAACCCAGCCATCTCATTGAAGGTGTACTTCAGTAGCTGCTTTTAAGTTAATTACTTGTCAATATACACTCTATATATGTAGTGTTATCAGTTACATACATAAAAAGTATAATCTGAGAGGAATTGAAAAATATCTCAGGGATTCATGGTCACAGAAGGAAGTTTTAAATTTTAGAGCTGCTTCTTTCTTTTGTTTAGAGGAGTATTCAGTGGTGATCAATAAAACACATTTAAACATAAAAAATGCATTTTCATAAAATTTTGGAGGGAATGTAAAAA
The DNA here is from genome assembly GCA_021653895.1 of Mastomys natalensis. NCBI lineage: Eukaryota > Metazoa > Chordata > Mammalia > Rodentia > Muridae > Mastomys > Mastomys natalensis. The sequence continues at coordinate 368,971 of JAJTUV010001620.1, read as the reverse complement.
GGAAATGTGCTGAAAGATAAAAATAAATGAAAAATTTGGTAGAGTCTTGAAAATTTCAGTGCTGGGAATTATGTAATTTACAACTAACTAAATTGGGAAATAAATTATTTGCAACTACTTAAATTCCGATTTTAAAAGATATTGGCTTGAAAGTGGAGGATGGATATATATGTATATATCACGTGTCAGCTGACTAAACAGTGGCGTTTTCTAGTTCTATCAGAACTCCAGACAAGAGTTCCCACAAAGAGAGGGCAAGTTCTGATTTTGCTAGGTGTGCGGTGGAGTCCAAGTTGGGCAGCGCTAAACGCACATTCTGTGGGGGCTGGTAGTAAGCATAAGAAAGCGTGAGTGATTTGCGAGCAGGGTCCATTGGAGATCCTGGATATTTTTGGCAGCCAGGTGTGATTAAGAGTAAGATGTTTAGTAACAGACCAAGCTCCTGCAGGACTTTCTGGCGTCCCTGGTGTAGCCAGAGGACAGCTGGGGAAGCCTTGAGCAGGGGCGCGTCGGGCACGGGAGGCCAGGTCGCTGGCTGTGGGGCGCTGCTTGGTCTCACTCCTCTCTTTCTCTTTCTCTCTCCTTCTCCCTCGCCCTCCACCCCCCAGTCGCTGCTCAGCATCCCAGGCTCGCCCTTCCTCTCCCGACACAACAGCAAAAGCAGCATCTTCAGCTTCCGGGGTCCCGGGCGGTTCCGGGACCCCGGCTCGGAAAACGAGTTCGCAGACGACGAGCACAGCACGGTGGAGGAGAGCGAGGGCCGGCGAGACTCGCTCTTCATCCCGATCCGCGCCCGCGAGCGCCGCAGCAGCTACAGCGGCTACAGCGGCTACAGCCAGTGCAGCCGCTCGTCGCGCATCTTCCCCAGCCTGCGGCGCAGCGTGAAGCGCAACAGCACCGTGGACTGCAACGGCGTGGTGTCCCTCATCGGGCCCGGCTCGCACATCGGGCGGCTCCTGCCTGAGGTGAAAATAGATAAGGCAGCTACGGACAGTGTAAGGAAGGATACGGTGGGCCGGGCTAGGCATGGCAGCCTCCCTCCTGCAGCCTGTTGCCCGCCTTCCTGGCCTCGTGGGCTGCCTTCCCTTCTCTCCACCGTCCCTCCTCGGTTTCCCCTTACTCGCCCTCAGTCTTCCCTCACTCCTTTCCATAGTCTCTGCTTCATCTACTCCTGCCTTTCCCGGCTCCTTGTATTTTACTTCTTTCCCTTTCCCTCCATCCGAGCAAATCAGGCCGCCCTCTACCCCTCCCCACACACGCACGCTTTGATTGACTGCAGGACGGAATGAATGAAAAATGACCATTTGCCACTACCAGTGAGTGACCTAGTCTGAGCCGGTTTGAAATCATTGCTTCTCTTCTGTCCTCTTTCCTCGACTAGGAAAACAGCTTGGAATTTAAAGACTTTGCTGTTTCTATTTAAATATCTATTATTTTTTAATAATTTTTCTGCCCCTCTACAAGAATGGGACGTGATTTTTTTTTTCCAAAGAGGAATGATCATACACAATGCTGGGGGTGGAAGTTGTACCAGGCAGGCAAGCCTGGAATGGTTAGAGAGAACTGGACCCAGAGTCTCTGAATGGCTTGGAATGGAAAGAACCCAGGAGACCGGGAAAGTGGGAGGTTGGGGCGGGAACACAGGGTGTATGGGGGAGGAAGGGAAGGGAAGAAAGGCAGAAGAGAAATGTAAGTGGCGTCTGTTGTTAGGCTCTGGAGGAGTAGCACATAATAGCTGCAGAGAGTCAATTGTCTAAGGGCTCAATAACGGTTCCCTCTTTGGGAAAAGCTATCTCCACATTTCTTTAAATTCTAAGCTCTTTGTAAAAGTTTTAAATTACTATACCTCAGTGGTCCTAACCCTGCCTACCTCTAACTTTTTAACGGCTGCGACTGGTGTGGGCCTCTCTAGGGCGGCATGTCCCTCTAACAACACCTCCACGCCTCTAACACAGCATGAAGACCACCGGCCCCTTAATTAGCATGGTGCATGTGTGAAAGGGAGTGGATAATCGTGGGTGAAATATCTCTGAGTGATCTGTTAGGACTTTAGAGAAGCCGTTGACTATACAGATAAAAATCCAAAAAGGCCGGGCTGGTATATGGAGCTTCATGGAAGAGAGGGCACCTGGCATGCCCAGGACCCTCGATTCCCTCTCTAGGAGCACTTGCTGAGTAGAAGGAAATGGAAAAAAAAAAAAAAAGAATTAAAAAATCAGTGTGAGTTGCCTCATCTCTCTCTGCCCTTTTATTTAAAAGGAAAATGCTTTGTCCTTTAGATACTTAGTGATTTACAAGCTACAAATCTCCCCTTCCTTTTCCTGTTGGTGGCAGAGCAGCTGCATTTGGTTCTGGGATCCAATCAGGATCATCTACACACTAGACCAAAGTTTTCCCACTGGGCTACACCTCTAGACCAGCCTATAAGTTATTTTTAGAACTGTTACCGTCTGAAAACCCAGCCCTTTCCTTCCAGTTGGTTTTAATGTCATCTCTGTCCACGCCCTTAGCCATTGCCCTTCTGGAGACCCATTTAAAGTTACAATGAAGACTAATAACAAATAGTGACTTGGGTCCTGCAACCAGAGCACTGGTGAAAGCAAAGATATCAGCACCATATTACATTTTTATTTGCTTTTCATTGATTCCGTATCTAGGGTAAACTTTGAGCTTAATACCCAGATAGTTATGCTCTCTGGGAAAACCTACAAGAGTGGGTGGGCATCAGTGGAAAGTAAGGATTGGGTCATGTGGTGGCGCGGTTGAAGCAGCTCAAAAATTCAAATATTTGAAGGCAAATTGAGTTGTGATGTATTACAAGTTTACAGTTTATAGGCTAAATCATAAAGCTTCCTTTTTCCCTCCTCCCCTCCCCAAGCAAAGGTATGAGAGATATCTTGGAAGTATCTTAACATTAGCTTAGGCATGGTCAGGCTTGAGGACTGGGCTGGGTTGGAGTTAGATTGGGTTGGGTTGAATGGTTTCTGCTGTACTGCATGGGAGAAATGTTATTTAGGTTCAGTTGAGCAGACGGCTGTGCAGTAAGGTTTCTGTCCCTCTTCACACTGTGGCCTACAGAGTTAGTTCATCTTGGGATCTTGGAGGAGTCTAGTGTCCGGTACCATGTAGGCACTTAGGCGACCCTTTAAAGTGGCCCTAAGTGATGTTGATGACAAGAATGAAGAGTCCCAAGGCCAGGATATCAGAACTCCAGCATGGCAGGAAGAGGCGGCAGGCAAGAGCGTTATTATCGTCCCCAAGGGCGTCATAGCCAGGGAAGCCAGAACTCATCAGTTATGGCTGGTTCCCAATGGTGTGGGAAGATGTGTCAGTTGTACTCACAGGTTCTGAAGAACCAAACAGACCAAGTAGGATGCATCTGCTATGTGGTGTGAGATCAAATCCACATAAAGACAGATGTGGAGGGAGAAAGACAACCGATTGAGGGTTAGAGACGTTGCCTTTGAGATGAGAAGTTCTTAGTTATTTTTCCATACCCTATGATTTTTCTTATTTATGTATCAATCAACTATGTTCATATTCTTTGTGTGTGGGGGGGGGAGATAGAGGTCTAACCCAAAGCTGGGCAAGCACTCTATGACTGAGCTGCGTTCCTTTCTACCCCTTGGGGTTTGGTTGGTTGTTTGCTTGCTTGTTTTGAGACAAAGCTTCACTGTGTACTTCAGATTGCCCTTAACAGACTCGGTGTGTAACCCAGTTTAGCGTTGAACTCAAGACCCTCTAGCCTCACCCTCCTGTGCTCAGGGCACAGACCTGGGCCACCACAGCTTGTTATTGCTTCATTCTTGTGACCCCACTATAAAGTAGGCGACTTTTGTCCTCGGAGAGAGATGTAGTAATTTGTATAACTAAAACTTGAAGCTGGGCGGTGGTGGCGCACGCCTTTAATCCCAGTACTTGGGAGGCAGAGACAGGCAGATTTCTGAATTCGAGGCCAGCCTGGTCTACAGAGTGAGTTCCAGGACAGCCTGGGATATACAGAGAAAACCCTGTCTCTAAAAACCAAAAAAAAACCTTGAACGGAGGTCTCCTGAGACCCAAGAGATCTTTCTGACAGTTAAAATATTAGCTTCTTTGCAAAGTTAGAGAGACAGTCATTTTTCCTAAAAGGGCATAACATTTTAAGTCCTTTATTTTAAACATCATTTTAATTATGAATTTTAAGGTATTAGTTACTCATCTGGAAGCCTAGGCCCAATAGATAATCACTGTCTCTTTAGGCTGAGATATAGTGAGCCTTACTATCAGATGTGTTAAGAACTAGCTTGTCTTCACACACACTCATGCTTTGTGGACTGGTATAGAAGTCACTGATACTGTATCCAGTATCCATGCCTCGGCTTGAGGCAAGAGATACAATATACTGTTTAAAAAGAAAGAAAGAAAGAAGGGAGGGAGGGAGGGAGGGAAGAAAGAGAAAGAAAGAAAGAGGAAGGAAGGCAAGCAGGCAAGAAAGTCTTCTGGATATTTTATCATCAGCATCTCATAAGAAAACATTTGCACCCTCATTAATTATGTGGTTGTGATTGACAGATGGGTTTTTTTTCATAGTTTAGAAATTTTTACTCTTCTTTTTTGCTGATGCAGAGAAGGAGACTCTTCCATGTCTTTCTTTCTGAACTGAGAAAGTGAGAATCACTGGTCTTTGTCCATAAAGAAAGCAGATGCCACCAACAATCTAGAACCCACTTAACTGAGAAATCTCTTGAGGCAGATTGCAAATGTCCAAGCTTTATCTCCTGTAATGCTCACAGTCCCCTCCCTGAGAGGGAGGTATTGCTATTGCCTTCGTTGTTGAAGAGGCGACAGGGCTTAGGAAATTAAGCAGCCCCTCCCCTATCCCAGATCGTACAGGAAGTCGAGTTAAGGTGTGAGTGTAAAGCTTGCTCTACCTTGAGACTGACTCCAAAGTACAAACTCTCCTGTCTGCTCATGGGACTCTGGGAAGATATATTGCTTGGCCCCAAAACCAAAAGCCAGAAAGCAAAGCGGGAGGCCTTTGCCACGCACGGGGCTGCTGTGAAGGCTGGATGTGGTGGCTGTGGTGTGAGGGTGCTCATAGCCTGACTTTGCCATGCTCTGTCTCATCTCTCTTAGCCAAAAGAAAGATGAAAGAATTGTTTGCCTGACTTAGAAAGAGTAGGGGCCCCTTCTAAGATCATATAGATCCTTTGAGAAAAGGAAATTACTGTGGACTTATTTCAAAGCAGAACCCCACAGACATTGTAGAAATGCTTGACTAGATGATTGGTTAATGGTTGTAATGATTCTAAGGATGCTTTTAAAATACTATAAATTTCAGTCCTAAGAAAATGCCTGACGGCAGATAAAGGTCAACTGTGTATTCCTTGTGAAAGTAATTTTGTATCAGTAATGAAGTTGGAGCTTCCTTGAGCAGATCTGGAGAAACGTGGGCAGGACTGACCGGTCACCTGCAGATGTGGTAGCATCTTTATGAGAATGGCTCCGGTTTAAGAGGCTGGGCATCAGTAGCCGAGTACCCTGATAGACTTCCAGTTTGGGCTAGGAAAGATGGTGATGGAACTAGCTTGTACTAAGTTTAGGGTTTGGGATGTGTGTGTGTGTGTGTGTTTCCTGGGATTCCAGGGTGAGTGTGTGTGTATATATGTATGTGTTTCCTGGAAATTCTGTGTGTGTGTGTGTGTGTGTACCCTGAGATTCCAGGTGTGTGTGTGTGTGTGTGTGTGTATTTCCTGGAATTCCAGGTATGTATGTGTGTGTTTGTTTCCTGGATCCCAGGGTGTGTGTGTGTGTGTGTGTGTGTATTTCCTGGAATTCCAGGGTATGTATGTGTGTGTTTGTTTCCTGGGATCCCAGGTGTGTGTGTGTGTGTGTGTGTGTGTGTGTTTTCTGGGATTCCAGGGTTTGTGTTTCCTGAGATTCCAGGGAGTGTGTGTGTGTATGTATGGATTCCTGGGTGTGTATTTGTGTGTGTGTATGTGTGTATGTTTCCTGGGATTCCAGGGTGTGTATGTGTATGCATGTATGTGTGTGGTATGTATGTGTGTTGTGTGTGTTTCCTGGAATTCCAGAGTGTATGTGTGTGTGTATGTTTCCTGGGATTCTAGGGTGTGTGTGTGTGTGTGTATGTTTCCTGGGATTCTAGGGTGTGTATGAGGGGAGTATGTGTTTCCTAGAATTCCAGGGTATGTGTGTGTGTATGTTTCCTGGGATCCCAGGGTGTCTGTGTGTGTGTTTCCTGGAATTCCAGGGTGTGTGTGTATGTGTGTGTGTTTCCTGGAATTCCAGGGTGTGTGAGTATGTGTGTGTTTCCTGGAATTCCAGGGTGTGTGTGTGTGTGTGTGTGTGTGTGTGTGTGTTTCCTGGGATTCCAGGATGTGTCTGTGTTTGTGTGTGTGTATGTTTCCTGGGATTCTAGGGTGTGTGTGTGTGTGTGTGTGTGTGTGTGTGTGTGTATTTCCTAGGATTCCAGGGTCTCATACATGCTAGGCAAGCACTAAGTTTACCTCACTGAGCTCTGCAGTTTACAACTGCAGCCTCTTTAGTTTCTTTTAGCTATAGTCTCACCGTGTAACCAGGCCTGAACTTGTGATCTTCCTGCTTCAGCCTCCAAGTGTCGGATTGCATATGTGTGCCACAATGTCTGACCAACCCAGCCCACAGGTCAATAATCCACCCACTCCACCTCAGTGGCCCTCAGCTCCCCTCCCAAGTGGTAAAAGTTGGCAGCAGCTTCTAGCAGAGGCCACTTCCAGAATCCCCTGCAGAGTGATAGATGAAAGGTCACTGTAAAGCTGCTTAATCTGAGGGAGTCTAACTTCGGTAGCTATGGTCTGACTGAAGAAACAACAGCCAGCATTGCTCACGAAAGCGTAAAATGTGACAGCCGCTTTGGCCAGCGGTTCTTGCTGTTCCTTGGAGAGCAGCATAGCATTGTCTTGTGTTCCAGCAAAGCTGCCCCTCTGTACACACCCAAGAAAACTGAAGCATGTTACCACATAATAGATACGTGAATACTCAGTCATTATCCATAGTGATCAGAAAGTAGGACAACCCAAGTTCATCAGCTGACAAACAAATGTGTCCCAGCTCCACAAAGGGGCGTTTATTCATCTGTGAAGTGGAACAAAGTTCTACATACGTGGATGAAGCTTCAAACAAGCTAAGGGAAGCCGCATTGCAAAGGCCACGTATCACATGATTCTGTTTAATGAAAAGTGGCAAATCTTCTGAGACAGAAATCAGATTATTGATTGGCAGAGTCTAGCAGAGAGCATAGTCAGGAACAACTCCTGATGGATACAGCCATTAGAGAGCGGTGATAAATAGAGTTGTGCAGGACTATCAATATTCTAGAGGCCCGAAGGAAATCATCCATTTTAAAACGGGTTGAAACGACAACTCGTTATGTGTATTTTCATTTCTTTTTTTTTTTTTTATTGGAAAAGAAGAAGCAAGAACTAAGAATCTGGCTTTTCAACTGCTGCTTTCTGGACCTCAGCAAGAGAGGGCGTGTTGGGCCTGGGTGCCCAACTTGGTGTTCTGTGCACTTTGAATCTAGCAGGTCGGATTTCCTAGTGGCACACTTTTTTTTTTCTCGGTATAACGCCTGGTCCCATCTGTGCTTGATGATGCTTAGTGACGTCATTAAGCAACTTCAGCTGTAGTTTATGTCCTCCTAGGCGCTTCCCATCCTTCTGTTAATCAGTCTGAGCTGATTAACATCTGCAGGCAGGCAGCGACCAGGTTACACCTGAAAACCTAGAGCCATGATTTGCCAAAGGACCCAAGCCCCCAGATTATGCCAAACAGCCCAGGGAGCCAACCCAATTGGCCACTCCCTTAATTCTTGTTTTCATTTGCAACTAAGGTCCAAGTTGACCAGAGCAAATGGATCATGCACCCAGTCAGTCACACAGGACATTCACCTCTATCAACCAGTAGCTTCCTCATGCCCATGGCTCTGGCCTGGAATCAGGCCGTGCCCCGTGCCTGCTCTTTTACCCAGTAAAGCCTCCTGCTTCTTGGCATTGCCTGGTGTGATAGTTTGTATATGCTTGGGCCAGAGAGTGGCACTATTAGGAGGTGTGGCCTTGTTGGAGTAGGCGTGGCACTGTGGGTGTGTGCTTTAATACCTTAGTCCTAGCTGCCTGGAGGCCATCTTCTCTTAGAGGCCTTCAGATGATACCTCTCAGCTCCTTCAGCGTTACGCCTGCCTGGATGCTGCCATGCTCCCACCTTGATGATACTGGACTGAACCTCTGAACCTGTAAGCCAGCGCTGATTAAATGTTATAAGAGTTGCCCTGGTCTGATGTCTGTTCACAGCAGTAAAACACTTAGACACCTGGAGTTGCAGACAAAACACAAATGACAGCAAGTGGCCGTAGCGCAGTCTGAATTTGCAGCATGCGTTCTGACTGTTTCCATAACAGACATAACGGAGGATACTTAGTCACATCCTCTGTGACCCAGATTCTCTGTCAGACCATCCACTGCTAAGTCGTTTGGCCTGGTGTAACTCTCACTCAAGAGTCACAGATTGTGGTAAAGGACATGGGGAGGGACTTCTAGCATTACAGATTGTTCCCCTAAGCCTTACGGCACAGGACTTGCCTACACTGGGCGCATTCTATTTGTCTACCTAGCTCAGTTTCTCCATTGTTCGACTTGTAAGTAGGTTTTCATTTTCCTTCATTAACAAAGGTTTTGTGTTTGGATATACCGGGTATGCGTTTACTCCGTTTATGCCGGTGGATTTTATTGCGTCAATATACCACATCGTTCAGCTTGTTCAGTTTGCAGCTAATATGAATTACTTGCTATGAGTATCTTTTTATTGAAAATAGATTTTTTTATATAATACATTCTGATTATGGTTTCCTCTCCCCAACTCTCCCAGATGCTGCCCATCCTCATTCACCCAAATCTACACCCTTTCTTTCTCTCATTAGGAGACAAGCATCTAAAAAAAAGCTACTAGTAATAATATAATATTAATGATAATTAATTAATTAACAAACAGAGAAAAAGAGCCAAGAAAAAGCTCGAGAAACATATGTGGATACAGAGACACATGCATTCACACATGCACACGCACACATGCATGCGCGCACACACACACATACACTCACACACACACATACACTCACATACACACACACACACACATGCATTCACACACACACTACACACATACACACAGAGACACACACACTTATACACACTACACACACAGACATTACACACACGTGCACACACACACACATGCACTCACATACTACACACACACATGCATTCACACACACACTACACACAGACACACACTACACACACACATACACACATACACACTACACACACAGACACTACACACACACTCTACACATACACATATAAACACAATACACACACACATCCCATAAAAACACAAAACTGGAAACTATAATATAAATGCAAAGGACCTGTAAGGTCAAAACAGAATAAAAATATAGAGAAGAAAAGCCCTCACGAAGCATTATGAGACAAAACCCCTCCAAAAATGCTGTTGAATTCACGCTGTGTTGGCCATGTACTGCTGGGCATGGGCCTGCCTTTCGGAGTGGTTTGCATTCAGTGAGGCTCTGTTGATGAAAACCAATTTTCCATTTGCAGTTATAATTGGAGATAGCTTTGGAGTTAGGTACATGCCCACTTCCTCTCTCAGCCCTTTGACCCCATCAGGCCCAGACCTGCACAAACCCTGTGCATCCGTCCACGTCCGTGTGAGCGTATGTGTGCATGAGCTGCCTGGTCCCCCTGCTGTCCTCCATCCCCACTGGCTCTTACGGTCTTCCCAGCTCCAGTTCCACAGGGTTTCCAGAGCCAGAGGGCAGGGATTTGATGGAAACATCCCGTTTAGGGCCTCAGTGTTCCATGGTCTCCTCTCTACACGTTGTCCAGCTGTGGGCTCTGTATCCTGTCCGTCTACTGCAGGGGAAGCTTCTCTGAGGATGGCTGAGCAAGACGCTCATCTACGAGTATAGCAGATGCTGTTAGGATTCATTTTGTTGCTGCAATCCTTTACAAGAGCAGCAGAATTTGGTTTCCCCTAGGTCCCTGGCCTATCTAGTCTCAGGTTCTTGGCCAAACCAAGCAATGTCAGGGATGGGTTCCATCTCATGAAGTGAGCCTAAAGTCCAGTCAGCTATCCGTTGGTCTGCAATAGTGGGCCTTACAGGTGGGTCACCCTTGTAGATTGAAGAATGTGTAGCTGGGTTGGTGTTCACCTTTCTCCAGTGATAGCTGACAGAGCACCTTCCAGTGCCATGAATGTTAGTCCATAGGGCTAAAGGCTCTAGGTAGGCACTGGCTTCACGTCTCCATGCTCAGTGAGTTATGTAGGTATTGTCTTCAACAATAGGGCCTGATATCAGTTGGTAGAGAGCAACTAATGCCCTTGGAAATAGCCTGGGTTGTCCCATAGAGCCCTCCTTGGCTAACAATTACATTAGATGTAACCCATTTTCAGTACTGGAAGCTTCATTTGGTGACAGGAGATGTCCAGTTGGGTCTCCGTCTCCCCCGTTATTTGGCAGTTCCATTTACATCATATTTTAGGGTGCTTGTACTGTACTGGGTTTCCACAGGAGCCCTTGAATGCCCTGAGCTATGCTATCCTACTCTCAGTCCCTCCCTCTCGGCCCTTCTGCCCTCTCCATCTGATCCTCCTTTTCGGTCCTACTCTTAGGTCCATCCATAGCTATTCTATTTTCCCCTCCTGGGGTGATTCAATCTCCCCCCCTCCCCCGTACCTTACTCTTACCTTGTATCTAAGATTATATGGATCGTAGCCAGCTTATCAAAATCTTAACAGCTAATATCTACATATAAGCCACACACACCCAGCATCTGTCTTTTGGGATCTTGGTTATCCCATGTAGAATGATTTTTTTTTTCTATCTCCATCCATTTACTTTTGAACTTAATGATTTTATTTCTTTTAACAGCTGAGTGATATTCCGCTGTGTAGGTGTTCCATATTTTTCTTTATCTGCTCATCCGCTAATAGGCATCTAATCTGTTTCCATTTTCTGGCTATTATGAACTGAGTAGCAATAAACATGGTTGAGCAAGTGTGAGTCCCTTAGGTATATGCCCGAGTGGTTTAGCTGGCTCTTGAAGTAGATCTAGGCCTAGCTTCCCGAGGAACCACCACACTGCTTTCTATAGTCACTGGACATTTGCAGCCCTAGGAGCGCTGAATGGGTGCTCCTCTTACTCCATGTGCTCCCACAGTGGATGGGTGCCCCTCTTACTCCATGTGCTCCCACAGTGGATGGTGCTCCTCTTACTCTACATCCTCCCACAATGGATGGGTGCTCCAATTACTCAATGTCCTGCCACAATGAATGGGTGTTCCTCTTACTCCACATCCTCCCACAGTGGATGGGTGCTCCTCTATTCTACATCCTCCCACAGTGGATGGGTGCTCTGATTACTCAATGTCCTCCCACAATGAATGGGTGCTCCTCTTACTCCACATCCTCCCACAATGGATAAGTGCTCCTCTTACTCCATGTCCTCCCAGCATGAGCTGTCACTTGTGTTACTGATCTTGGCCATTCTAACTGGTGGAAGATGGAATCTCAAAGTAGTTTTGATTTGCATCTTCCTGATGCCTGAGCATGTTAAACATTTCAGTGTTTCTCAACTATTTGTGTCCTCTTTCAAGAATTCTGTTTAAATCTGTGTACCCCATTTTAATTGGGTTGTTTTCTTGATGTCCATTAGTTTATTATTTTATTTTATTTTAGTTCTTTAGTTGGGAAAACAAAAAACAAAAACAAAAACAAACAAACAAAAAAACCCTTTCCCATTCTTTTGCCTCCTCCTTCTTTGGAATGATGGTCCTTTTGCAGTACAGAGACTCTTCAGTTTCATGAGATCCCATTTATTAGTTGTTCTTAGTGCCCGTGCTCTCAGGGTTCCCTTCAGAAAGCCTTTCCCTGGGCAATGAGATCGACCCTATTCCCTTCTTTCTCTTCTGTTAGGGTTAGTGTGCCCACCCTTATGTTGGGGTCCCTGATCTTCAGTTGTCTTATTGCTTTAGCTAAGATGTCAAGTGCTAAGATGTCAAGTGCTAAGAGTTCACTCATCATCGAGTTTTCTCAAAGAAACAATTCTTTGTTGCATTTATTTTTGCTTCTCTGCTTGTTTCTATTTTATTGATTTCATCCCCGAGTTTATTTCTCGCCATCTACTCCTTTGGGGCTTTAGTTCTTCGTTTTGTTCTAGAATGTTCAGGTGTGTCGTCAAGTTACTAATATGAGATCTCTCCAACTTTTTGATGTAGGCAACTCAGTGCCATGAACTTGCCTCTGAGAACCACCGTCATTGTGCCCACAGGTCTGGGTATGTTGTGTCTTCGTTGCCGTTCGATTCCAAAAAGGTCTTTTAACTCTTTCTTAGTTTCTATCTTGACCCATTTTTTCATTCAGTAGAGAGCGGTCAGTTTCCGTGAGTTTGTAAGCTTTCTGTTGTTTCTGCTGTTGATATCCAGCTTCAATGCATGGTGGTCAGGTAGGATGCAGGGAGTTATTTAAATTTCTTCTATTTGTTGAGATCTGCTTTATGTCCAAGTATGTGGATATCAGTTTTGAAGAACATTCTATGAGGTTCAGAGAAGGAGGTGTATTCTTTTGTGCTTGGGTAAAGTGCCCTGTGAGCATATGCTAGGTCCATTTCTGGGGTCACTTAGCTCGAGCATTGCTGTTTTTGTCTGGGTGAGCTGTTTATTGGTGAGATTGGGGTATTGAAGTCACCCACTATCAGTGTGGTCAATAGTAATTTAAGCTGTAGTGATGTCTTTGTTTTGTTTTGTTTTGGCTTTGGAGTTTGTTTTGTTCTTTAATGAACTTGGATGCCCTGTGTTTATGTACAAATGTTCAGAATTGCAACATCCTCTTGGCAGAATTTTCCTTTGAGTATATAGGATCCTTTCCTATCTCTTTGGATTAGTTTTGATTTGAAGTCAGATATTAAGATGACCAAACTGGCGTGTTTCTTGTGTCCCTTTGGTTGGAATACCTCTATCCATCATTTCATCCTGAGGTGATGTCTATCTTTGATGTTCAGTGTGTTTCTTGGTTACAGAAGGGTCCTGTTTTCCCATCCATTTTCTTATTCTGTGTCTTTTTATGGGGGATTGATACCATAAATGTTGAGAGCTATCAGTGAGCAGTGTTTGCTGATTGTTGTGGTGTGAGGATCTTTGTCCTCCACTCTTCAATGGCTGCTCTGAGATGATTTATTCCTTGTGTTTTCTTGGCTGTGGTTAACCTCTTTAGGTTGAAGTCTTTCTTACAATGCCTTCAGGAGAGCTGGATTTGTAGATAAATATTGCTTAAATTTAGTTTTATCATGGAATATCTTGTTTTCACCACCTATGGTGATTGAAAGTTTTGCTGGGTATAGTAGTCTGGGCTGGCATCTGTGGTCTCTTAGAGGGTTTTAGAGCTTCAGGTGTAATTCTAGTAGGTCTGCCTTTTTATGTCACTTGCTCTTCTTCCCTTGAAGCATTTAATATTCTTTCTGCATGTTTAGTGTTTCAATTATTATGTGTCATGGGGACTTTCTTTTCTGGTCCTGATATTTGGTGTTATGTATGGTTCTTGTACCTTTAGAGGCATCTTCTTCCTTAGGTTAGGGAAATTTTCTTCCGTGAGTCTGTTGAAAATATTTTCTGTGCCTTTGACCTGGGTTTCTTCTCCTTCCTCTATTCCTATTATGTGTAGATTTATCTTTCCATAGGGTCACTGATCTTCAGTATGTTTTGTGTCTGGAATTTTTGTTTGTCTATTTAACTTGAGGTACTCATTTCTTCTGTCTTGTCTTCAATGCCTAAGATTCTGTCTCTGTTGTTGAGGCTTGCTGCTGAGGCTCCCTGGATTTTCCGTTTTACCACAGTTTGTGCTTTCTTTAGTGATCTCATTTCGACATTTGTGTCTTGAACTCTTCTCTTCATTGCATTCCACTGTTTTGTGTGTTTTCATAGATTTCGTTAATGGATTCATTTATTCATAGCCTCTCTCAGGCCCTTTGAAGTCCTGGGCATATGCTTCAGCCATATCGCATTTCCTAGCCCTCCTGTAGTAGGGTGCTGCACTGTAGCAGAGACATACCGTCCTGGTTGTTACTGACTTGCATGATGGTGTCTGGGGTGACTGTAATTCTAAGTGTTGGTTTGGTCTTGTCTTTGTGGTTTCTCTGCCCTCTCTGAGGAAACTGTAGTGAGTGTGGGTTTCCAGGCACTTCTGAGTCCCCTGCCTGGTGTGGCCAATGGGACAGGGCAGAACTTGTCTCTGAGTATTGGGAGCTGATAGGCAGGAATGGGGATGGGCTAGAAGGTCAGGGAGGGGAGGCTGAGAAGGTGTCCTGTGGGGAGCACAGCCGAGTGTGTGTGAGAAGGGTCTGTGAGCACACAGGGAGTAGAAGAGAGGGAAGAAGGCTCTACTCGTGGTCTGTTTGTTACAGGGCTGGGGCTGAGAGCGGGCAATTAGAGTTGGAGGACAGGAAGGAGAAAGTCACATGCCTGGTCTGCCCGGCTGTTTTCTAGGTCGAGAGCATCTCCAGTGACAGAGAGATGAGGGGAGGAAGGGAAGATTTTAGGAGAGGATCTGCTTAGTTCCCTGGGAGTGGGGGGCGGAGACAGAGAGGCCGCAGCAGGTGGGGTTAGTCTGGAGAACTAGAGAGGAGTGAAGAGCTCACATGTGATTTCAAGGTGTGTGTGTGTGTGTGTGTGTGTGTGTGTGTGTGTATGTGTATATGCATGTGTGTGTGTATGTGCATGTGTGTGTGCCTCTGTGTGTGTGTGCGTATGTATGTGTGTGTGCGTATGTATGTGTGTGTGCGTATGTATGTGTGTGTGCGTGTGTGTGTGTGTGTGTGTGTGAGAGGAGAGAGAGAGAGAGAGAGGAGAGGAGAGAGAGAGAGAGAGAGAGAAGAAAGAAGAAGAAAGAAAGAAAGAAAGAAAGAAGGAGAGAGAGAAAGAAAGAAAGAAAGAAAGAAAGAGTGAGTGACTGACTCTCACTATATGATCCTAACCATCCTGAACCTCTGTGTAGGAACTCTGTGTTGACGAGTTTGGCCTTGAACTCACAGAGATCCCCTTGCCCCTGCCCCCTTCCAAGTGGTTTTACGATGCTGTCCTGGCTAGCCTAGAACTTTCCGTGTAAGATAAGCAGGCCTTGGTCCCACAGACATCTGCCGGCCTCTGCTTCCCAACTGCTTTTCTTAAGTCCATGAGTTTATTATTATTTGCAGAGTTTATTTTTAAAAAATGACTGTAGCAAGGAGGTCAACACTCATGAAAAACAGATCCAGTCATATAAACTCATGACTCTATGTGAGGGAAGCACTGCCCTTTCCACAGCAGAGTGGCAGCTGTCAGGGCTGGGTCTGTGGGCACGGCCCTGAGAGCACTGGAGCTCAGGTCTTTCTCCGGAGGCCTGCCCAGGCCACAGCCATGAGGCTGGGGCATACAGAGAGGCAGTTGGGCTGTTGAAGTGTATATGTCCTCTCTTTTTAGCTTAAGTTTTATTATTTTAATTATGTATGTGTGTGGGTATGAGTTACATGATTGCAAGTACCCAGAGTCCCAAGGTGTCGACAGGCAGTTGTCAACCACCTGATGTGGGTCCTGGGAATCAAACTCTGGTCCTCAGGAGGACCAGTGTATGCTGTTCACCACTGAGCCCTCTCTCCAGTCTGTATGTCCTCGTTAGCGAGATGTTTAAGATCTGTGGACGTTTTTGGATGTTTGATTTTGGATTGTTGGTTTTGGTTGAGTTGCTAGTTTCTTGGTTGTTCTAGATATAGGCTCTTTTTTCAAAAAAGATTTATTTATTTATTTCATGTATGTGAGTACACTGTAGCTGTCTTCAGATACACACCAGAAGCTGGCATCCACCACGTGGTTGCTGGGAATTGAACTCGGAACCTCTGGAAGAGCAGTCTGTGCTCTTAAACATTGAGCCTTCTCTTCAGGCCCCTAGATACAGGTTCTTAAGGACACAATTTTAACATTAGTTTTTATTTTGTGATATTGCTTTCTGCATCTTGTTCAAGAACTCTGCCTCTGCCTCAGTGCTATGAAAATGTTTCTAACATGCTTCTGGATTCCGTATCCACATCTCTGAGAATCTCGAATTAACTTTATGTAAATAAGGACTTATAAAATAAGGACTAGGCTGGGTGGTTATCCTGTCTCTCAGCACATCTTGCCAAAGCTTTCCTCTCCTGGCATGTTGAGACCTTGTTCACACATGCTGATTTATATATCGTGAGCCTATTTCTAGAGTCCGATTCTCTACTTATGCCATTACATGCTAACCGTCTTCATTCTGACCTCATGGGAAGTTCTGCAGAACAAATCTTTTAAACAAAAATCTATATGTATTTAAAGATGTGTAACAGAGTCCTTCAAAAGTTTATTTTTAACCTTCTGATTTTTTAAAAAGACCCCTTTACTTTACCCAGCCTTTCTATGTCCTTATTAATTTCAAAATCATCAGTTTCTTCCTAAAAGCCTTGACTTTTGATGGGCATACACTGGGCTGATGAGTCCATTTGAAGAGGGCAGCCATCTTAGCTCTAACGTCTGTGAACATGGTATGCTCCTTTGTTTATTTTACATCTTCTGAAGGGTCTCTCAGTAAAGCCATACAATTTATCATGAGAGCTGCTCGTCTTTTGATCATTTTATTCCTTGGTATTTTTTTAAAATATTACCATAAAGATGACATTTTAGAGCTTTATTTTTGAAGTATTGCCAGGATATAGAAATATAATTAAGTTGTACATTCTATATACATTGTAGCATCTTGTTTCTGTTGGATTTGAAGGGTTTGGAGAAACTTCCATAGAGTTTCTACATATACTTTCTGTGAACAGCTGTCGTATTTGCCGGTTTGCTTTATTGCACAAGCCTGGAACTTCAGATTCAACACTGATAGATGTGGTGAGAGATGTCAGCCTTCCTTCTTTCCCGAATCACGGGAAAAGTGTTTACGGTTGGACCCGGAAGGGTGGTGTCACTCTGCCAGGGATGTCCTGTCAGTCTGATGACAGACTCACCTCAGCTTTCCCTGGTTAAACCCTGTTGCTGGCCCCGTAACCTTTTTCCAGTCAACTCACATGTGGCGTAAGAAGACAGGAATAAACATTATCCTCCCTCCCTCAATAGGGCTTGGAGCTTAATTTTCTGTGGTTGGTGTGAGCTTTTAAGCACCCAGCTAGGACTGGGAGTATGGAATACATGGCCCAAGTCCAGTCCACAGCAGAGGCAGGAGCGCTGGCTTCCGAGTAAGGCTCAACACTGATGATCTGGTGACTGCACCCCGCCTTTTAGCCTCCGCTTTTACTAATCTTGTTCTTTTAAGGTTGCTAGTAGTATAGTCTGAAGAAATTATTAAACCTTCTGAAGGGTCTCTCAGTAAAGCCATACAATGTTTCTATATACAAATACAGAAAATAGATACCAAAGCCATAATATATGGAGTTTTCCGTTCCATATTTGTCATCTGGTCTTTTGGGGGTGAACATTTTGAAAACCATCTGTCATGTATTCTGTAGATTGATAGAAGGGTCAACTCAGTAAAAATCTCAGATCAATCCAATGCCAGGAGTAAGTATCTAATATAGAGAGCCATTGTATGTTCATTTTTACATGGTTATCATTTTCACAATGTAATAGATTTAATATGATTTATTAAATATTCTATCAGAATGAAAATTATGGTAAAAAAATGGCTTCTTAGAAACAGTACCTTATCTGAAATAATAGTCAATAAGTCATTCTTACATATACAGACATTTTTATAGAACTACAATCAGGAATCCCCAAGGAAATCAGTTATTCCTTATCTCCATTTCTTCTACAGTCCAGCTACATAAACAAAACCTGGGTGAATCCAATGCCTAAGTCAGTAGATGAGATTAATTTTATCATCTAGG
Organism: Mastomys natalensis; assembly: GCA_021653895.1. Taxonomy (NCBI): domain Eukaryota; kingdom Metazoa; phylum Chordata; class Mammalia; order Rodentia; family Muridae; genus Mastomys; species Mastomys natalensis. Next base: position 350,975 of record JAJTUV010001620.1, on the reverse strand, counting down.
AATTATCCTCTGTACAGTCTTTCAGATCTAAGCAGGTGTGAGGACAGAGAGGTTTTGAATAGCTCCTCAGAAGTGTTTTATTTCCACAACAACCAAGATTATTTTGTTGCTGAACTGGCATGCTTCTCTCACCTCATACAAATATGTCTGTTCCCGTGCTGGAAACGGTGAATGCACAAGCCACCCTGGAAGGAGCAGAAGAGTCCACACAGCTGACATAATACAGGGACAAAAACAGTTAGCCAAGAGGTGGGTTTTAAGCTGTCCGTTTGGACAGGACAGAGAGGGGTGGGGCTCCTCCAGACCGGAAACAGCAGCTGGGGAGGAACTCAGCCTCCTAATTTTCAGATAGAGGTGAATCTGAGTTGTTTTGGTGAGCGAGCCAATTTTAGCCAAATGTTGTGGCTCTGAGACTAGAACAGGAGAACACAGGGTCTGTTCCCATCCCGGTGTCCCCAGGGGCTGTGGCATTCCTGCTTTAGGCTTAACCAGAGGAGGTATTTGGGTCCCAGCCAGATTCCTGGGTTCACTGCAGATCTGGCTAAATTCAAATGACTTGGTTCCAGTCACAGAACTAAAGATCATCCATGGCCAACCCATGAGGAGGATTAGAGGGTCCAGAGTTGTTTGTTTGGTTGGTTGGTTGGTTGAACCTCTTATGGAGCAGGACCCAAATCCAGTCAGAAAGTGGCTATTTACTCTCAAGATGTCCATGCTGCTGCCACCGACAGCATCTTGCTGGGATATCTCACCAGGGCCAGCCATTACTACCGCTTGCAGGGCTCATGGTTGGGTAAGACTTGTGGTAACTCAAGCCAGACCAAATTCCAGCATGGAGAGGGGAGGTGGGCATGAAGCCCAACCTGACTGAGGAGCTGTTGGCAATCGACAGTTGCTTGGGAGAGGAAGGGGACACAAAGTTGGGCTGGTAGGGAAGAAGGTCAGTGCATCCAGGAGAACGTGGAATCTAATCACCTTGTCCTGAATTCTTAAAGAACCAGTAAAATAAATAAATAAATAAATAAATAATATAAAAATAATATAAGGTGTTTTTTTGTTTGTTTGTTTTTGTTTTTGTTTTGTTTTGTTTTTTTGAGACAGGGTTTCTTTGTGTAGCCCTGGCTGTCCTGGAACTCACTCTGTAGACCAGGCTGGCCTCGAACTCAGAAATCCGCCTGCCTCTGCCTCCCAAGTGCTGGGATTAAAGGTGTGGCCACCACTGCCCGGCAAGATTTTTTTTTAAGAAACCACGAGGATGATAAGGTTCTTGCTCACACTTGACTGTCAACCTAGTAGGGCCCAAGCCTTATGCTCACCAAATACCACTCACCCCATTAGCTCTTTATTTTACTTTTTCAGGCAACAACTGAGGTGGAGATTAAGAAGAAAGGCCCTGGATCGCTCTTAGTTTCCATGGACCAGCTGGCCTCCTACGGACGGAAGGACAGAATCAACAGCATAATGAGCGTTGTCACGAACACGCTAGTGGAAGGTGCGTGCCCTGTCTTGCCCATCGGAGCAACCGAGCTGTGAGTGTGTAGCGTGTGTGGTAAATATAGTCCCACCCCTTGTAAAACTGGGTGCGCCTTTGGAATAGATCTCACCACGTACAGAAATCAGGGTCACAAGATGTCTTCCCAAAGCTGCATGTAAAGAATCAAATGAATACCTCAGACCTACCGGCAGAATCACACCTTTCCCGGCTTATGAAAGAACAGCAGGGAATCACTGGAGTATCTCAAGAAGCTCCAGGGAAACCGTCCTTCCTGGCCTCTGCCCCACGGGTTACCTTCCTCCTCTCCGCTCTGCTGACCCACAAGCCCTTTGGGTTATTCCTGAAGGAACCTGTACTGTGTGTTAGAGTGTTCCTAGCTGCCACTCTGCAAACACCCCTAGAGCCACAAACACGTATAATAGGTGACTAGAACCCCAAACCATAAGTCTCTCTCTTCGGGACTTGGTGCACGGGGCATGAGCAGCCATTTCTGCAGGGTTGTCGCTGTGAGAGCTGACTTCTCTGGGCTGCATGGCTTCTCCCTGACACAGCTTTGGCTCGGCCCAGCACTGCTGGGAGCTTTCTTTAGTCCGTGGTAACCCTGGCAAGGTCCAGCCTCTCTGCCGTTCTGGTATATATCCCAGACTCCACTTGAAGGGCAGCTCAGGAACTAGCTTCCCTCACAGAGGATTCCCATTGGTTGGTTCTGTTTGTATTGTCTTCCTTCTCGGTACCTGCTGTTCTGAGAGTGGATGTTTCTGAGGCTTCAGACATCTGGTCTTACGATTCACAGTGCCAGGCTAACTCAGCACTAACTAAGCTAACTAAGCACAGTCTTCAAGATGGTGGTGTAGAACACTGGCTTGCTAGCCCTACGACACGTATTCTGAGTTGTTTAAGCTCACCGTGTTGTGTGTGTGTGTGTGTGTGTGTGTGTGTGTGTGTGTGTGTGTGTGTCTGTCTGTCTGTCTGTCTGTCTGTCTGACTGTCTGACTGTGTGTTGGGATAGGGGTGCCATGGAAAGAGAACCCCTAAGAAACCCATGTAGTAGCATTGGTACCCCTAGAGGTGCAAACAACGAGAAATACTACTGAGCTTTAGAGTATCAAGTTGAACAACTTTCTTTGAGCTGCCTGAGCAGCCTCTGTTCACTCTGGGTTTTCAGTTCCCGCAGAGGTCAGCATCTGATAGGGAATCTTCAAGCCTTGTGGCATGTGCTTTGAAGTTTCGGGCAGATTACTGCAGACCGTAAGAACTACAAGCTGAGGAGCGCTAGCTTGAGAACTCTGCCTAATTTTATTATTCACTTACAGCCCAAGACAGAATTTTTCCAAGTGTGTTGGCAATTGAGATAGAAAGTCAAGCTCCACAGATACATTCATTATTGGCAGGGACACCACCATCACAACAGAATGATCTGTTCAGCACAGCGGTTACCGATTGCTCATTGCAGTGGCCTGGCACAGGGATGGCCAGTGGGGAGGCTCCAGCAACACTATCAAACTGGGCTTCGCTGTACTTGAGTATTGGTTGGTGTCACTTCCAGAGACTTTGATTGAATATGAGCATGGGGCACTTGCACTTTGAAAGCTGACTGTGTCTTCCTCCCTTCTGTTCTACACACTCTCTTCTTTCCACTAGCCACACACACACACACTCATACACACACAATATACTTATACATATATACTTACACTCACACATACATACACTCACACACATACACACACTCACACTCACACACATATACATACACACACATACATACACACACATATACATAATACTTACACTCACACATACACATACACACACTCACACTCACAACAATACTACAATACATATACACACACACACATACATACACATACACACATACACACACATACATACACACACACTCACACACACATACAATAATATATAATATACACTCACATACACACACATATACATACATACTTACACACACACTCATAACACACACATACTTATACATACATACTTACACTCACACATACACATACACACACTCACACACATATACATGCATATACATACATACACACATACACACACATACACACATATACATACATACTTACACTCACACATACATATACACACACACTCACACATACATACATATATATACACTTACACACATACACACACATATACATACATACTTACACTCACACATATACACACACACTCACACACACATACATATATATACACTTCACACACATACATACATACATATATACACTCACACACATACATACATATATACACTCACACACATACACACATACATACATATATACACTCACACACATACATACATACATATATACACTACACACACATACAACACATAAATGCATACATATCTTACACTCACACATACGCTCACACACATTGTACACACATACAACAGAAGCATCGCTCAGGGGATTGAGATGGCTGTAGTTGTAATTGTGTTTCCTAAGGAAGAAAGCTATTCAGGTACTTCCCTGTTGATAGGCTGGACCACTCCCATAGCCTGTACCTGTCCCAGCACCACACCCTCCTGGCCTGTATCTGTCTTGACTCCTTTCATTGAAGCTGACGAGCTGGGACTGCTATAAGCAAAGAGCAGTGAATGGCTGCAACTGAGTAGTGTGAGCAGATTAAAGACATTAGCAAAGAGCCACTGGTTTTAACCACAGCCCTGGCTCTATTTACTGCTTGCTACATTAAGAGCATTAAATGAGTAATTATCCTGCTTCCGAGACTTGCAACTAGGAAGGTCTGATGTCATTTTAGTCCAAAGATTTAAATAATTGCTTTTGAAGCAAAGAAACAGACTCTTGCCTACCTAAAGGTTTAGATACTGTAGTAGAGAATTCCAGAATCCCATTCTTAAGAAGAAAAATCTCTGCCCCTCCCTACTGTATCCTGTTAAAAACTCACTCAGCTGTGTCCAGTAGACTCTGCCAAATTCCCAGCTAGCAGAGCCATGAGCTCTGGGCTGTGTCAGCACTGGGTCGGATGTAGGCAGTGAGAGTGTCGTCTCACTGTTCCTCAGAGCAGTAAAGCTGAGGAGGAGAGCGTGGAGAAGGCAGAGCTTTCGTGCTACCATGTGACAGTCCTAATTCCCTAGGGAGGAATGGCCATGGCCATTGCAGCCCCTCGAGTATCTATCCAGTCACTGCTGCTGGAAGTGCCGAGGCAGTGGGCGCTCTTTCCTGCCCAGCCCAAAATTGCTGGAAGTTGTTGAGTCGAGAGAAACTCTTGCCATAAACCTTTTGGTCCCTCAAAGTCACTGTCTTGGTGGGCCAAGGGTACACTTTGAAAACAACTTCCAGCACTCCTGGGACTGACTCGTGTGGTAACCACTCAAAAAAATACCCAGAAGCAAGGCAGGGGAAAGTCCGCAAACCAGCGAGCACCTCACTCCCTTAGCTCAGCTCATTCTCCGAACCCAATGCTTTGCCATGGAGGCCTGAGGGGCTGGCCAGTAAGTAACAGGAGAGCCTGTAAAACCATCACGTACAATGTGTACCTGCCATTCCTGCCACTAGGGAAGCTGAGGCAGGAAGATCCAATGAACCCATGAGGCTACATGAGACCCCCATCTCGGAAAATTAATAAATAAAGAGAAACTAACAAGCCTCCATTGAGCTGAGGATCCATGAAACCAGGGATGTATTGAGCCAAGGACCCACTGAGCCAAGGACTTTCTCCACCTCTCACACTCATCTTGCTCTCTGTGGAACTGACCCCCCTGGGGGCTCTTCCCAGCTCAAGGACCTAGCTAGAGATAGGAAACAGGTAGCCTGCAGGGACCCTCTGGGTGGTACCAAGGGTAGAGAACTTCTTTGCTGTCTGCTAAGACGTGGAACCTAGTACAGTGTAAGGTGCGACAGTCATGTCATCTCGCAGATGCGAACAGTCGGGGCTTCATCTTCCCCAGCAGAACCGCTAAGCTGCAGACATTTGGAGAAGGGAGGAGATAAAAAAAGAAACGGAACCCGAATTTCCAAATATGCACTGTAAGAATTTATGGAAATAAGAGAACCTTTTCGCTTCTCTTTTTCGGGGATGAAAACTAAATTTACCTTGGGGAAAGGAGGGAGTTCTTCGGGAAAGAGGCTGCGGCAAATTCTCTTCACAGACTTCTTTTCCCACGCAGACTCCCACGTGGCTCTCACGGGGCCCTTCAGTCTGAAAACCAAGGCAACCATTTTCTTAGCAACCAGGGAGCCAGTCAGATACCCAACCCAAACCACCCCTCCCTAAAAATAAAGCCATCGCCATGGGCCAGCCGGCTGGAGAAAGGGAAGCAAACTGGTTGACATCTCATTCTTGGGGAAGCATTGGAAACTTTTGTGTATTTTGTTTTTATTGGTTTATTTGATTGATAATGGGTTTTGTTTTTTATAATCAAGACTTATGCAGCCCAAGCTAGCCCAGTCATTTAGCCCAGGCTGGCCTCACATTTATACATTAGTCTGTGTGCTAGGCTTACAGGGGTGCCCAGCTTTGAGGAGAGTTTTATTTTTATTTTATCTGTGCCTGTGGGGGTTAAAGTCCTGTGGACTCAGTTCCTGGTCCTAAGGATATCCTCCTGACAGATTTTTAAGTTCAGCTTCTTGAAGAACATCTTCACTGGATGAGGAACTTGGAATTTTGTAATCCTAACTGTTTCATTTCCTGTAATTTGAGGAGAGTCTTGCTGTCTGAGCCTTGTACCCCAGGGTTGGTGTGGCCACAAGCTGAGCCGCTCTCTGCCTTCGCTGTCTAATCATTCTTTTTAGTTTCGGCTTCCTAAATAATCTGAGAAACCAGTAAGGCAGTGTCTGTTCAGTGCTGAGAGTCCCACAGTTCTGGGAACAGACCTGAAGGAGGGTAGCAGTGTCAGTGTGGCTCTGGGGAGGAGAGCATGCCTTGGACCAAGCTGCAAGCTCCTCCCCTCACTTCAGCCAGAGCCGTTCCTGGCTGACCTTTATGTATGGGCCACATGAGGCGGTTGCAAAGCTAGATTCTTCTCTCAAGAGAGATGAGAATAGGAAAAAGGAAGGACAAAAGAAAGGAAGTATGGAGGGGTAGAGAGAGATACTACAGAAAGAGAAGAAAGGACTAAGAGTAGGAAAAGAGAGACGGAGGTAGGAAGGGAGAGAAAGGAGAGGGTGCACCCTGTGTAGCTACCTCAGCTGTGAGCTGCAGCCTCACTGAAGGTGGGACCCTGACCTGTGCTCTGAAAGCAGCAGACACCTGCGTGGCGTCTGTCAATAGCTCTCCTGCTGATGGAGAGGGCATTCCTGCCAGGTACACTCTCAGGAGCACCCACTCTCTTCTAAATTCTGAGGCACTTGGTAGATATTTTAGCTTGTTTAATTCTCTGTGTGTATGCGTGTGCATGTGTGTGCAGGTACACATCTGTGCACATGCACGTGGAGGCCAGCGGTGAGGAGGCTAGGCAAGCTCCCGGGGATCTGAACTCAGGGCCCCATGCTTGCGCAGTAAGTAGTTTACTGACTGAGCTGTCTCTCCCGGCCCCCAGTTTGTTTCATTCTTACCGCTGTCCCCCCAAAAGTGCCTTAACCTTTTTCATGGTCCCACTATTAATAGCAAGTATCTGGCCTGGTATTATAGGGAAGGGACTTTTTCCATTTATCTTAATGTGAAGGAAACCTGAGGAGGGACAGCCGACAAGCACCCTTTATTCACAGATTTAAGAACGACAACCACCTGCCAGAGGAAGATGCTTTGTATTCTGTTTTCTCTGTACCAGTGGTTCTCACCCTTCCTAACGCTGCAACTCTTTAATACAGTTTCTCATGTTGTGGTGACCCCCCCAACCATAAAATTATTTTCATTGCTACTTCGTAACTGTAATTTTGCTACTGTTATGAATCATAATGTAAATATCTGTGTTGTCGGCTGGTCTTAGGCGACCTCTGTGAAAAGGTCGTTTACCTCCCCCAGGGGGTCACGAACCACAGGTTGAGAATGACTGCTCCATAATGAGGGCTCTCTTTATCCTTTGCTCACTCCAGAGCTGGAAGAGTCTCAGAGAAAGTGCCCACCGTGCTGGTATAAGTTTGCCAACACTTTCCTCATCTGGGAGTGTCACCCCTACTGGATAAAACTGAAGGAGATCGTGAACTTGATCGTCATGGACCCTTTCGTAGACTTAGCCATAACCATTTGCATTGTTCTGAATACATTATTTATGGCAATGGAGCACCACCCCATGACACCACAATTCGAACACGTCTTGGCCGTAGGAAACCTGGTAAGACAGCAGGGTCTCTGATGGAACGACTTAAATGTGGTTTCACTGCGGGGCTTTTCCTGGTGGGGGAAGCTAGAATTTAGTTAACTAGGAGGTGATAGTTACTTGGGGTCAAGGGTGTCCGTATGCCCTGGCGCCCGCGCTTCTGCTAAGAGGCCTCAAACCTTCAGCTGCGTCTTCTCTGCAGAACTCTGAAGATGCCTCTTAGAGCTGTTGGCAGGAAGTCAGCTACAGTAGCAGAGTGGGAGACAGGACAGTGGATTGGTTCAGCACCCAAGACAGGACTTCTGAGTTGGTTTTGGAGAACCCCTCGTCTGTTTCTCATGCTCATCCCCGTGCTATTCAGAACCCCTCTTTCTCTGCCACCTTAGGTAACAGCCCCCTAAAAGAAGGGGTTTCTGTGATGCACAGAGCACCGTACACTGCTGCACTGTGGCGTCTTACCTCCCATATGCTGTTATTTATGGGGAACACTGAATTCCAAACCGCTTTCCCTCCGATCCAACTTCTGGGCCACCTTCCAGTTTCTGCTATTAGCTGATCCCTGCCAAGTTTCTTGTAATGTTAAGTCATAAATTTAATTATATTATTTAGAAGATAGAAGTATGAAGTTTTAAAACATTAAGAAGTCATGACTTTGGATTATGTTTTCCTTCTTTAGTATAAAAATGAGAAATTGTTGGGTGCTGACGGTTGGGACCCAGGCTCGAGCTCTAGTACCCGATGCTGGGTGCTTCAGCTCACGTGTGGTACCGCCAGCCCATTAGCATCCCCACCACTGCCCTCCGTATTGAAAGTCCCTCATACTTCCAAGACTGACAACCTGAACGGGTCGCCCTACACACCTGAATGTGTATCCTGCTTGACTCTCGAAGAATCATTCGAGCCCACCTGGACACGTGTCTCACGCCCCCGCACCCCATAGGCTTTCTCTAGCATGGAAGTCCTCTTCGTCCCACTTAGATCCTGACTCCTACACTGTGCCACCGGTCTGTACACCACTACCCAGACACTCACTTCCACCTGGCTCAAACCAGACCACAACCTCACCCTCCTGTGCCCTCAGAATGGGCCACTTCTTTTTGGGGGCATCTTCCCTACCTTACACGGGGCTTCTGCTTCAGGGGAGCTCTCCCTTACTCGGGTCCTCCCTGCAGACATGCTGTCTTTGCCCCCTCAAGCTCCTCCTCGCTGCCAGCCCCACTTCACCCTTCTGTGTAGATACGTTCCCATCCTGCTTGGCCCTCGTTGCCAGTGTGGTGTAGCACTGCAGATCATAGCCCACCTCTAGTAGCCCCCTCCATAGTGGATAGGAGCCACGCCCCCTGGCTGATAGGAGCCACGCCACCTGGTTGATAGCCATGCTGTTCATCTGCATGATGGTCTCTTTCCTTCTTGAGAACTGGCTTCTGATGCTGGGAACCCTGCTTAGCCCCAAGAGCCGGAACCGGCCCCTCCTGTGGATTAAAATACTGTTGTATAAAAAGTTCTCCGTAAAAACATAATAATCATAATAAGCGGTGTACACACCTTTAATCCTAGCACTTGGGAAGCAGAAACAGGCAGATCTCCAAGTTCAAGGCTAGTCTGGTCTACCTAGAGAGTTCTAGGACATTCATGGCTTAAAAAAATAAAATAAAATAAAAAAATAATAATTAGTAAGAGTCATGTGTGGGTAACCTGCCCTGAGGTATTGTGGGTATCCTGCCCTGAGGTATTATTATGGGTAGCCTGCCTTGAGATATTGTGAGTATCCTACCCTGAGGTATTATTATGGGTAACTTGCCCTGAGGTATTGTGGGTATCCTGCTCTGAGGTATTGTGGGTATCCCACACTGAGGTATTGTGGGTATCCCGCCTTGTCACAAGCCTCTGTTCTGTAATTTGATATTCTTCCAGCATGTTACTTTCCTAAGGTCTGTGGGATAGGGACAGCCTCAGTGGTCTGTGGGGCATAAGAAGCGGAGAAGAAGGGAGTAGTTCTTGCATACAACATGCCACAGATGAATTGGCTGTTACACTGAGAGGTCAGAAGGAGGCACCAAGTGTCCCACAGTAAGGGATTTCCTTGAGAAAATTTCATTCAGTAGAGCAGTAACAGGCAACAGAATGGATCAGGAAGACCATGCAACGGCTGAGATAGACTTGCAACAGCTGGGAAATTAGGCCCGAGATATTCTGTATTGCAATATATATGTTTAAAAACTGAGAAAGAGATCATAGAAAATGGTAATTATATGCAAAGCATGGGACCTCTAGGTGTTGATTCTGCAGCGTGGAGGCCAAAGCTGGCTCTCGATTCCTGGGTATGTTGTATTGAAAGAGGTGATAAGGTGTGTTCCTTCTGGTGTCCCCTCCTTACCTCCTGCCTCCACTTCCTCAGGTGTTCACTGGGATCTTCACGGCGGAAATGTTCCTGAAACTCATAGCCATGGACCCGTACTATTATTTCCAAGAAGGCTGGAACATTTTTGACGGATTTATTGTCTCCCTCAGTTTAATGGAGCTGGGTCTCGCAGACGTGGAGGGGCTCTCAGTACTACGGTCTTTCCGACTGGTATTCCAGATTCCTCCAGTTTCTCTGCGCATTTCCTTCTTACAACTACTAGACAGCACTTTGTATAAGATAACTTAGGTTGGGCTGGGGAGATGGCTTAGCTGTTAAGAGCACTGACTGCCCTTCCAGAGGTCCTGAGTTCAATTCCCAGCAACCACACGGTGGCTCACAACCATCTGTAATGGGATCCGATGCCCTCTTCTAGTGTGTCTGAAGACAGCGACAGTGAATAAAATAAATGAATAATTTAAAAAAAAAAAAAAAAGATAACTTAGGGCGTCTCCTGAAGTGCACCTGCCACACTGTGGTTGGCCAATTAGTTGACCTCTCCACTAAAATCTTGAAACCTTTTTCCACTAAATGTAAGAATGTGTATAAGTTAGGGTTTGAAATCAATAAGCCAAAAAAGCTAGTTCTTAGAAGTCCCATAGAAAATAATGATGACTCGAGAAGATGAAGGCTTCACAGGGCCTTCTAAGGTCATTTGATTGGCTCCTCAGGTTGTTTCTCTGAGTACCTCCCCAAAGGAAAGAGAATCTCTGTGTTTAACGATGGCTTTCTTCATTTCTTCAGTGTGGTAACCTCTCCCAGAAATTGAAAGTAAGATAGTGTTTTATTAAATTATATTGAAATTAGTCATCGAACATTGACTTCATTTTCCATGTTATTGGTGATTCGTGTCGTTTTATTAACATGTTTGTATAAGGAAATGTTAAAGTTGGTGATTCTGGAGAAGCCACTGTAAACACAGGTCTGAGCGGCACCTGAATGACCTTGCTCAGTTTGTTCCTCCGAGTCAGGACAACAGCTGCGAGTTTCTCACGGAGACAGTCAGCTTCCTGAGGAAAGAACTGACTGGAGCTCACAGGACTGACACTGCATGCGAGGCACCTCGGTGAAGTGGCTGGTTATGATCCAGTCCACAGTTGATTTTTTTGTTTGTTTGTTTGTTTGATATTTATGTGTTTTACTTGCATATTGGTGTTTTGCCTGGATGGCTGTGCGCTGCATGCAGTTCCTGAGGAGACCAGAAGAGGGCGTAGGGTCCTTTGGAACTCGAGTAACAGGTGGTTGTAAGCCACCAGGGGGGTGCTGGGAATTGAACTGGGGTCCTATGCTCTCAACTCCTGAGCTATCTTTCCACCAACCATCTCCCCGCATATAGTTGACTTTTTAAAAACTAGTTTTATCCCAGTTACAAGAGAAAGGGTTAAGTGAGAGAAGAAGGCTGAAAACTAATATTTTGAATAACTCAGAAGCCAGGCAGGGAAAACTGAGTGGCCCAGAATGGTGCCTGGTGACTCTCAGAGCTGTCAGATCAGAGCTACATTTCCAGTCAGCACAAATTACTGCGTTGACATCTACCAAAGTGTCTATGTTAACCTGTGGCACCTGACACTGATACTTCATGGTGGAAAAGTTATAATTCCATCGGCCAACACACCCCGGCTTCGTGCATCATAATTCTCAACCTGCTTGCCAGGATCTTGTGATTATTACAGAATATAAATACTTATGATTGACAGACACCAGAATCTTATGTTTTCTGAATTATTAACATCGAGTGCCCCTTCCACAGACGTTTTCCACATGTGGTACTGCCTCTCCTTGCCCCAAATTATTCTGAACATCTAACACTTTCATATCAGCCATTGGTTAGTTGTTGGCAGGCAAAAGGAAAACCCTTAGCATTTTCTAATGTGTGCTTCCTGAGGCAACAATTCTACAGCTCACAAGCCCCTTGCTAGTTCGTCTCTTTGAGAACTCAAGAGTCGAATCAGAAATGGCTGTGCTCTGACTCAATGACGTAAAGATCCAGGGGCGGGTCCTGGACTTAAACTTTTCATTGGATTTCTGAAATTCATCAGTTTTCTCTTACCCATAGCTCAGTTTAATCACTTATAGTCTGAGACACACGATCAGGAAGTTCTGGGAATTTCCTAAGGATGATAAATAAATCTTTCTAATTCTGCATGGTTTTTTATTTCAGCAATGTGGTGAGGTAGCAGATTATCATTTTCTTTTTCTTTTTTTTTTTTTTCTTTTTTATTGTTTTTCTCCTTAGCTCCGAGTCTTCAAATTAGCCAAGTCCTGGCCCACCCTAAACATGCTAATCAAGATCATTGGGAACTCGGTTGGCGCCCTGGGCAACCTGACCCTGGTGCTGGCCATCATCGTCTTCATCTTCGCCGTGGTCGGCATGCAGCTCTTTGGAAAGAGCTACAAGGAGTGTGTCTGTAAGATCAACCAGGACTGCAAACTCCCTCGCTGGCACATGCACGACTTCTTCCACTCCTTCCTCATCGTCTTCCGAGTGCTGTGTGGGGAGTGGATCGAGACCATGTGGGACTGCATGGAGGTGGCCGGCCAGGCCATGTGCCTCATCGTCTTCATGATGGTCATGGTGATTGGTAACCTGGTGGTCAGTACCAATGTCTTCACCCCATTCCACTCGGCTTCCCCACCACCTTCTCTGGTGAACTCTTCCTTGGCTCAGATCTGCTGTAAGGCACAAATGGAGGAATGACTGTTCATTACCAGAGTCCCTACTGAGTCATGGCACTCTATAACTTGGTAACCCAAGGTCATGATCGAAAGAGCAAACCAGAGTAATGTTAAATGATTCCCCCGTGGACTCAGGTCATGCACAGCTGATAGACTTCAGGGGTTTTGTCTGTCTGTCCTTCCAGTTACTACAAGTTAACCTTTTTCTAGAAAAATCAGCATCTGTTCACCTTGGCAATGTTGAAATCCCAGGCTATATATTTGTTTGTTGTGGCCTCTTCCATGTGCATTGTTGAACTTGTAACACCATCCCCAGTCTCTGCCCACCAGCTACTAGTAGCGTCTCCCAATTTTCAATGGCCAAAAATGTCTGCAAATGTTGCCATGTGTTCACTGGGTGACTTGTGCTCCCTATAGCAGGGAAAGCGGCTCACACAGTCCCTATCGTGTGGCTCACACAACCCCTATAGTGTGGCTTACACAACCCCTATACAGCAGCTCACACAACCCCTATAGAGCAGCTCATACAGTCCCTATAAACTCACATCAATCAGTTCTCCCAGTTCTTCTGTAAGAAGCTTCCTTGCACTGGACACATTCCTTGGGGCCAGCCATGGCTTCCCATAATAAAAACTGTCACCACAATGCATCTGCAATCCCTGACATTCTCCACATGCCTCCCCCAAGTCCAGGTCCTTCCCCCACCCCTTTTGTGCGGGCAGCGTCTGCCTTTATATCTCTTTCTTCACATGTTCCTGTACCCACAGTCTTCCTCACAGCGTCTCTTGGCTGGATCTTCGCATTTCTATAGTATGATCACAGAACTACCTGCATGATAGCCACACAAGGTTCATTCAGTAAAAAAATCATAGTCACACAAGGTTCATTCAGAAAAAAAACCATAGTCACACAAGGTTCATTAAGTAAAAAATCATAGTCACACAAGGTTCATTCAGAAAAAAAACATAGTTATACAAGGTTCATTCAGTTAAAAGTCATAGTCACACAAGGTTCATTCAGTAAAAAATCGCAGCCACACAAGGTTCATTCAGTTTTAAAAAAAAAAAAAAAAAAGGCAGAGCCAGGCCCTGCACGAGATCAGAGTCTCTCCAGGTTAGGCAGAGGAGATGTGTGTTACCAGATATCCAGTTGGTCAGACTGTATGAGCCCGTCTCCGTCTCTGCCCTAGCCTTCCGATGTAGCTAGCAAGAATGTCTCCTTGAGAGCCTGATGATTGTTTATACCCCTTCATTTGACAGCAGTTAGCAAGCTGGGTGCTCCACACCTGTAATGGCAGCAATCAGGAGCTGAGGTACCGGGACCGTGAGTTTAAGGCCAGTTTGGGCTACATAACGAGACCGAAGAGTAGTGTGTGTTGTCCAACACGGTAAAACGGGGAATTTAAACAAAGCCGGCATTTCACGGCTTGGCGTCTGGCTCTGCAGTAGACGCTGAAGTCCTGACCCTGGTGTCAGGACTTAGCTTTACATGTAGCCGGTTTACAGGCTCTGCCCCTGTGTTCCTAGCAAAGGGATTTTTGTAAACATTAGGAAAGCAGAGATAACTCACATCTTCTTTTGCCTAGTTGTTAATATGTTACAAGGCCTTGCACATGCTGTCTCCTAGCAAAGGGATTTTTGTAAACATTAGGAAAGCAGAGATAACTCACATCTTCTTTTGCCTAGTTGTTAATATGTTACAAGGCCTTGCACATGCTGTGCACGTGATCTGCCATTAAAGTGTCCCCGAAGCTCCAGAACACGTCCTTGAGGGAGGGTGGCATACATATTTCAGTTTTGCCTTCTTGGTTTGTTTATGAAAGTATGGCTCTGGAAACCTAATTTTATTTTTCTAACTCGGGTCCTTTGAGACATCTGCTATCACAAACGCGTAACTCTGTGCACTCATCTGGTCCAGATATCCAGTCTTCCATAGAGGCATTTTTGGTCTTATTTTTGGATAATTTTCTTTCAAATTGAATACAACCTTTGCTTCTTGTCATAAGAAAATTAATATATTTCGGGCATCGTCGTACAAAGGTAAAAGTAGAGAAGAGCCAGGGAAAGTGCAAAACTCCTTACGGTAAAAACAAAAGAAATTTCCATCTGGTGATGTGAACATTTAAAATAACCACATGCTCCTTTTTCTGCCGCGGCTATAGGTGCTGAACCTATTTCTGGCCTTGCTTCTGAGCTCCTTCAGCGCAGACAACCTGGCGGCCACAGACGACGACGGGGAAATGAATAACCTGCAGATCTCCGTGATCCGGATCAAGAAGGGCGTGGCCTGGACCAAGCTGAAGGTGCACGCCTTCATGCAGGCGCACTTCAAGCAACGGGAGGCGGATGAGGTGAAACCTCTAGATGAGCTATATGATAAGAAGGCCAACTGCATCGCCAACCACACCGGCGTGGATATCCACCGGAACGGCGACTTCCAGAAGAACGGGAACGGAACCACCAGCGGCATCGGCAGCAGCGTGGAGAAGTACATCATCGACGAGGACCACATGTCCTTCATTAACAACCCAAACCTGACCGTCCGGGTCCCCATTGCCGTGGGCGAGTCTGATTTCGAGAACCTCAACACAGAGGACGTTAGCAGCGAATCAGACCCTGAAGGCAGCAAAGATGTAAGGTCCTAACCAGGAAAACCCCCCATGTTGTGTGTGAGCACTCTCGGCCCCAAAGACTGGCTCAGTCTTAGCCACTTTTGAGAGCCATTTCCAGTGCCCCAGGGTCGTGCTCGGTCTTCCCTTGGGGACGGAGCTCCCTGGGCTATCCAGAGTTAGTTGCGTGGATACTGCAGTCCACCCTTTAGTTTGTCCCTGCCCTTAATCCACCTGCCCGGTGGTTAGTGTCTGTCTGTACCTGACCCCTAGCAGAGGTCACGTACATGTGATCTAGGGCTGCGATCCTCCTGCGCAGCTCCCTGACCATCCTCTTCCTTTGTGTCTAGAAACTGGACGATACCAGCTCCTCAGAAGGAAGTACCATCGACATCAAGCCTGAGGTGGAAGAAGTCCCCGTGGAGCAGCCTGAGGAATACTTGGATCCGGATGCCTGCTTCACAGAGGGTGAAAGGGGCAGGGACCACATGCTATTTAGTCATGGCTGCCCCAGCAGGAGGCGCTGTGGCTGGGCGCCATTTTGGTGCAGTTTTTTTTATTTTATTTTTTATTTTTTTGTTGCGTTTTAAAAATCACTTCCCTTACTCGGTTCTGACGTACAAGTCTCCAGTCTCTAGTTTTCCATGCCTGTCTTCTCTTGACACTGGCCCCCAGACTACCATTAGAAAGGCCTCCCGCCCCTCTCACAACTTCATTGTAGGGATCTTCCTGATCGCAGAGGTCTTGCCTTTTTATTACCCTCGCAGCATAGCCTCAGCGGTTCTCACCATGTTCAGCTGCTACCTTCCCAATTGTGGAGTGGGAGCCTGGAAAGGGACCGGTCATAAAGCGTCCAGACTGACCTGACTCTCCCATTGGTGCCAGGTTGCGTCCAGCGGTTCAAGTGCTGCCAGGTCAACATGAGGAAGGACTAGGCAAGTCGTGGTGGATCCTGCGGAAAACCTGCTTCCTCATTGTGGAGCACAATTGGTTTGAGACCTTCATCATCTTCATGATTCTGCTCAGCAGTGGCGCCCTGGTGAGAGTCAGGGGAGAATGAAAAGCGGCTGGTGGGGGAGGGTACAATGAAGCACTGAGCAGAGTCTGGGTGAGGTTTCCGCCCAGCGTCTTCGAATGGACGGAAA
Source organism: Mastomys natalensis (assembly GCA_021653895.1). Classification (NCBI taxonomy): domain Eukaryota; kingdom Metazoa; phylum Chordata; class Mammalia; order Rodentia; family Muridae; genus Mastomys; species Mastomys natalensis. Next base: position 334,379 of record JAJTUV010001620.1, on the reverse strand, counting down.
GACGGAGGTCCCAAGAACAGGAATTCATTCATGCGCTTTGAGCTGGCTGGCATATATAGAGCTCTGAGTCTAGAATCACTCTTCTTCACATCTGACCTTAAGATGACCCCGGAACCTTCAATGCTCTTTGCATGGGGATGAAGACAAACCTGTCACTGCCAGCTTTGCCCTAGCCCAGGCAGCTTCCTGAGATGAGTGTCCCTCTCCACATCCAGATTGCTAGCTTTTCATTCCCGTTCCCCAAGATAGGTGGGATGGAGCCCTCCACTCACCCACACCCTGGAAAACCCACCGCATAGCTAGTGTTCAGAGATCCAGCTCTGCCCTGGTCTCAGTGCTCACCAGCAGGTAGCCGTGCAGAGCTGAACACAGATTCCTCCTCTCATGGGCTCATTATCTTGGCGTTTGCCCGCATGTTCAGCTGGATTGTCACAGAGGACCCTTCAGAGAGGCTGAGAAGGGCAAGTGTGTGGTAATACTAGCCCAAGGAGAGAAGCTAGTGAGGTCCAAGAGGAAGCTTTGTGAAGGAAGTCCTCAGAATTAAAGCAGGGGCCCAAAAACATGGCAGGGTAGACACCGATCTAGATGGGGAACCAGGCTGTCCCCTCCCCCATCCTGGGTCACCTGTCACATGAGGACTTCCTGAGGTGTGGTGGAGGCTCCAGGGTAAGTGTAAATGGTCCCTAGCAGACCTACAGACAGAAGATGGGTGGTGTTCATCACTGCCGTTCTCGAAGTCAGAGTGCCTGCAGTCTTCCTTCCTTTCCCTGTCTCCACACACAGAATAAAGTAGTGGGAGCCCAAAGGTTTTGTGCTTTCTGTAGCAATTTCCATTCAGCATCAAGACCAAAACAGTAAATACTGACTCAGTACAAGAAGACCCTGTACAGTTAATAGACGTGTACCCGGTAGTGCACGCCTTTATCCAGCACCCAGGGAACAAAGGCAAGTGGATCTCTGAGTTATAGGCCAGCCTGGTCTACAAAATGAGTTCTAGGACAGCCAGGGCTACATAGCGAGACCCTGTTTCAAAGAAAGAAAAGAATGAGAGGGAGGGGAGGAATGAGGGAAGGCTGGCTGGCCGGAGGGGAACCATAGCCACAACATGCAAGGAAAGCATAGAATTCTGAGCCTCAGGGGAGGGCACCCAGAACAGGGGACTGTTCTTGGCATCTCAGTTTCACTTACAGAATAGATTTATAACCAGAGCTCTGCCTTAAGTTGAAGCTGTCGCTGGTTTTCCTTAAAGATGCTTGTGCCAAGTTCATGAGAAGGGTCTCGGGTCCCATGACTTATGTCTGCCCTGTTCATTCATGCATTGAGATGGCACAGCTGACATCTGCACACTTTTTTCTTTTCTTTCTTTTTTTTTTTTTTTTTTTTTTTTTTTTTTTTTGTGGTGCTGGGCGTCCATACCAGGGCCCTGCACATGCTGGTTAAGCCTGCTACCAGTGAGCTCCATCCCCCACCGTCCATTTTGGGAGACAGGGCTGTAAAGGACCTGTCCTCCCCTCTAGGATTATTCAAAGTGGGTGCTGGCAGGGGGTTGCTCTCTACCTCCATGGTGCTTACCTCATCTCCGGTGTCTCCTCCTGCGGGACACTTTTCATGTCTCTGTGACAAAATGTCTGACAGAGAACCTTACCTTGTCTCCTCCTCCCAGAAGCCTCAGTGCTCGGCCATTTGGTTCCTTGTGTCTGAGACTATGGAGGTAGAAGACCACGCATGGCAGTAAGGGCATGCAGGGGGGGGACACAGTTTACCTCATGGTGGACAGGAAGCAAGGACACAGGCAAAGCAACACCCTCAAGCTCCCAGGGAGCTGCTTCACCCAACTGAACATGAAGCTCTAGCGTCTCCCAGTAAAGCCATTCAGAGTTTGAGCCCATCAGCCATCCTTTTGGTCTCCCCCAGAACCCACTCCCTGACACACCTACAGGTGTGCCATTCTACTCTCCCATCACAGGTGTAGCCATCACGCTTCCTCTGAGCACCACAACCAAAGAGTCCAGCATCGAGCAATAGGAGGGCCTTCCTCCTTCATGAGACCCATAGAGAGAGAATAGAACTACGCGTTTCTACCCAGAAGACTCTCCCACCCCTGGGGCCCTCCACTCATATCTGTGGCATGGAGGAGCTAACAGAAAGGGTCTCGGCAAGTCTGATTAATGATGGGCAAGGGTGTGAACAACTGGAACACTCACACCCTACCGATCAGTGTGAAGTCCCGCGGAAACCTTGCAGCAAGTCCAATTAGAAACACATTGCCAATAAGACACAAACACACATAGCAGAATTACTAGAAATACTAGCCTAAAAGCAGAAACAGCCGAAGCGTACGTCAAGTAATGATAAGTAAACAAAACGTGGTGTGTCCATACCTTCAGAGTCATGTTCCTCCATAAAGAGTGGCACACACACACACACACACACACACACACACACACACCGGCAGTGTGGACCGGAGGTGGCTCAGCCGTTAAGAATACACGCTGCTCTTCCAGAGGACCTGAGTTTGGTTCCCAGCACTCATATCAAGCAGACCACAACTTCCTGTATCTCCAGGTACAGTTGATTCAACATAGCCTGCACTCCTGCCTGCATACCCTTACACAAACACACACAGAGACACGTGATTAAAAAGAAAAAAAAAAAGAGGAAGCACCCAGGCACAAAGAAAAGTGACATATTGGATCGTCTTACTTGTATAAAATGCCCAAAAAGGCAGATTAGTATACTGAGGCCCAACAGGATGAGGTGACAGCAAGAGGATGTGTAAGTTCTCCTGGTGAACTAAAATGTTGTATATTTATAAATGGATATGTAATATACTAAAAGCCATTGAATTAGACATTCAAATATGGAATGTAAATTATTTCTCAATAAGACACTTTCCTGGACTCAGTGGTTACCTTCATATACTGAGCCCTGGGTTCAGTCTCCAGAATCACTGACTAAACAAGCAAGGAGGGGAAGCGAGGGAGCAGAGTAGAGGAGCAGGAACCCGACAGCGGGCAGCTCACGTCAGGAGCTGTGACGCTGGCACGCTCCCCTGATCCAGCAGCTGCCGCCTCTCTTTCAGGCCTTCGAGGACATCTACATCGAACAGAGGAAGACCATCCGTACCATCTTGGAGTATGCGGACAAAGTCTTCACCTACATCTTCATCCTGGAGATGTTGCTCAAGTGGACGGCTTACGGCTTCGTCAAGTTCTTCACCAACGCCTGGTGCTGGTTGGACTTCCTCATTGTGGCTGTAGGTGTCCAGTTATCCATCCCTTGTCCTTTGTAGCAGGAGCTGGGGCTAGCTTAGCCAGTTGGTGTATACCTGCAGGCTTGGGTGAAGGTCCTGTTATGATAGCTAGCTCTTATTTGGAGAACAGGACCTCTGAAGACCCTGCATTGCCCAGAGTCCTGTTCTGTCCTTCTTACCACTGGGCCTGGTTTATTTAGATCCATAAAGACCCCTGTCTTTAGCCTGGACAGTGAAAGGTTCTTGCTCTACAACAGCAGGACATCCCCTTTCTGCTACTATGAGATGGGATTCTGAGATGAGGCGGGTGTGGGCATGAGGCGGGGTGTATGGATAAAGTGGGTTACAGGAATGGGGTGGGGTCTGGGGATGAGGTAGGGTGGAGGGATTGGGGGCAGGGTCTGTTGCTCTTGTCCACGGCATGGAAACTTCCCAGGTGTGCCAGTCAAGTCACTTCTCCTGGGAAGAAGGGCCTGAGATATGGCCATTTCTGCTGTGTTCACCAGATGAAAACTTTTGTCCTCCAGGCTGTATGACCCCGTCCACGGCTTCCTGACCTCAAGCCCCCTTGTTGTGTTTTCAGGTTGGAAGCAGCAGCAACAGATTCTCACCCAACCAGCAATAACTAAGCGCGACTGTCTTCCACTTTCTACAGTAACTAAAACTTTTCTCTTGCTTCATTTAAGGAAAGGGTGTGTGAGACTCACAGGACCAAGGCTGTGGAGAATTCATCTGGGGGCTGGGATGAAGGACCTAGAGGCTGGAGCCTGGGTGGGCGTGTTTCCAACAGGCTTTGTGAGCTGTGTGGTGATTTGCCTGTGGAATTCCTATGGAATCTAGGACAGATCAGTTGGGAGATCTTTCAGGACTACACCAACAACGACTTCTTCATAAACACATTCCCTTCCCAGGTTCTCTTCCACCTCTGTGGTTAGTGAGCGCTTCCAGGAGCTGTCTCATCCTCTCCTATTTCAGGAAGCTAGGTGTATTTGTCAGGGTTGTCTAGACTAACAGAACTTACAGAGTGATTATGACAGACAGACAGATAGACAGGCAGCAGATGATAGATAGATAGATAGATAGATAGATAGATAGATAGATAGATAATAGATAGAAGATAGAAAGATAGGTAGAAGAAAGAAGAAGAAAGAAAGAAAGAAGAAAGAAAGAAAGAAAGAAGATAGAAGAGTAGATAGATAGATAGATAGATAGATAGATAGATAGATAGATAGATATAGAATTTATTTGAATGACTTACAGGCTATGGTCCAGCCAGTCCAACAATGGCTACCTATGAACAGAAGTTCCAAGAACCCATCCAGTCATTGCCCAGTCCATAAGGCTGGACATCTCAGCTGGTCTTCAGTGTCCCCAGAATCCCAAAGAACCAGGCTCCGATGCCAGAGAAGGAATAGACTTGCTAGTGAATTGAGAACAAGCAGGCCAAGAGCAAATCTTCCTTCTTCCAAGTCCTTATCTAGGCTTCCAGCACAAGCCATGACCCACATTAGAGGACAATCTTCCCACCTCAAAAGATCTGGATGGAAGGTGTGCCTTTTCCACCTTAAAGATCCATATTAGAAGTGAGTCTTCCCTTCAAATCAAGCAGAAACCCCTCACAGGTGTGCCCTCCATGTTTTGGGTTTTAACTCCAGGTGTAGTCGGTTGACAAACTCCAGGAAAGGGGGCGGACCTTGCAGTTAACAGACCTAGACACTTAAGCAGTTATGGATTCCAGCTGTGGGAAGCATATGGGCTGACACCTGAAGCTAGGCTGTCTCTCTTCCTAGAGAAGGGGACATGCACAGTAACTCTTGGGGCACCTGGGCTCAGGAAGATGCCCACACAAGCCCCTTGTCTCTCAGACCTAATGAGGACACAGACAGACAGGTCCTCTACCACAGTCTAGCTGCCCAAGAACTGTGATCTGGGACAATGCTTCCCTTTCTTCTGTGGTCAACCCCAACCTGAACCACTTCCTCTCTGGGCTGAGCAACCTCAGATTCGAGGACATGGTCAGGCACGTCACATGCACCTGATCCCAGGCCACCACTTATTCAGCTGTAAGACGGGCATGTGCTAATTGACTATAACACATCAGTTCCTCCTCTAGCTTCTGGAAGGTGCTGGATTATTACACTGCTGCAGGTCCCACATTGGCTTTGAAGACTGCTCTATACCAGTCGCTGGTAATCAACATGAAATGAATACTGTACTCTGTACAGAACTGCCTTGGTTAGTAAGGAATCCCCAGGAGCACAGGGCAGCATGGCCCCAGCTCTGGGGGAGTTTGTATCAGCTTCTACAGCGGCTCTAACCTAGCCCTATGCCAAGGTAACCCAGCGTGTGGGAACAGGGTTCTCACAGGAACCACACTGTTTGACCGCTTACCTCTGTCCGGTTATTCACGTGTCTGATGTTTATCAAATATCCATGATAGGCAAAACATGCTCTGTGTTGTGGACAATGTAAAGAGTATCAAACACGGCTGCTTCTCTCTCAGAGCCTAGGAGATGAAACCTGTTACAGGTAATATTTAGAAAACGGCGCCCGATCTGGCTTGTTTCCAGGCAGCCACCATTTTCCCCTCTGCTCCTCGGCCCTGACCGGGGCTCTGGCTAGCTAGATGTGCAGGTCCTGGCACACATGAGACACCAGTGTGGTCACTGGCTCTGCTAATCCACCACACTCTCCACAATGCTCTGCGGAGCCCAGACCATTCCCGCTATGCCCACGGTACCAGGTAGAGTAAAAACTCTTAATGCTTAAAGATTATCCAATAGATTTATATATTTGGAAATGCTCAATTAACAAGATGCGCTGACAATTAGAATTGTTGCCCAATTATCTAACCTAGATAGTATAACTACCGTAGACTGCTAGAGACACGTGCACATCCGCAGCCATCTTCTCTCCTCCTCCACCTCCTCCTCTCTCCTCTCCTACCTCACTCCGCCTAACTTTCATACTGCCCAATAACCGAGCTTTATTGCAAATGTAGCGGGAAAATATCCTGCTACAGAAACCCATACACGGAGTCACAGCCTGCTGTGTAGGAATACCCTTCCTCTGTAATGACGGGTCCATAGATTGACACTTTTAAATTGTGGGTGGGAAATAGGCATTGACCGGTACCCAGACAGCTGGGCCTGCCAAGAATGTATGTTGTCCATCAGAGGAGTGAGCCTAGTTCTCTGGGCAGTGTAGAGCTTGTAGTTTTAAGTCCTAGCTTAGCACGTCTGCATCGCTGTCCATCTCATCCACTGGTGACTTCCTGTCAGAATGAGTTCATCGCCTGCCATGCCTGTTCCCCTCATTCAGATTCACTTTTCCTCATTGTCTCTTAAAGCTGCTGCAAGCACAACGGTTACGGAGCCACGAGGATACTCAGACAATGTCTTAGATCAGTTCTCTTTATTAGGAAATGTAAATTCCATGTAAATTCCCAAACAGGCATTTTTTTTTTTTTTGTCTCCTCAGGTCTCTGCCTACATTGGCGTTTGTGCCCTGTGAAATACTTTCACAATCTTTCTCATTGCTTGTAGGGGTTAGTTAGCCGTTGTGTTCAGGAATGGGAATGTGGAGCTGCCGACACCTCAGACTGACCTCAACCTGCTGATACATTCCCTCCGTGGAGAACTCACCCAGTGTCCACTTCCTTCTGTGCCTACATGGTTGAACTTTGTCTCTTTAACACTCTTCTTTTTTTTTTTTTTTTCTCTCTCTCTTTTAGGTTTGATTCCTTTGTACACTTGACCAAATTTTCTGATTATGTCCAGTAAGGGTTTAACCTGGAGACCCAGAAGTGTGTGAGAAGTAGCCATAAACTACTGAGGGACAGTCCAGAGGAGAGCCTTGCTGGCCTCACTTGGTAGATCTTGGCTCGGCTGAGCGACTGAGCAGGCTGTCTCTTGGTGGCTTTAGGGCCAGTCTCTTACTTGACTTCTGGACCTCATCTACCCTTCCTGCCACTGCACTGTCATTAGTAAGGTTGCCACCCCTCAGAGCCGCAATCTGTACCTTGCCAAGGCTTCATAGCGGTTAGGGTTAGGGTTAGGGTTTAGGGGTAGGGGTAGGGGTTAGGGGTAGGGGTAGGGGTTAGGGTTAGGGTTAGGGGTAGGGGTAAGGGTTAGGGTTAGGGGTTAGGGTTAGGGGTAGAGGTAGGGGTTAGGGTTAGGGGTTAGGGGTAGGGTTAGGGTTAGGGTTAGGGGTTAGGATTAGGGGTTAGGGTTAGGGTTAAGGTTAGGGGTTAGGGTTAGGAGTTAGGAGTTAGGATAGGATTCTGAGCTGGGAACCTGGTCAAAATGGCATAATTTACCCTAACAGCAGATGTTCCCATTACGACCTCATTAACGACTGGGTAGTTCTAAACTACTTGGTGTTAAGAGTTGGCTTGCAGGTGAGAGAGATGGCTCAGCAATTAAAAGCAGGTACTGCTGTCTCTAAGGATATGTGTTCAGTTTCTATCACCCATGTGATTCCAGGTCCAAAGGGATATCAGGCACCTCCAGCCTCACATGCATGCACGCATACACATACAAACACATAATTTAAAATAATGTTTAATTAAGGAAAAATGCCAACTTGCTCTATCAGTAGTATACAAGAGGTAGTTCCATGTAACTTTTTATTAATCATTAAAAATAAAGGGAAAGTACAGTTGGCTGCCTTGTTCTACATACGGGTTTTGAGACCTTTGACTTGAGTGATGATTTACAGGCACTGAGAGCCTGGGGGCCGTGATCTTTCCTGGCTTTAAACATTGCCTAGGACTCAATTCCACAGAAGATACAGACGCTGATGGGTGATGAATTTAAGTCGGTTTGCACCCTGTTTCAAAACTGAATTCTATAAGCCTACATCATTGACCATCTACTTCTACCCATACTAGTCCTGATTCCCAATTATAAATATCTTCCTTTAAAAAAAAAATTTTTTTTAGCCAAGTGTGGTAGCCTATGATTCCAGCACTGGGAAGGCAGAGGCAAGTGGATCTCTGACTTCAAGGCAAGCCTGATCTACAGGACAAGTTCAAAGACAGCCAGTGTTTGTCATCTGTGTTTGTTTGTTTCAGTGTCTGTGGACGTAGCTCAGTACCGAAACACTGAGCACAAGGCCTGGGTTTAATCTCTAACTATAAAACATGCAAACGAGGCATCTGTGTGTGCTGAGCACATGCAGCTCAGACACAGAACTGAGACCTAGTCTAAGAGATCAAAGAACAGCAGATGAAACCGAGATGACACGAGAGACAGCGTTCCTCTCTGCCCTGGGCTTTGAGACATCAGTGAAAGACTTACAAGCTCCCATAAGAAAGATCTTAGCCCATCCCACAATCGGGTGTGAATAGAATAGAGTGCGATGTGAAAGAAAGGCATCTTAGAAGAGCCCAGGTAGACATTCCCAGATATGTCTGGGTAAAGATATGCTCAGGCCAAGTGGCCCTGAGGAGCCCCATATCTTGCTCAGGTCAAGCCCAAACAGGCTTGTACCCATTGTAGAGAGTCATCCCCATATTAGTAGGAGCAAGGTAAGTTTGCTCTGGGGGAACAGGAAAGTCTCGGCCCAAGTCTAGGCTTACAGACATTGATGACCTATCTGTTGGGATAGTGCCTGTCATCTGCGGGCCGCAGACGGGTCTCCACAGTCTGCCCAAGTAGATTGAGCATTGCTCAGGTCAGCGGTGTGGGTGTCATCCTAGCCTCAGAGCTACCACTGGCACTGGCCATTCTCTGTCTGCAAATGGAAAGGACCCTCCCCAGGGGTTCTTCTAGTCATTATGCTAAGGAACAGAGTAATGGAAGACTGACCTACCCTGGCAGAGGCTACTCTGGTGTTTGGAGTATTCTGGAGGAAAGAAAGGGAATCACAAAAAGCTCAGATTCGGTTCCAACTGCCACAAAAGGTTCTACGGCCATGGAGGGCAGGGTGGTTGGGCTTACAAGGCGGAAGTTACCATTTGACAATGAGAGAGAGGATTATGGGGCCAGAACCATGTCAAGGGGGTTCTTGGGAGGGACAGTCACTGGTGGTACTTATTGACTATGTTTCTTTTGTCAATGTAGTGACTCATTAAATTCTCAAATGGTTTCTTGTCAACCAGGATAAGAGAGCTTGTCCCTGTCGGAAACACCACGGTGGCTGAGCTGAGGAGGGGCAGCTGGTGTGGAATGTGTGTATTTATCTGTATTCTTTTCCATAGGTACCATTAAGTTTGTCTGGCTTAATTTAATGGAGCTTCTGGAGCTGCAGACTGTAAAGGGCGAGGGTAAGGTTCTTGTCACCTCTTCAGGCTCCTCTCCTTCCAACGGACCTCCTCCTCCTCTCCTCCCATCCCCTCAGCCTCTTCCCTCTCCAACCTGCGTGTGTGTTCTGCCGCCTTCCCTTCCTCCTTTTCTCTCCCCTTTGTGTTTTTCTTCCGCCTCTCTCAACCACCTTTCCTTCCAGGTCGTTTGAGTCAAGTTGAAGTAGGCTGAAGTAGGCAGCCGGTGGTACCCACTTCTGCTGCTGGGGGGCCCCCGTCTGTTAAATCAGTGCTAGGAGTTTACTCTAACACTTTGGAACTCTCTTTTTTTTCTTTTCTTTTTCTTTTTTTTTTTTTTTTTTCTCTTCTGTTTTTGTGTAGGTCTCTTTAGTCAGCCTTATAGCTAATGCCCTGGGCTACTCGGAACTAGGTGCCATAAAGTCCCTTAGGACCTTAAGAGCTTTGAGACCTTTAAGAGCCTTATCACGATTTGAAGGATGAGGGTAAGACACTAAGAGTAGCTGATCCTTCCGCATGCCAATGGAAACTGTTAAAGCATGCTAGAACCGATCACACGGTGGAAAGATCATTCAGACACGAGCTCTGTGACGCAGACGCTGACTTGATCCTCCACGCTCTCCCTTGCACCTGCCCCGTGTGCAGGGGAGTCGCACTAAGCTGCCTCATCACATTAATATCCAGCCCCGACCCCAACAGCGTGCCGCTGCAGAACATGTTAACACTGGCTCCCTCATCTGGCCTGGCTTACCTGTAGCACTCGGGGCGGCTTTCTGGGCTGTTGGATTTATAGGGAGAATCACCAGGTGCAAAGAAGGGGAATTATAACCCAGAGACCCACCGAAAAGCTTAGGGTGCAGCAGACAGAATGCTGGGTAGAGGCAGCAACCAGATGAGGCCTGTGGCCTTGGGGGGACGGCCACTGAGAAAACAGCCAAGGAGGGACTTGAAGACAGGGTGGCAGGCTTGGGACTGGGGGCGGAGCAGAATTCGGCGTGACCCTGGGAGAAGAGACGCTTTTCTCTGTACTCTGATTCCTCTCATTGCACCTTGTTGTTCTCAGCCCAGTCCCAGGAGGACTGGCAGCCTCTGTCTGATAGCAAAGCTTTCCCCCTCACCCCAACCCCTGTGCCCATGCTCTGTGGCCCCCGGCCTCACACCATCAGAACAGCAGACAGTGCTAGGTGACTGCGTATCAGCTAGTTCTGAAATCTCCTGAGACCCCCTGTTCCTTCCTGCTTGGGCGATATACTACCCAAGTCCAGACGATACAAGGGGATGCCTCCCATGTCGTGTTAGAAAGGGCTTTTCTTTTGATGCCTTTTCTCTCTTGGCTTTAATGATTGTTAGTACGCACAGATATGTGCACACAAACTAAAATGATGTCTTCCAGAAAATCACATGGACAGCTGGTTTGGTGGTGATAGTTGCCCTGTGCTAATCAGAGGGGTCTGTTATACTTACGGGGCCCAAGAAAGCTCACCTTACGTTAGACGTTGAATACATGCAGGAGAGCAAACCAGAGGATGATTTTTTCAGTGTGCAAATGTCAGAACGTAGGCATGAGAATGGATTGCAATGGTCCATAGGGAGTAAGACTGATGGCAGAACTGGAGACCAGGACAGTGCGGCTGTGCCCATTCCTCGGCTGTGACCCTGGCCACTAGTAGTCCACAGAGCTATTCACAGCTGTGCAGAAAGGTGGAGCTTATAGGGACTTAGAAATGGTATTATCTCAGTTTATTTAAACAAACACTGTCTCATGAGCTCTGTGTTTCCTCTAGCATGGTCACAGTTTGGCTTTCTAAACGCAAGCCTCTGACAGCCCTCTTGACGCCTTCTGCAAGAAGGGCAGTAAGTTCATTCTAATTAAAAATGATTCTAAGTCTTTCCCCCACAAGTAAGAGAGGTTTGAGCATTTTGCACAACAGGCGCTGTTCCAACCAGGCTAAATCCAGAGAGACCATGTAATACTCCAAGGTTGAGAGTTGAAGTGGCCGCAGTGTGAGGGGAAGCAGGGTTAAAATGTCGTCTCTGCTCCCCCCACCCCCTGCTGCCTGCCCACACATTTCATAAGGGATGATAAACCTTGGTAGTTTTAGAGCTAATGGTCCACCTTGGTGGCTGAACAACTCTAAACAGGATACAGGTATAGACGTTCCATCAAAGGCATTGATTACACCATTGGACCTGAATCTAGTCTCTAACAAGGAACCTGGACCTCCTAAAGAGATCACCATTACCTCTAGACAGCTCCCAGTATGCCCAGTTGGCACTATGAACTCTCCCCATCTGGCTGCTCATTACTGTCACTCTGTCACTGGGTCAAAAGCAGTCGCTATGGACCAGCTGGAGGCATTTGCTCAAAGGAAGTGATTTGAATAATCCAGATGCAGGAGTCCTTTTGGTAGCCCCCCCCCCACTTTCCACTTAACCCCTTTCCCCACCTCCCCTCACCTCTCATTTGCTGTGTCCCCCAAAACTTGGACTTGCTAACTCTCAGAAGATTAGAAACCCAAAGTCTAGAATAGATAAAAAGAGAGTTTCATTTTTAAAGTACCTCGATGTTTTGGGTTAAGTAATATTGGCAAGAAAAGTGTGAGCCCAAAGCTACAAGTTAAATCAGTAGTGCACAGTGGGGCCAGAGGGGTAGAAGTACCACTTTTGGTTGGTGCCAGTCAGCCAGCACCGATTGGGCAAGTAGACAGGGCTTAGAGACCCTGAAGCTCTCCACCCCTCCTGTGGAAGAGAAGTTACCAGGCTGGGCAAAGTTTATAGCAAGTTACCCAGTGGTGCCTGTGTTTGTTCAAGCATGGTTTTCCACGGGATGCGTGTTGTCATTCAGTAGCTTGGCTTCTCTATGCCAGCATTTGCTAGATATCACCTAATCCTCTCAGCGAGGAGACCTTGATAAGCCAAGTAGCATCCATGCAGATGAGCCCAACTGCCATTGTGCTGCTCTGGTTCGAGGCTCAGCCCTTCAGGTGAAAGGGGGTGTCACTCTAGCCTGTCCTGGGTACTCACTTCAGTCTTCTCTCCTTCCTCAAACCAAAGACCAGAAATTGCAACAGTCCTGCCTGCTATTGGCAAAGGAACACTATGTCGCTCTTTGCTTTTCTCTCCTCCATAGTAACCCCTAAGACCTTGCTGTGCTGTTAACTCTTGAGGGTATTTACTGCTATGAAACATGCATGCATTTCTGTTGTCAGTACATGGTTGTCACTAAAGCCATGTTCCCTCTGCCAGATGCTAAAAGCTGTCTCACAGACTTTGTAGGGTGTGCTGAGCAGGAGCTTGGGGATGGTCGATGTGAGAATCGACATCCAATACTTTTATGACCCACTAAGTGATAGTCGTATCAATCACTGAGTATGAACTGCCTTTGAAAAGTGCAAACCCTCACAAGTTTCTGGAACCCACCCTTGAGTTCTGTGTCTAAGCTGTAGAAATCTAGCTTTTACCAATAACAGCTTCCATGATAATTAGGGCGACATAAAATACCCAGAGAGAGAGGTAGGGCACTGAGCGGCCACTGCTGAGCATGCTTAGACTTGTCTTCCCCTGGGTTGCTGAGATGGGCACAGTGACAGTCCCTCTGGGGTGCAGTTAACTCTGCTTCAGCACTTACGGCTTGGCAGCCAGCATCCACAGCAGAGAAATGAGGGGCAAATCCACCAACTCTGTCCACCGTTTGGTTTGTAAAGCTAAGGTAAGGAGTTCTCCAGTAGCCGTGGTTAATAAATAAAACAACACTGCAGAAGCTGAGAATATAGCTCGAAGGAAAAGCCCTTCCCATCCCCTGCACAGAGAGAAAAGTATATTTTACAGATACATTTTATTTTATAGGATTTTTTAATCTTCTGTGAGCAGTGAGACTCACTTTAGCATCAGACTTATAAAAATAAAGGTTCAAAGAGATTACCTAGGGCTGGCCAGTTCTCCTGGCAGTGTTTTGCATCCATATGTTACTTTAACATGTGGACACCTTGTAGGGTAGGTTAAACCGAACTTTACCAGAGCTCATCAGCGTCCTGGAAGTGGGAGGAGTCTGCAGAGCTGACTCGCCAGGGAAATTCACAGGTCCAGCTTCCACAGGAGGCTCTGCTGTGACATGTGCCACACCCACGCACACCCACACACATGCACAAACACATGCAGGCAAACACACCACACACATGCTGCACACACATATGCACTCAGCACACACACATGCACTTACGCGCCACACGCATACATGTACCTGCATGTGCATGCATGTGCAGACACACACACACAGCTTGTGACTCTGTAACCTGCTCTTCCTGTTTGAGAGGTGACTGTTCCATTGTGGACCATCCTCTTTTGCCTGCTTTTGACACTCTCACTAAAGATGACAACTGTAGAACGAGGTAAAGATTGAGCCTGATTATCTAGCACCTTTGATAAATGTACAAAATAACATGGAGAATCTCCAGGCTGCAGAGATTCTGGGTGCCCTTGCTTGAAGGAATAGACATTTACAGTAATGACTCTAAGAGATGTCTTAGCCGGGCAGCGGTGGTGCACGCCTTTAATCCCAGCACTTGGGAGGCAGAGGCAGGCGATTTCTGAGTTCAAGGCTAGCCTGGTCTACAGAGTGAGTTCCAGGACAGCCAGGGCTACACAGAGAAACCCTGTCTCGAAAAAAACCTAAAAAAAAAAAAAAAAAAAACTAAGAGATGTGTTGCTCTAAGAATTAAGAAAGAACTGCCTCTTAGTCTAAAGGCCTTCATCTATGGATTACAGAGCCAGAAGATGAACAATCTAAAGGCAGTCTGACTAGCTGTTTCCAGTGTAGGACAACACAGTGCCTTCTCAGCCACGTCGTCCATGAGGACAGCCTGAAGTAGAAACAATGCTATCAGGCTAGCCTTTCCAGGCCTTGGCCGCTCTGCTCAAGACATCGTTTGATCTAGTAACCTCCAGCGTTGCTTTCTGAGCTCTGAGCTCTAATGAACACTGCTGAAATGGGAGGTGCTGCCTGCCCGCCTCAAGTGTAATGCAGAACCCAAGAAGCATCCTAAAGCCTATTTGTGTTTTAACTTTGTGAAGCATGGAGTTGAGGCCCCGCTGAGCAGAGCATGAGCCGTCAGCATATCGAAGGCAGAACAGCAGTGAGCCCTGAGGGAGACTCCTATCTGCTCACATTTTAATCTTAAAACTGTTTGGTAGAGGGAATATAGCTTTTTTCTTTCTTCCTTGAGCCTGCAAAAAATCTGCATGCTCAGCTATTGCCTGAGAAGAGATAACTGCCTTGCGTAATTGTAAGACGTTCTGTAGTGTGCTAACCCAAAGGGCAGCGCTCTGATTTTGAACAATTGTGCCTTGTCTTCCAGAGGGGGAATGCCCGTTGAGCGTGTGACTGCTCTCTGAACGGAGATTATTTGTGAGTTGAAAAAAGGGAAGTCTGGACTAAGAAATTATTTTTCTGGTCCCAGGTGGTGCCTAGAAGAAAAAAAAAAAGAGTCAACTTGGGCAGAGAAGTTTGTATTAACTGAAATAAACCACAACTTACTAAAATTCATCTAAATATGGTGCAGAGACATGGACATTCGGGGTCCTGCTTGCGGGCCTGTCCAGTTACTCTAGTTGCAAAGACAATGCAGTGTGTTCATGGCAGAACATGCCACAGAAGTGTCATTCCCCTCCTGGAGGCAAAAAAGAATGTGTCTGTCGGTTGGTCAGTTCGTGCGTGCGCTCAGCAGCCTCCCTTCCAATGCAGGTGGTGGTGAACGCCTTGGTGGGCGCCATCCCCTCCATCATGAACGTGCTGCTGGTGTGTCTCATCTTCTGGCTGATTTTCAGCATCATGGGAGTTAACCTGTTTGCTGGGAAATACCACTACTGCTTCAACGAGACCTCTGAAATCCGGTTCGAAATCGATTTCGTCAACAACAAAACCGACTGTGAGAAACTCATGGAGGGCAACAACACGGAGATCCGGTGGAAGAATGTTAAGATCAACTTTGACAACGTCGGAGCAGGGTACCTGGCCCTTCTTCAAGTGGTGAGTGCTTCTGCTTCAGGCCTGGGGCAGGCAGGCTGCCGGCATAGGCTCTATCCTCTTCCTCCGAGACCAGGATCGCTCTCAGGGCTCTTGAGAATGTTATACTCCCCAAATCGGCCTCAGGGTTTTCCCCAGCTTTCCTAGTGCTTCTTGGAAGAATCCGGTGAGAGGCTCAGTTCTGTTCAGCAGCAGATCGAAGCACGGCAGGGACAAAGGGTGTTAGAGTGGTGGTTCTCAACCTGTGGGTCTCGACCCCGAGTCACGGATCAGATGTTTACATCACAGTAGCAAGATTATAGTTACGAAGTAGCAATGAAATAATTTTATAGCTAGGGGTCACCACAACATGAGGAACTGTAATAAAGGATCTCGGCAGTAGGAAGGCGGAGAACCACTAGGCTAGAGGGACCAGCTTCTTTCCCTGGGGCAGAGTGTGCGTTAACTGGAGAGAAGAGAAGGGAAGAAGATGAGTGGGAAGGCCAGTGTGACAGAGTAGGGAGCAGAGGGACAACTGTGCTGTCATGTACTAAGAACAGGCCAGTGCTACATGCTGCTACCCCTGCAGCGAGCTCAGCCCCAGGCATGGGTCCCCAGCGTGTCAGGTCAGGGGCTCATTTTAGTCACTAAGCTACTTCTACCAAGTCTTCTCCAACCATTCCTAGTTTTCTAGTGTCTTCACCAATGTTGGGAACATTTGCTAGGTGACACAATGTGCTGCATGGGAGCTGGTAGGAGCTTGCCTCAGGCCGTCATGGAGGGGAGGCACACCTGAGTGCTTCCTGACAGTAACTCTGGACAAATCACTCAGCTGCTCTGATGACCTTGAGTCTGTTGTTGAATGCAGATAATAATACCTCGCCTAGTTGTTAAGAGAGTTTGTGATTTAAAAAAAAAAAAAAAAAAACAACTCAGCACAATGCCTAGCACAAAGTTAATTAAGATAATTGTATTCTGTGTTTTCTCTCCTGTTATTACTATGCCTACATTATTCAGTCTTTGTAAGAATTAAACATAAGGGTGCAGGGAATGCTCCCAGCCTAAGCCAACCATGGTAAGTTCTCACTGCTAGATGCAGCAGGAAGAAAGTTAATGGGATGACTGTGCTCCAGCCCATGACAGTCCCTCTGGTTTCCTGTCAGTTTAGAAGTTGGAGCTCCTTGGGCTTAAGGCTAGAACAGAAGAGTAGGGCCCTTGCTAATGTAGACAAGCCCTCGGTTCAATTCCCAGCACCACAAATAGTTAGCTAACTCGTTAAAAGAAAATCTAGGTTGGGCTCATGACTTGATCCTGAGCAGCTCAAGAAAACAAGTGTGCATTCACAGCCAGCTGCACAAGTGTCCACTCTCCACGTGTGTACAGGACAGCCCCACAAGTGTCCACTGTCTGTGTGTGTACAGGACAGCCCCACAAGTGTCCACTGTCTGTGGTGTACGGGACAGCCCCACAAGTGTCCACTGTCCACTGTGCATGGGACAGCCCCACAAGTGTTCACTGTCCATGTGTGTACAGGACAGCCCCACAAGTGTCCACTGTCCACGTGTGCACACAGAGCACATGGCCTAAGCAACAAAGTGTCCACTGTCCTAATGTGCACAGACAGCCCCACAAGTGTCCACTGTCCGTGTGTGCACAGGACAGCCCCACAAGTGTCCACTGTCCACGGTGTGCACGGGACAGCCCCACAAGTGTCCACTGTCCGTGTGTGCACAGGACAGCCCCACAAGTGTCCACTGTCCCGTGTGCACAGGGACAGCCCCACAAGTGTCCACTGTCCACGTGTGCACAGGACAAACCCACAAGTGTCCACTGTCCGTGTGTGCACAGGACAGCCCCACAAGTGTCCACTGTCCAGTATGCACGGACTGTTTAGCAGCAGGCCACCCGATGAATAAAGCAGCCCCCAAAAGTCTAGAATCTGGTTGAGCTCAGCAAAGCTGAGAATGCTAAGTTGACTGTTTATGTTTGCTCCACCATGCCAGCTCTAGTAGGCTGAAGGAGGGCAGAGGGGAAAACATCAGTAAGCCAGTCCCAGGCCGCAGGGATGTGTTAGGAAGGAATAAATTCAAGCCTGTGGGTTTGTCTAATGCAACTGTGAGTCTCTCAGCACTTGGCGCCTTTGTCACTCCTTTTCATAGAGTGGCTTCTTGATGGAAGTCCAAGCGTTCAGGCATGCGACCCACCTGCCTTCGCTGTGGGCTCTGCTCTCAGACCCTGTCAGCAAGTGTCAGGCCAGTCACTGCCATCTGTTTCTTTGCCAGACTTCAGTGATCTTTTCAGGGACTTTACTCAAAGTCTCTTTGGATTCTTTCTTGATAAAAGTAACTCTTATGTCCTTGTAAGCTGTACATACCTAACTCCCCCCGCACACCTGCCCCAGGTTCCTAACCCTGGCCTTTAGGACTCTGCCTTGACTCCCAACCACTCCCTAACAGGCACAGTCTAATGACTGACTCTGTTTTGCAGGCAACCTTCAAAGGCTGGATGGACATCATGTATGCAGCCGTGGATTCCCGAAAGGTAAGGACACGCATGGTGAAATTTGCCAGCTTAAATGACGGACAGCAAGTTGCATGGTAGATCCGTCAGGAACCATGCTGGGCAGAAGAATGGAGGACCAATAGTGTCTCCTTGGACACTAACTGCTTGTTCTGTTAATTACAGATACATTTCCTCCTCTCAGGAAATCCTCCCTCTGTCACTGCTTGGTCAGACCCAGCTGGTTACTTGACCCTGGTGGCACTGACTCCCCTCGTGCCTGCTCCCTGAACCTCATCCCACAGGCGACAGTGACTTTGAAGGACAGATAGACCACAGGAGGGCAGAGAGGACCCCCCCCCCCCCCCGAGCTTGTCAGCCACACAAAGGGAGATTAGGGCTGGTGGCTTCGGCATGCTGGAGTCAGTCACCTGACAGCCCAGGAACTGACTTGAGTCCCTCTTTTCTGTCCTTCGACAGCCGGACGAGCAGCCGGACTACGAGGGCAATATCTACATGTACATCTACTTTGTCATCTTCATCATCTTCGGTTCCTTCTTCACCCTCAACCTGTTCATCGGTGTCATTATTGACAACTTCAATCAACAGAAAAAAAAGATAGGTTTCCTCCCCGCACCGCCAGCGAGCGGCAGAAGCCAGCCCAGATGAGAGGCACTCTGGCCTTGTTTAGAGAGAGAGGACTGCCCCCCCCCAAAAAAAACACCTCAAACTCCAGTTGCCACCTTATGGTAGCGCTGGCCCACTCTCCAGACACCAGCCCCAGACAGCCCCTTTTGTTTGAGGCTGAACTTTGCAGTGTGGGTTACAACATTTCCCTGAGGTCTTGAATTCTCGAGGCCACTCCTGTCGGAACTTTGAGAAGGAGGGACAGAGAAAAGAGGCAGATAACACCATCGGGAGACGCAGACCTGACACCCGTAGCACGGCGGGAGTGGAGAGGTCATCCTCCAAGGGCTCACTTCCTTGTGGATGACGGTTCTTGTGAAGCACCCTGGAAGACTGACTTAGACTTTACCTTGTTCACGTACACGTTTAGTCGGTGCAGTGAGTCACAAGAATTCCAAGCTGCCTTTTTACACCACAAGTTCCAAATTTCAAATTTCATAAAAAGTCAATTTGCTGTTTGCTGCACTGAGAGATCATTTTTGTGTAATGTTTGGGAGGGCCACAGGGCACGGTGCACACAGGGCACACCTTTGATACCAGCACTCAGGAGGCAGAGGCAGGCGAGTCTCAATCCATAGTTCCAGGCAATCCAAAATTACACAGTGAGACCCTGACTGGATATAATTAATTTTTTCCCCATTGGTGTGACTGCCCTCTGGGCCCTTGCTCTCTCTCCACTTCCTGCCCTGAAAGCCTGTAATCAGACACTACTTGGCCTGGGAGATTCCAGACACACACACACACACACACACACACACACACACACACACACACACACTGAAACTGGCAGCTGTCTCTGACTGGAGTACCTGCCCCAGGAGTGCTCCCTGCGGGAATCCTTTGGAGGGAAAGTAAAGTCTCTTGGTCTCAGTGGTGCTCATCTGCACCTCCAGAGCTGGTTGTAATTGTCCTCTCTCTGCATTCTCTCTCTACTTTGGAGGTCAGGACATCTTCATGACAGAGGAACAGAAGAAGTATTACAATGCCATGAAGAAGCTGGGCTCCAAGAAGCCACAGAAGCCCATTCCTCGGCCCTTGGTATGTATACTGGGCAGGCACACTATACACAATCTGTTTGGAAAGAACACACTAAGGCTACTACAAAGGAAGAAGGGACTGGCTGCCTGGTGCTGCCTGCTGCTCCTCTCCTAGATGCCTAGTCCGGAAGCTCAGTGAGAGCTCCGCAGCCGCAGCCGGGATTAGGAGTCAAGCATGTTTGCATTAGTGCTTGGCCTGTGCAGGGAGCCCTCCTGCGAGACAGCAAGCTGCCAGAGATGAGCGAAGGAACGTGAACCCTCCTCTACCTGTTCAAGGCAGGATTCGGTAGCCAAACATGGTGGCACTACGGCAGGACTGTCGCAGGGTTGGAAGCCAGCCTGAGCTACATAATGATATCACCTTTCAGATAACAAGAGCACTAAGGTTTGGTCAATAGCTCACAATTGCTGTGTCCTAAAACGTGGTGGCAGTAAGGGTGCACAGCAGCAGGGTGCTTACATCCCATAATCAGGAAGCAGGCGGAGGTAGTGAGCGCTGGCTCCTCCTCCTCCTTATTCCACTGGCCCACCTTCAACCCCGCCCCCAAGCAGTGGGGCGGGGCTTAGCAATCTTCTGGTTGTTCTTCAATCCAGTCAGCCATCACACTGGGACTTTCAGAGAGAGAGAACGCTGTTCCCTTCCTGTTCAGGCTTTCACCTTGTGCTAGAAATGAAAAGCCAGCAGGAAAGCCTGTTTCCCAAGCTCCGTGCACACCCGAGTTGGAAAGCCATGCTAAAGTGTAAAGTCATGGGGCCACCAGTCGATGGTGATGCACACCTTTAATCCCAGCATTCCAGAGGCAGAGACAGATGGATCTCTGAAGTTCGAGACCAGCCTGGTCTACCGAGTAAGTTTCAGGGCAGCCAGGGCTACACAGAGAAGCCCTGTCTCAAAAAAACAACAACAAAAACACCGAGGAGCCTGCTGAGCTAAGAACATGTACTACTCCTGCAGAGGACCCAGGTGTGGGTGGCAGCACCTGGGTGGGTCACCAGCTCACAAACACCTGTAGCTCCAGCTGCAGGGGATCCAGTGCCACATCCTCCCTTGCAGGCACCTCATGCGCACATACCCTACACATAGACTAAACGTAAATAAATCTTTTGGAATGGGGAGGGTTCAAGACAGGGTTTCTCTATGTAGCCCTGGTTGTCCCGGAACTCACTCTGTAGACCAGGCTGGCCCTGAACTTAGAGATCCACCTGCCTCTGCCTCCCAGGTGGTGGGATTAATGCATGCGCTACCACCCCGGCCATAAATCTTTAATACATGTGTTATATATAAATATTACAAATGCATGCATACATAACACATAAATGGCAGCATGCCAGCCCTCAGGAGACTGAGAGAGAAGGACAGCTGTGAGTTCCAGGCCAGTGTGGGCCACACAGTTGAGTTGCAGGCCAGCCTGACCACAGAAAGAGACCCTGCCTCAAACTGATGGATTATGTTTGGAAGCTGGCAGAGAGGCAAGGATGACCGTCCGATTTCTGACTTGAGAACAGTGGAAAGGAAAGAACTGGGTAAGGTCCTCGGAGAATCCAGCATGAGTGCAGAGCCACAGACCAATTCCCCTAGTCGGCTCAGGTCAGCCGAATAGTACTTGAGGACACTGAAATGGGCTCTGTGGGCGCTCCAGACAGATGCTGGCAGATACTGTCGCTGAAACAGCAACAAGGAGCGCACCAGGAGCGGGGCGGCGGCCCGTGGGTCTAAAGGCTTCCGTGAACGTGTTTCTGTCTTTCCTCCGCAGAACAAAATCCAAGGGATTGTCTTTGATTTCGTCACTCAGCAAGCCTTTGACATCGTGATCATGATGCTCATCTGCCTTAACATGGTGACAATGATGGTGGAGACAGACACTCAGAGCAAGCAGATGGAGAACATTCTCTACTGGATTAATCTGGTCTTCGTCATCTTCTTCACCTGCGAGTGTGTGCTCAAAATGTTTGCCTTGAGACACTACTATTTCACCATCGGCTGGAACATCTTTGACTTTGTGGTGGTCATCCTCTCCATTGTGGGTGAGTGGGCGGGGTCAGAGGAAGGACAAGGACCCCAGCTGCGAGTGGGTGTGGCCAGAGGAAGGACCAGGACCCCAGCTATGAGTGGGCGGGGCCAGAGGAAGGACCAGGACCCCAGCTGTGAGTGGGCGGGGCCAGAGGAAGGACCAGATCTCCTATCCCTCCTCTGTATGCACCTCAGCCTTCCAGGCAGGTCGCATGGCTAGTATATTTCTACAGAGTGCTCCCAGCACTCTTGGGCTCGAGTACTGCAGCTCAGAGGCAAGAGATAAACTCTGATTTGCTTTCAAGGGATTTAAAGTCTACCGGGAAAAGTAAAAGAAACGTGTTTTTTCCAGTGTGGCAATAGCCTGGGAGATGGCTCAGCTGGTAAAGTGCTTTGCTGAGTGTCTTAGGGTTACAACTGCTGGGATGAAATAGCATGGCCAGAAGCAACTTGAGGAGGAAAGGGTTTTTTCATTCACGGTTCATCAAAGGCAGTGAGGACAGGAACTCAAGCAGGGCAGGGACCTAGAGGCAGGAGCTGATTGATGCAGAGGCCATGGAGGGGTGCTGCTTACTGGCTTGCTCATTATGGTTTTCTCAGCCCATTTTCTTATAGCACCCAGGACCACCAGCCCAGGGATGGCCCGTCTCACAAAAGGTTGAGCCCGCCTCCATTCACTAATTAAGAAAATGTCCTACAGGCTTGCCTGCGGCCTGTTTCTATGGAGACACACTCTCACTGAGACTCCCTCTTCTCTAGCTTGTATCAAGTTGACATAAGCTAGCCAGTACACGGTGCAAGCATGAGGAACCTCAGTTTGATCCCCAGAACCCACGATCTGGGCATGGTGCACACACTTAAAATCCCTTCACTGGGGAGAGAGACAGTGAAGAGCCCTTGGGTTCACTGGCTAACCAGTGTAGCCTAATTGACGGGTTCCAGGCCAGTGAGAGACCCTATCTCAAAAAAACCAAAATGAATGATACCTAAGAAATGACACCCAAGGTTGACCTCTGACCTGGACATGTAAGTACATAAACGTATGCACGTGCACACACACACACACACACCACATACTTGATGCGAAGAGAGTGGGTAGAGATTGTGAAGGTGGACAGTAACTGGGGCAGTGGTCACAGGTGCTGGCTACTGAGACAGCACTGTGGGAATGTGTAACTGGAAGGTTCTCCCCAAGTCTTCTCGTTGGGTCATTACAACGGCACCAGAACCGAGTTGTCTTACCTTCGCTGCATGAGTTGCTTACCTGGGAGGTCAAAGAAGCAGAACTCAGATTAGCCCCAAACAGAGTTCAGGTTAGCCCCAAAGTTCCTGTTTTCTTTGGCCTAAAAACACAGCAGGTTGGGGTTCTGTGGGTGAAGAGAGAAGTGTGAGCCTGTTGACGATCCTCAGGCACGCCATCGCCTCCTGGAACGGCATCCCAAGTGCCGTGTACATGCCTTAGTTCCACGTGGGTGTGACTGGCTTCTGATACCACAAAAGAGTGGCTTAAAAAAAAAAAAAAAAAAGAAACCCCACCCAGAGAACTAGTCCAGAGCATGACTGCTGCACCCTGGTTTCTGAGGTTGGTGATTATGAACACAAGGCAGTCGACCCCCCCCCCTTTGCCAATATCACCCCATAAGGACAAAGTATGCTGGCACGTGGGACTCTGAGTCTTGGAGCATTTTCCCAAGAATCCCTAAGCTAGAGGTGAGTCTGCACAGGAGTCACTGCCTACACTCACCTTCTGAAGTGCGCCTCATGTGACTCTGGCTCCCAGACTGTCCACGTCTTCTTTGTCTTTCTTTCTTTTTTTTTAGACTTATATCAGAGCATGGTGCTATATACCCTTATAATACCAGTACTCTGAACACAGAAGCAGGTGGATCTCTGTAAATTCAAGGACAGCCTGGTCTACATAGCAAGTTCCAGAACAGCCAGGGCTACATAATGAGACCCTGTCTCAAACAAACAAACAAACAAACAAAAACTTATTTATGTGTGACTGTTTTACCTGCATATGTATATGCTCGGAGGGGGTCCTTTCCTGGTTTTTTTTTTTAGTGTGTTTTGCCTGGGTGTGTGTGTATCACATGTTTGACTGGTATCCACGGAGGTCCAAAGAGGGTATTGAATCCTCCAGAACTGGAACCGCAGACAGCTGTGAGCCATCATGTGGTTGCTGGGAATTGAGCCCAGGTTTTCTAGAAGAGCAGTTAGTACTCTTAACCACTGAGCCACCTCTCTAGCCCCAATTTTTATTTTATTATTTTGTGTGTGGGTATTTCGTGTGCATGTATAGCTGCCCTGGAGGCCAGAAGAAGCTGTTGGAACCCTGTAACTGGAGTTATGGGTGGCTGTGCACTACTCCGTGGGTACAAGGATTGGAACCTGGGTCTTCTGCGTGAGCAACAAGGGCTCTTAACCACGGCGCTGCCTCTCGGGCGCTTCTCTTCTGGCTTGAAGCCTTCAGAAGAGAGATTCTTGAGTCCTGAAGCTGAAGCCTCAGTACTTGTGATCTCTCGTGGTTAAGAGACACTTCCCTAGTTAAAAGCTTCGTGTGAGTGGGTGTTCTTGTCTCCTTGGCCTGTAGAAGGCAGAAAGTAGCGCTGATGTAGAGAGAGAACAACTCTAACCCTCGATTCTGGCCTTTCCATCCGCTCTTCCTTCCATGGCCTTCCTTGGACTCCCCACCCCCCACCCAGTGACTCCTTAATTTTAAGACAAGTGATCTAAGTACACTGAGTCATAGGGGTGGAAAGAGAAAGGTAGGCGAGCCAGCTGTCCTCCACTTCACCTCTACTTTTACCCCCAACCCCTGGCAGCATGCTCCCCGCCTTGAAACTGCCTTCTGATCTACACCTTTCATCTCAAAATCTTGGAGCACCAAGCAGAAGGCCGCCCTGGACAGCCTACTTTAGTCTCTGAGGCGAGTGCTCTCGTGAGGATAGGGGATGAAAAAACGAAAGAATAGGATGGGTCTGAGAACTCCAAGAGGATGTGAAGTTGGAGGGGAGCGTCTCACTCTCCGCTTGTAGATTTAGAAATCTGGCAGTATTGTGGAGAACATTTGAAAGCTGTATGTGCACACACTGAGAAAGTAGATGCTTGACCAGGAAAACAAAGATCTGCTTTGTCTTTGCCGTGGGAAGAGGTAATTCGAAAGCCATTTTCATCTGAGGCACCAGTCCTGCAGACAAAACCAATTAAATCTTAAATATAGAGACACAGAAAGATAGCCCTGTACCACTTCCCAAACATAGAGGAAATCTTGTTGTTAATAAATTCACATATAGTAAAACTATAAAAACACTAGAACCACTGAGGCCCGAGGACACCTCTAGGTTGTGTGCTGGCCACGGATAAGCCCGCTGAGCACACAGTCTCTGCATTACTGCAGTCTGTACGTTTGTTTCTGTGTTTGGAACGTGTCGTTGTTTCATTATAAGGGCCATCTCATTCTATAGGCCCGTGAACTTCTGTGCTTCACAGTGCCCGGTAAGCGGAGGGAAGGGTGTCCCTGACCCCGGTAATCATCCTCTGTTCCTCCCTCAGGAATGTTCCTGGCTGATATCATTGAGAAGTACTTCGTCTCCCCGACCCTATTCCGAGTCATCCGATTGGCCCGCATCGGGCGCATCTTGCGTCTGATCAAGGGCGCCAAAGGGATCCGCACCCTGCTCTTTGCCTTAATGATGTCGCTGCCCGCCCTATTCAACATCGGCCTCCTGCTCTTCCTCGTCATGTTCATCTTCTCCATCTTCGGGATGTCCAACTTCGCGTACGTGAAACATGAGGCTGGCATCGACGACATGTTCAACTTCGAGACGTTTGGCAACAGCATGATCTGCCTGTTCCAGATCACAACCTCTGCCGGTTGGGACGGCCTGCTGCTGCCCATCCTGAACCGGCCCCCTGACTGCAGCTTGGACAAGGAGCACCCAGGGAGCGGCTTCAAAGGGGACTGCGGGAACCCCTCCGTGGGCATCTTCTTCTTTGTCAGCTACATCATCATCTCCTTCCTCATCGTGGTGAACATGTACATCGCCATCATCCTTGAGAACTTCAGCGTGGCCACAGAGGAGAGCGCCGATCCGCTGAGCGAGGACGACTTCGAGACTTTCTATGAGATCTGGGAGAAGTTCGACCCCGATGCCACCCAGTTCATCGAGTACTGTAAGCTGGCAGACTTTGCCGATGCCCTAGAGCATCCGCTCCGAGTACCCAAGCCCAACACCATCGAGCTCATCGCCATGGACCTGCCCATGGTGAGCGGAGACCGCATCCACTGCTTGGACATCCTTTTTGCCTTCACCAAGCGAGTCCTGGGAGACAGTGGGGAGCTGGACATCCTGCGGCAGCAGATGGAGGAGCGCTTCGTGGCGTCCAATCCTTCCAAAGTGTCTTACGAGCCTATCACAACCACTCTGCGGCGCAAACAGGAAGAGGTGTCTGCCGTGGTCCTGCAGCGTGCCTACAGGGGACACTTGGCTAGGCGGGGCTTCATCTGCCGAAAGGTCACTTCCAACAAGCTGGAGAATGGAGGCACACACCGGAGAAGAAGGAGAGCACCCCGTCCACAGCCTCCCTCCCCTCCTATGACAGCGTAACAAAGCCTGACAAGGAGAAGCAGCAGCGAGCGGAGGAAGGCAGAAGGGAAAGAGCCAAGAGGCAAAAAGAGGTCAGGGAGTCTAAGTGCTAGAGGAGGGGCTAGGGAAGCTGGCTGAACACGGGCAAGTGAAAGCTTGTTTACAAACTTCCGAATCTCACGGATGCAGAGCAGCTGCGGAGACCTACACCAAACATAGTCTGCTTACACGTGACATGGTTGCATCCTGAGCGGTGACCTGCTGGGGACAAAGGACCCTGCTCCCTGGACTCACAGATTTTTCTATCGCTTGGGCAGACGGTTACTGCATGTTCCTCACTCAGTCAATGCAACTTAGAACTAAATTAACAGGATACAAAACAGAGGCGGCTGCCGGGACCAGCAGATTGCCGCTGCAGCCAAAATGGATTTTATTTTTTCATTTTGTTGATTCTCAGAAGCAGGAAAGCATCACTTTAAAAGTTTGTTTGTTCATGCAAACAATATTTGCATTCTTACATTAGTTAAGCTAAGCAGCAAAAAGAAACACACATGCACACAGACACAAAGACACACACACACACATACACACATTCAGCCTACATCACTAATCGTCTGTCTCTTTAACATAACAGCATCTTCTCCACATGGGCGGCACGTGGTTTGGAGACAGGTGGGGGAACAATCAGGGTTTCAGGCTGAGGAGGACTTGCTCAGGCCAAATCCAAATATTGTGCTCGTTCAATGCGTAGAAATGACTTGCATGATGGCATGCTGCGTTCAGAAGCCATGCATGAGATCCATAACACACTAGTAATCCTGTCCCCCGCACTGGCTCAGCCTTCGGACAGGACCCAGCCCTGCACCGTTCACTGTATTTGGAGAAATGGTAAGAGTTCCATTCCGGCTGCAATCCTCTCAGTGTAGAAGTCTTTCATACACCTCTGGATAGGGAGACATAATTAACCAATTGACCACTACCAACAAAAACAACCCAACCAACCAAACAGATGGATCCGCTGCGTGTACATGTTTGACAAGACATCTCTAACATATAGCCATTGTTGCACATTTTGCTGCTCTGTCCAATACATGGGGAGACTTTGGCCCCGAATGGCTTGTACTATTAATGTCACTGTAAAACCAAATCCTAGGGCTAAAAAAAAAATAATAATAATAATAGAAAAAGAGTTCATTTGTATCTTGCAATATTCTGATGATTGTTTAGCCTTCATACTGGAGAACTGACACCTGGGGTAGAGATAAAAGTGCTATTTATCGTAGCATGTTACCTCTGGGGGGCCTTTGGGGGACTTACAGAAACCTTTTTGGGGGGTTTGGGGTGCTTACTGCAATCAGTGTTATGTCTGTCTGTTTTTCTCCAGGCTCAGGTAGATACGGAAAGGGGTTCAGATATTCTGAACTGCCCTGTCCTGCAGAGGGGTTGTCACAAGCTCCTGGCTGCATGGTTCTTCCTGCTTCCGCCATATCCCCCCAGCCATCAGGGTTTCCCTTCCCAGCTGCTCAGAGCTGGTGAGGACAGCACTGTTGGCTGGGATATGGCTGTGGGCTCTTCCACTTGTGATTAGAATAATGGTCTCTTGCATGAACCTGATGGAGAGATGGAGCTGCCTCTGGACTGAGCCCACTTGGTCTTGTTTCTACAATGGCTTTCGTGAGAAGGGACTCAGTAGTAATTCTTTAGGGTGTCACAGCTTCCCTTGACCTTTCCTTTCAGCCCACCTCGCTTTCTGCTTAGTGGCCTGCCCGCTGTTGTTGGGGGATGGCTTCCGAAGGGCACCATATCTTCCATTCCATCCCCTGCTTTACAGAAGACAGTTCTTAGTCCAGGGTGTCTCACCTGACCGCAAGGTCTCAGAGCCAAGATGCTGCACTTGAAAGTCAGATAATCTCTCTGAACCAAATCAACACAGACCCTTCCTGAGCGTAGTGTGGAGGGAAGGGAGCAACCCATCAGACCCACACCAGTCCGCCTTTCAGTAGAAGCACTTTGGATGTAACCTCACAGTCCACCTGACTAGTTTTGCATAGAACAAACCACAGCCAATCAGTGAGCAGAGCTTCCTATTGTCTTGGATGGGTAGACACCGTCCAACTCCCCCAGCTCAGGGGGTGTGTCTGTCTGTGTCACCACAGCCAGGACAAGTCTAGAGCACCACCTGCAGGCAATGTCGCAAACAGCACAAAACAGGAGCTGACCTGTGGTTATTCTTTTTAAGAGAATTATAAATACTGTAATATATAATTTTATTTTATTGGCATGCCTTTTTGTAAATACAAATTACTAACTTATTAAATAGGAAATGGCTTCTGGCTTACGCCATTGTCATGGTTATTTTTATTTTTTATACTTTCCTTTCTTCTTAGAATTTAGAAGCTGTCAGCCAATGTATACCCCTAACCAGAAAGACAGACAAAAAATTTTTTATTGCTAATGGTCTTTTCCAAAAATGACAAAAAATAATATATATTTTTGTTCCAATGTGCAATAAATTCTAACCACTTCTATGCAAGATTTGGCTAAACTTAATCATTGTTCTTAGATCTTGAGATGGGCAACAGCTATTTGATCCTGCTAGGAACACCAAGCACCATGCTAGTGATGTTAAGCTATTAGATCTGACCCTCCTCCCCCAGGTCCTGACCCAGCCCAGCAGGCTGTGCCTCAGTTTCTCACACCTTCCAACAGCCTCGCAGGGAAGAAGCCACCTCCAACTCCGCTTGCTCTGAACTTTCACTCCAATTAGACCTCTCCCACCAACACCCTTGATCCCTCCACCCAGCCACTCCCTGCTCGCCTCGCTCTCTCTCCATCCTGCTCCACAATCCTTTCTTGTGAACCACACCATCACCAGCAGTTCACACCTGCAGTTAACAAACAGGCATCGAACCTTAAAGAATCAGCTACGGCAGTTTTTGGTTGGTTTGGTTTTGTTTTGCGTCCTCATTGCGTGAGCAAGTGGCAGCGCTTTGCCAAATACTCATGAAGCCCATCAAAGAGCAGCAGCCAGTAACACTGCACATATATATATAGATATATAAATATAATATAAATATTTATTTTTTTGTAGCCGGGTCCTTGGTGCAGTATTTATATTCCACGATTCTCCTTTAAAAATGATAATAATAAAAAAGGACAAAAAAGCAAAAAGTCATGTGACGCTGTTCATTTAAAACGCAGAGCCAAAGCCCCCTGAGCAGTAGTCGCCATGACTACTGGGTGTGTGAAAACACTCCTGTCTTCCTTAACTTCCCTGTGGCTTAGGTTGAGAGGCTGGGAGTCACAGGGCCGAGGGTGGCAGCGGGAGAACCTTCCTAAGTCCGAGTGGTCTGCTCTTGCCATCTAGAAATGAGCCACTTGGGTGTCTGAAGCTTCGGGCAGAGAGAGAAGCTCCCCGCGAGGGTCCCTGGAGCTACGTAGAGTGCCCAAAGGGCTTCTCTCAGTTTATCACCACAACCGACGTAAACGGTAAAAGACCAGTAGTGTGTTACTGAGCGCACGGAGCCCGACGCTGCCCTAAACAACACATGACCTTTAGAAAAGTAAATCACTATTAACCAAAAGGAAACAAAAATGAAAACGCCCCCCTACCCCCCCCCCTTTTTTTTTTTTTAACCACACAAGGGAAGCCTATCTTGCCGTGTGTCTGTGTTTGACTTTCCAGTTCGTGAGTTCTGGAAGGGGTCTGGGAACTGGGACCCTGGAGCTTTCTGGAAGGAGAAGGGAACCAGAGCCTCCCAATTCTAAGTAGTACTACAGAGAAAAGCCAGGTCCTGACCCCCCAGGTCCCTGCTTGCTGATTGCATGTGGCTGGGCCCCTCCCACACCGGTCCCACCCAGCAGAGCCACCCTCCGCCACCCCTCCCACCCCCCCAGAGATGACTTCAACCAACCCAGCTGGTCTGGCCTTACTTCTGCCTTGTTCATGGATATGATTTAAGAAAGAAAAAAAAAAAAAAAAACTATCCCCCATCCCTGAGGCTGGTGCAAGCACGCTGCCCAGCTTTTGCTCCACTAGCTCATGCTGGGCCCCGCCTTCCATCCACTCCCATTATCAGACCGGCAGACTGAGGCTGTCCCCTGCACATTTGTGCAGGGGAGGGGGCACCCCTTGGGGACATCCCTCTCCAGGCCGTGTCTCCTGGTCTAGGAACACTCAGGAGGATCTTGAAGTGCCCGCTCTAGTCCACTCTAGTAGCTGAACTGGAGAGAGTCGGCTGGTAGGTCAGTCCCTGTGCTTGCCCCCTCAGTCCCAGCCTCCAAGCCTTCTGTGGAGGTGAAATCGCCATGGGTCAGGACTTGGTGACCTGAGTCCTGGGCATCTTCTGTAACGATGCCTCTTTCTTTTCTCAGATGTTGCCCAAAGTTTTGCAAAAAGCTTCGTTCATTTTCAGGTACTCCCCCACCCCCTAAAGAGTTAGCTGCCGTCAGTCAGCCAGGGGGTCAGGAGAAGAGGAAGTCTGGGTTCAGAGGTCAAGACTTGCACCCCGGCTTGTGCTTCTTGCCTCTTCTCGAGACTGCCAAGATTTCCTCATTCAAACACTCCTGAGACACCCCTGCCCCTGACCCCACTGCTGTTTGCTGTACATAGAGGCTAAGTGGGGTGAAGTGGGCAGGCGTGCACATGTATGTGTGTGTGTGTGTGAAGAATGTACATAGGTTAAGGGGAGTGTGGCCCAGTGGTTCCAGAAGAGGGACAGAACTGTGTTCCATCCCTAGCTTGACCACTGGCTCGCTGTGTGGCCTTGGGCAAGTCACTTAACCTCTCTGTGCCTCAGTTTCCCCATCTGTAAAATGGGGATAATAATACTGACCTACCTCACAGGGGTGTTGTGAGGCTTTAACTAGATGTTTTGTAAAGCGTTCTGAGATACAGAGACAAAGGCGCCAGGGAAGGGCAAAGTATTCTTTGGACTCGAGGAAGAGGAACTAGTACCATAAACGCTGCTATTCTGAGAGCCATTTTAAACTGCACTGCTCCACCCCCCCGCTTCTCATCACCAGGACAGCAGGTCGAGAAATGTCTTTCCTTGCACTTGCTTCTGGGGTTTGTGATTCTTCTGATTTCCCCTTGCTGTACCTCCTTCCTTACCCCTCCACTCTTTCCCCATTCTGTTTATGCGGAAATGGCAGAAACGCTTGAGAAATGAGAATGTATAAGTGGATTGGAAGTTTATAGTCTGGATTTTCAATTTTACTTTGTACTGTACATCTTTTTACTTTAGAATTTGCAATAAAGGGTTACGTCAATCTTGTTTTCAACTCTCCTCTTGGACTGGACTGTCATTCTGTCATGGCTCTCACCCCAGACCCTAACCCTAGGACTCCCTGGCAACAGGCTCTCCAGGGCTTGGTTTCTGGGTGAGGCTGGCTCCTCCCTCGGAGGTGGGTGGGAAAGTGGCAAGGAAGCCTTCCCTGAGGAACTGAGTGGTTGTACACTCTGCATCTGGGCTCCATGTCTGGACTGCACACACACACACACACACACACACACACACACAGTATCTGGGCTCCAAGTCTGCACTGCACACACACTCACAAACAGTATCTGGGCTCCATGTCTGGACTGCTACACACACACACACACACACACACACACACACACACACACACACGGTGTTTGGGCTCCACGTCTGGACTGCACACAACACGCTCACACACACACACGGTGTCTGGGCTCCACGTCTGCACTGCACACACACACGGTGTCTGGGCTCCAAGTCTGCACTGCACCACACACACACACACACACACACACACACACGGTATCCTGGAGCGCAGTCTTGCAAGTCACACAGCTCGGGTTCCAGACTGTGCCCCTAAGCAGTAGCGAGCAGTTTCCTGGCACGCGGGGCACGCGGGCGCTGGGCAGCGCTGGGGACCCTCTGCCGGCTCCGGCGCCCCCA
The DNA here is from genome assembly GCA_021653895.1 of Mastomys natalensis. NCBI lineage: Eukaryota > Metazoa > Chordata > Mammalia > Rodentia > Muridae > Mastomys > Mastomys natalensis. The sequence goes on along the minus strand of JAJTUV010001620.1, from coordinate 302,113 downwards.
CTTCCATCCAAGCAGCCACAGACTGCGCCCTACGCCGCGTTAGAAACTTTATAGCCGTGCGCCGCCGTCGGGCGGTTCACAGCGATGGGCAGAGGGGCGAGGGCGACTGCGGCGCCCAGGACCGAGGCAGGAGCGGCTGAGTTTCCCAGCTGCAGGGCGTCCGAGCGGCCTGGGCCGGAAGGAGGCGGCCGGGCCGCGGGCACGAGGCCACGCGGGGTCGCCGTCGCGGTCGTCGCCAGTGATCCACAGCGTGAGCACGGTGATCAGCGCCCCGGTGCACAGCGCGCCCAGGAAGCCGGCGAGGAGGCCGAGCGCCAGCGGCCCGGCCCAGGCTGAGGGGCTGCGCGTGTACGGAGGCTGCGGCAGGCGCTCCACGATCAGCTCCAGCTGGTCCCAGGCCAGCTCGGGGTCGGCGGCGCGACGGGCGCGCGGAGCTGGGGCAGGGACAGTGGCCGAGCCAACGACGGGGTTGGGGGCGGGACCAGGGGCGGGGGCGGGGTCAGGGGCGGGGACCGGGACCGGGGCTGGAGCCCTGAGTTGCTGCAGGTAGCTTGCTCCCGTCCTCCGGAGCCGTATTGTCGCCTGTTGGTGGAGGTTCTTGGCCAGCTCCCGCGCCACATCGGGGCGGCCGCTGCGCCGTAGGGCTCGTGCCACGCGGTTCCACGGCAGGGCCGGGGCTTGGGCGGCCAACCAGGTCGCCAGCGCCTCTCGGCAGCCGTCGGAAACCTCCGCGGACTGGGACGCTCTCTCCCTCCCGCCGAAAGCTGCACGGCTGCGGCCCGCCGCCGTTGTCCCACCCAGTCCTGCGCCCTGAAGGAGGGTGTGGGTGGCTCGGGCGTCTCCAGCCGGTGCTCAGATAGCCGGGCCAGCTCCGCTGCGGCCCGCCGCACCGATTCCTGCGCCCTGATCGAGACTATGGGTGCCTCGGGCTTCACCAGCTTGTCCTCAGATAGCCGGTACAGCTCCCTGTCCAGGTCGGGCTCGGGCGCCTCGAGAAGTGATCGAAAGTAGCTGCACTCCTCGGGGGTCAGCAGTTCCGACAGGCGGACTGCTGCGTGGGGGCCCATGGCGTCCAGCGCGCTCGTGGGGGTCAGCACCCAGTTGCAGAGAGCCAGGATCAACGTCCACGCCATGGCTCGGCCTGAGGGAGGGGCTCCGAACGCCGAGGCTTTGTTGCAAGGCTGGGGATTGTGGCGCAGAGGCGAGGAACTTTCGTGGAAAGCTGAACACTCTGGGCAAAGAGAACTCAGCTACCAGGAGGGGGGGGGCACAGATCTAACCGCTCAGGGTCCAGATGAAGAGGCTCCCAGCAGCCCCTCTCCCTCCTCCCTATGGAGGGGGCGGAACTGGTGACCCATCCATGACAATGGTTAATGGCTGTGGGCTTGGGCAGGAGTCTGGGCCTTATATTGAAATGCCAACTCTAACCCCATTGATACCCCATCATCTTTTAATTCATTTACCGTCCTTCGGCCTCTAACAGGAGTCCTGGACGCTCTGCTCACTAACAGCTTCCACATCCAGTCAAGGCCCAGATTCTCTCTCAGCATGCCTGGTCGTTAGCATGCTCTCACAGTTGCTAGCTAGCCTAAACCCTCATCTCAGGACTGAGCAAAGTCCTGGTTCCCCCATGCACACACTGGGCCCACACTTACCTAACGTCATTTCCCAAGGTGGCTTGACTGTGGATTGTCTCACACTCCAGCAGTTTGGCCTCCAAGGTGGACCCTGCTGTCTCAACCCTTCTAAGAGCCACATACAAGCACAGTCAACACACACATATCCCGGGCCCCCTACCACACCCAACACACTACTGCTAGATCTTTATACTGCCCTGCCCATGAGACATGGCCTAACAGTGACCAAGTACCTAAGTGTTCAGGGAAGGCCTGCCGACTCAGTGTATAAACTCTTGTGAACCAATTCCCTGTCCAGAGCCACCTACACACCTGCAAGCTGAGGCTTCATTGTGGTGTACCAGACCTTAAGGGTAGCTTACAGTCTTGCCTGACTCCTCCAACCTCAGATGTCCACATTCCTGCCTTCATCTTATGCTCTTGTGACAAATATGGATGGTGCCAAGAACACCCTCTCCAGCCTCCACGTTTATCTGGCCTCTAGCAGCACTCCTACCTGGGAAGGTTCCAGACCCACCATTTGTGACTACTTTCCCCCCCACACACTGAGTCTGTGTGGTGTGGAGCCCTTGCGTGTGCAGTGCTTCAGGCCTGAGGCTAACATGCTCCATCATGTCCCTCTCTACTATAAGTCAGAGTCTCTCAGTTGAATCCAGAGTTCATTGATGGGGTCAGTCCGGCTAGCCATCTTACTCTGAGGGAGCACCTATTACTGCCTTGCAAAGGGCTGGAATTAGAGGTGAGCTGCCACAGCAGCCCAGCTTTACATGGGTGCTGAGGATCTGAACTCTGGCCTCACATTCACATGGTGCTGTACCTGTTGAACCATTTCCCCAGCTCTCTTGGGAATTCTTGAGAGAAGCCATGTGTCCTTCCGTGTTGCCCTCCAATGAGTGCAGAAATCCTAGGCTCTACTCAAGTTCTCAATGACTGTGTCACCATCAAACAACTGTACCCACTGTGAGGAGACTCCGATGACCCTCCCCCAGAACCCCTACCTAGTTTTTATAGTTATATAGGATCTGTTTGGGAGAACATCCCCATTGTGAATTCTCAAGGGGGGGATTCTTGGCAGTTTAGGGAGGTGGTTTGATTTGGCACTCCCAAATGCTAGGTACATGGCAAATTGCAGGAGGGCTTATCTGGACCTCCAAAGACCAAAAGGTAGCGATTGTTCTGAGTCCTGGAAATATACATGTCTTTCCGGAGGCTGCTTCTGGCTTTACCTCCTGTGAGTCTGTAGTGAAGCCCTAAGAGGGAGCCCAGTATACTGTTCCCTTGGCCCATGGTACCTGATAGTGGGTCCCAGCCTCTCCACAGACCTTTTAAACAGAGTCCCAAATTTTTTCCACCCCTCAGCTTATCATGAGCTGTCATTGATGATAGGGACTGAAAGGTAGGAAGGAAATGGCCAGAGAATCCTATGTGGCCTGTAACACGGGACCTCAGATGTCTCCAAACCTCGCCCTCCACCCTGTGGAAGACAAGTATGAGCCCCTTCACCTTGCTCACCCAGGGCTGCTGCCCTGCTCTTGGGGGGGGCCCTCTTACTCTTCAGGTCCCCAAACTTTCTACTGAAGCAACAGAAACACTCAGAACCACAGCCAGGACACTGACTTCCCAGAGGAGCCAACACTCCCCATCTCCCGCTACCCACAAGAAATCCTCCGGATACCACACGTCATAACTTTAATACTGTGTAATATCTTCTTTTAAAATACAGTCTCTTCTGAGGTAGACAGGCCACAGCTGCAGAGCATCATCAGACGGGAGATAAATATGTCCATGTACAACACACAGCAAAATGAGGTAGAAATGGGTTACAACTGAGAGAGGATCCCAACCCAACGTTAGCAGAGGGAGTGGAGGGCCGGCACACCCTCCCCTACGCTCCATCCCTGGATTCTTTGGTATGCCCCCCCCAACATTGCTAGGGCTAGACCTGCCCTGCCACCCTGCCCCATGCTCATGAGGTAGGTGCTGCAGCCGGGGGCTGTCTTCTTGTGCAAAGCTTCCAAACCTGGGAAACAGAAAGAGCCCAGCAAAGGAAGTGTGGGGACCCTAGCGATTGGTCCATGAACTCCTACCCAGCTCCCTAGTGGTGCTGCTGCTTGAAGGGGTAGCTGCGTTCCCAACCCCACTTCCCTGCCCCAGTACCCCACCCCCACCCCCAGACCTGAGAGAACTCCCTTACTCTATGCCTCACAGAGGATCGTCTGCAGCAGCGCTCTGGGCCACTCTCTTCGAGGCATCAAGTCCTGTACTTGGTCGGCTGCCTCCAGAGAGAGGCTCGGAGAGAATAAGGATGAAGGGGACACAGCAGCTCTCCCGTTTGCACTCCTCAGCACCCTGCCCCTGCCACGTCTCTCACGTCATCCTCAGCATCCAGAAAATGAAGGGATCTAGGAGCTGTAGGGTCAAGCAGGGGGGCTAAGGTGGGACAAAGATGGAGGGGTGTCCCTTCTTTGCACCAAAGATTGTGAAATGGCCCGAGGGGCCAAAGAGCTGAAGCCTTACCAAGAGAAGGAGCAGGAGGAATGTGGTTTGCAGAGAAAGGCTCTGGACTAGCGTCACAGGAAAACGCCCAGTTCCCTCCAGGTTAGACCCAGAGCTCCATGGGGACAACTAGACACCCCCACACTGACACAGAACCCTTTCCAGGGCAGCGTTCTGCCTCATCACAGGTGGCCTGGCTCCTAGTAGTCAATAGTGTGCCCAGCCAGACTTGTGGCCAGACCATGTTCATGCCTGAGGAAATCCTCTTAGCTCGTTACCGAGCGCCTCTGACAGAATCTGCTTCTGGTCAGATGGCCTGAGAACCTTCTGCCTGGGTCACCTCTAAGGCAGGAAATGGACAGGAGCACCCCAACTCTCTGTAAGATTCACAGACCACCCGAAGCTGAGGACTGGGACCCGCGGGGGGGGGGGGGTGTGGGTGGAGCCTCTGCCCAGATCCTCACCTCTCGCTTGCAAGCTGGGCCAGGGGAGGAAGCCCTTAGATACATTCTGCTTCTGTCCCAGGAACAGCAGTTTGGGGTTCATGTCTGGTCTTACTCATTAGCCCCACGTCTCTCTGGTCTGGGAGAATCTGCTCCCCAGGGGCGGGGTCCCCGGGGGCGGGGCTCCCCGGGGTGGGGCGGGGCTAACAGGAGAGCAGCCAGACTCTAACATTCTTTCTGAGGTCAGTTTCTTCCTGAGTTGTCAAAATAAAACGAAAAAACAGCAACTCCTACACATCTTACAAAAATAAGAGGCCTAAAATATTAAGCAACCTACATTTCTGGGACTTCCCCTCAAAAATGAACAAACCAAAAAAAGCAAAACAAAAACCTTCTTTGGGTGGTTTTTATCCTTATCCCACCCCTAAGACCCCAAGATTTCAGGTGGGTAAGGTAAGGAGGGGGCTTGGGCTCCTTGCTCCCCCCACACACCCTTCTCAGCCTCTGGGCCAAAAGAACTTCCGCCAAGAGTCGCTGCAGTGTCAATCAGAACAATGAGGGAGGGTGGGTTAAAGCATAGAGTCCGGGAGACACAGGGCGATCGACAGAGACAGAAGCACAGAGGGAGATAGATGGGGACCGGAAGGAGGAGCTGAAAAGGAACAGAGACAGCTTGGGGAGGGGCCAGTGACAAAACCCTGAGGAGAAAACTAAGCCAATACTGAGAAAGTAGAATAGGAAAGGAAGGTGTCACTCAGAGGACAAGAGACAAAAGTGACTGAGAGAGAGCAGGCGTTCCTTAGGCCCTGGTGCCAACTCATGTCGGGTGTGCCCGGTCTGCCGAGCGGAGATGGCGAACTTCCCGTCCACAATAAATAGGAAAAAACCTGAGTACACCGGTGCATATGGCATCGATCTGCCTGGCAGAAGCATTTTCCTTCCCATTAAAAAAAAAAAAAAAAAAAAAAGAATCCACCGGGAGAGCCTTCCCTCTCCCGCCCCACATTCATCACTCCTTTGGCCAAAGACATCCTCCCCCTAGCCAGAGTTGGCCTCCTCTGTCACCCTCAGTGTCCGGAGCCATACATTTTGTCCCACTCAACTAACGAGTCCAGCTCCTTGGGGAAGCCGAGGGCCCACCTTGGTTAGAGCAGCCTCCAGGTCTTTGTAGGAGAGGGGCCTCTGCAGTCCGAGAGGCCCGCCTCGGTCGCTGCCTGCTGGCACAGCTGCCCCAGCTCGCCCCCAGAGAAACCCTGGGTGCCCTGCACCAGGGCGGCCAGCTCCCGCTCGCTCAGCGCACAACCCTGCTGAGCCAGCGCCCTCTGCAGGATCTGCCCGCGCGCCGCGCCGTCGGGCAGCGTTACGTAGAAGCGCAGCGCGAACCGCCGGCGGGTGGCCTCGTCCAGGGCCGCCGGCCGCGAGGTGGTACCCACCACCAGCACGCCGTCGGCGCGCGCGCCGCAGCCGCCGTCCAGGCAGGCCAGCAGAGGCGCCCGCAGCGACGCGCCGTCGTCCCGCGCCGGCAGCAGCGCGTCCAGCTCGCTGATGAGCAGCACGGCGGGCGGGCGGCAGCGTGCAGCCGCAAAGGCCGCCTGCAGGAGGCGCGCGCCCTCGACCGCGCCCGAGGCCGCCAGGCCGGCTCCGCGCAGGCGCAGCAGCGTGGCCCCCAGCCGGGTGGCGAGGCAGCGCCCCAGCAGCGCCTTGCCGCAGCCGCGGGGCCCGAAGAGCAGCACGGTCCGCGGCGGGCGCGCGCTGCCGGGGCAGGCGGGCGGCCTCAGCAAGGGCCACAGCAGCTCCTCCTCCAGCGCCGCCTTGAGCGCGCCCTGGCCCGCCACGTCTGCCCACTGCACGGGGGGCCCGCAGTCCACCATCTTGCTGCTCACCAGCTCCAACGTCCCCGGGTCCAAGCCCTTGGCGGGCTCCCCCGACGGCTCGGCGAAGCCTCCGTGGGCGGCCGGGACCCTCTCCGGGAACTTGTCAAAGGGCTCGAGCTGCGGGGCGTAGACGGGGGAGCCCAGGACCTTGAGAGGGCCGGCGGCGCCATACTTGCCGGTCCCATCCTCCGTCGCCCCGGGTGGCTTCGCGCGGAACCCGTTGCCCCGACACTCGTCGTCCGCGGCGGGGTAGGCGGCGCCGTCGGCCGCGGGGGCCTTGGGCTCGTACGCGTACTTGCGGTAGCGAGCCTCCGCGCCCTCGTCCGCCGCCTTGCGCTTCAGCGACACGCCCTCGGCAGCCGCGGGGAAGCCGTAGGGTGCGGGCGGGGCGGCGCGGGCGCGGGCAGGGGCGTGGGCGCCGCCAGTCCGGAGGGCAGGTAGGGCGCGGGCGGCGCGGCGGGCGGCGGGAGCGCCCCGTAGCCCGGCTGCGCCGCGTAGCCGGTCGAGGGATAGTTGTAGAGTGAAGCCGAGGGCCCGTAGCCGGGCGGCGGCGCTGGCTGCAGCAGCGCGGCCGGAGGCGGCGGGGCGAGCGCGGCGCTCGTCTGTGCGCAGTAGCCGGGCGCCAGGTACCCGCCCCCGTAGCCCGCCGCGTACTCGGTGGCCGCCGCCGGGCCCCCGCACGCGTTGCTGGTGTAGAGCGGCTCGGTCAGGTTCCCGGCTACCACCGGGGAGCCCCCGAGGCCCGCGGAGCCTCCGGCGCCGGCTGGTTTGGCTCCCGGGAGGCCTTCGTGGAGCGAGGCTAGAGGGTAAGGTGGCTCCGGCCCGGGCCAGGGCTCGGGTCCCCTTTGGCACCGTTGAGGAAGGCGGCGTCACCGTAGCTGCCCAGACCCGGGCGCTCGTAGGGCGAGTCCAAGACTCCAGAGTACTTCTCGGCGTAGCGCTTGAGGAGGTTGGAGGCTGTGAGGGCGGAAATGTCGTCGTGTGCCCAAGCGTAGTGGCAGCGCTGGCGACCCCCTGGAGGCAGCTCCAACTTGTGGGCAGGCGACGGGGTGGTGGAGGAGACGTCCAGGTGCTGCTCTGGCCACTGGTTGAGGGGCTGGGCGTGTTCCGGTGTCCAGTGCATCTTCAACAGAGCTGCAAGCAAGAAGAGCAGCGGCTGGTCAGCTCCGGCAGTGGCTCTAGGGACCCACTGACAGGCTGGTTAGCCGATGACAGGCTACCCTCCCACTCTTTGGACCTAGAACTAGTTTTTAAAAATAGTTTGCTCTACGCCAAGAGGAACGCAGAAATGCCATGGTCAGTATTCACTCCCGGCAAGTTATCCTGACTACACCAGCAAGCCCTCCATGGATCTGATGGAGGGAAGAGCCATGTTCGCTCACTATGTGCAGGTCACTGCAGGGTGTCAAGGTTTGTAAAGGTTAGTGCGACCTGTCCAGAGCTGCTGGGTAGGAGGTCCAACAGGTTGACATTCCTACTCTGTCCACCTTGGCATTCCCTGAGATCCCAAGTCCACCACGGTCCCGGTAGTGTGATCTTGCCCATCAACCCTGGAAACCGCAGTGGCTACCCCCGCAACACGTATTTCCTGGCTGCTGGATTTCTTCCGGCCTTTGGCTAAAGCAGTGGTTTTCAACCTGAGGGTCACGACCCCCCCAAATTACATTATGATTCATACCAGTAGCAAAGCTAGAGTTATGGATCAGCAATGAGAATAATATTATGGTTGAGAATCACCACAGCACGAGCAATCATATTTAGGATTGCAGCACTAGGAAGATTGAGAACCACTGGCCTAAAGAAACTAGAACCCGACAGAATACTGTTCGTAAAGGCTGTGGCATCTGGGCAGGTACTGCCACCTGCTCCATCCAAAATGAGTCCCATCACCTCACAAACATTATTTGGGATGGGTAGATAGTGTGTTGGGGTACGTGAGATAGTATGACAGAGCATGCAGATCATGTCAAGGGCATCATGGCTGGTAAAGTACCTGTCTCGTCTTATGCTCGGGGACCTGGGTTCTTATCACTGGAGGGGTTAAAAATGAGCCCTAATTTGTTCCAAGCTTCCCAGTCACCAAATGAAGAGAGAGATATGATCAGACTCACTTTGCAAAACACCCGTTAATCAAAGGGAGCAAAATTGTCCATGGGTGGGGGTCCTAGAAGCCAATCTGTGAATGCCACCATGTCTCTGTACCATGAAGAGAGTAAATGTCCCCAGAAGGTTCTCTGCACCCTCCTCTAGCACCCATCAATGCACCAATCCTGAACCAATAAGAGATCCAGGGCCTGAGAAATAGCACCATGTAGGCACTTGCCTCCAGTAAGCTGGCTGACCCAAGGACAAAATTCCAAAGACTATGTGAGCCCATGGCATCCTGGGTTTACAATGATTCCTTCTCAAGCCCAAGCTTCCGAGCTCTATATTGGTGCATGTGCATATTTGGCAGCACTGGGGATTGAACCCACAACTTCCTGCATGCCAGGTAAACACTACCAAACTTTATCTCTAGCTTCTTGGCAATAGTATGGAGCAAATCTTACATAGTCCACTAGGCATGGGGTTAGGTCAAAAGGTGTCCCGGATGGTTCAGTCAGCTGAGAAGTCCAGAAAGCAGGTTGCTTTGTAAATAAAGTAGAGGTACAGGCCTCAGGCCCTGTGGCTCTTGAGAGCATGACACTCCTGGCTAAGGACTCACCAAAGGATTGGTGTCTTTACAGCACCTTGAAGGGTTACAGGGGGCAGTGCACCCTGGATGACAGGACCAGCACATCCAGAACAACTGGGCTGGTTGGATGCAGCTGTGTATGCCTGCATTCCTTGTGCTCAGGAGCCTGAGCCCTGGTGTTTAACGCCACCATCAACTGCACAGAACAAAACAAACCACGACTGGCTCCCTTGGGACACTCTACTGCCACCTGCTGGAGACATCACAACCTACAGAGCTAGACGGGCTCTTGTACAGTGCACACCTACAAAACTAGCCATGGTGAACCTATGGAGAGGACCAGATGTGGTTTCTAGAGTCGTGACAGGGTGCGTGTGTGCAGGCTGGAAGTGTTTCCTCCGGTTCTGCACACACCCAGCCATACTGGCAACGGCCAGACGCAGCAATGTGGCTGTGCCATGACTAATAGCAAAAGACAGCCCTGGAAAGTGAAACTCACCACATGTTCACTTTCATCTATATCAACCACGTAGCCAAAGGCCTGACGGTCCACAGAGAAGGCGTTAGCGAAGGCACTGGCACCTAGAAGGAAGGTAAGTTCTGGAGGGCGCCAGCAAGCTGTCACATGACGTGAGGGACGTGTTTCAGATTCTCAGCTCTCGCTGAGGGGTTTTCAAAGATGAGAGCCATCCCCTGGTGTCTGGAGTGAACCAGTGACAGAGTCACAGGAAGTAGCATCAGTTACATCAATGCAAGTGTGTCAAGACATCAAACCCAGGCTCTGCCCCCGTTACTGTTATTACCTGTATTCTGGCTCAGCACAAAGACCTGTGGCCTTGAGGACCCTTGTGTCTCCCTTGAGTACACAAACCCTACAGGGGAAGAAGGGCACAATAAAGGCCCAGACCTGACTTGTCCCCAGGAGCTTCCGAATCCCTTAAAGCATTGTCTCTTCTCACTGTCAGGCCTTGGCCCAGCAGTCTTCACCTCAGTCTTCCATCAGCACTGGGGATCACCCATCAGACTCTGGACCCCAGGGACCCATGTCCACTTTTGTTCTTCCAGCCTAATTCTCAATTTCCTCTGCAGTAATCAGCCCTTTTCAGAGAAGACCCTGTGCTTGACATGGTACCTATTCATTCTACTCATTCACTAGCTGGTCTCCTCAGACATTTTAGGTCACGTGCTCCCACTTTAGCCAGGAAAAAAGAAAGGCAAAGCCACTGCCCCGTTCTCACTTTTATCTGCATCTGTATGCACCTCGTAACCAAAAGCCTGACGGTCCACCCACCTCAGTACATCCCCGTCCTGACCAAGTACAGCCATCCTGACTAAGCACAGGATCTGGTCCAACCTGGTTGTGCACCATCTCCTTCCCCCTTGTGAGTGAACTCTCCTCATATCTCCAAGACAATTTCCCTTGACCCTGGGTCCCCACTAACTGCCAGCCTGACTCTGAACCCTTTCTTTTGAAGATCGCTGTCTACGTGTGGTCACCATGATCTGCTGCAGGACCTTTAGGCTAGCGCTTAGTCAAGGGCTGTTCTTCCAGCAACTTCTGCTAAGCCGAGTTCTGGACTGTTGCATTTCCCTCAAGCCCTGCACGGGAAAGGACAAAGATCTGGTCTGAATCCTAGTGTCTAAGGACAAGGATGAACAAAGAAGGGAGAAGGGCCAGGCTCCAGCACCTGTGTTCAAGTTGAAACTGGTAGAAAAGGAGCCTGAAGACACAGCAGAAAGCAAGAGTGTGCAGCTGTAGGTCCACGTGCACTCAGAAGTGCTGGTGTCTAGCAAGACTACCTGCGAATGCATACAACACACTGAAGAGTGGACCCAGGTTCGTCCACACAGGCCTAGCCTTCAGTATGGGTGGAGATCTGTAATCCCTGCCCCCCTTAACACTTCCACACAACCACCTGTCCTCCTGCATCCCTTCCAACTCATACTCTATCGATAGTCCCTAGGTCAGCAGAGCCAGGGTGAGGGAAGACACAGGACTTGGGCAAGATAGGAGCTCTGAATGAGAAGCATGTTTCAGAGCCAGATTCAGACACTTACAGGGGACCCTGAGCAGACTACCCAACCTTATGGGACCTGTTTCTCCAGGTTAAAGGGCATAATACACAGCAGGCAGAGGGACTGAGGATTCAAAGTGACGTGTGAAAAGCAGTCTAAACTACAGATCCCAGGTAGCACCCTTTGGCTCAGTGTTGAACAGTTCACTTGATCTGGGAGATGGAGCAAGGAGCTGGTTAGAAGCCTTCCTGCTCTGACAGGACAGGATGGTCGTCATGCCACTTCATACAGCCCTGCTCTGTGCTTTACCCACGTTAGACAGAGGTGCAGGAAGAGCTCACACAGCTGGTCCACAACAGACAGGAGTCAAAACTATGGCTCCTGACATCTCCTTGTAATGCCTGTCTCCAAGCCCGTTGTCCTTCAGCCTGAGAGAGTCACAGTGCTAAGGTACCAGCACACCTGTCCCTGGCCTAGGGAAACGGCTTCGGTATTTTCCTGTAGACACAGCTGTCTCCCAGTGCTGTGGGTTTGCTCTTCAAACCTCACGGGGAAATTTGTATCCTCCTGGCCAAACAGCCCCAAAAGGACTGTCCCTTTCCCTGTGGAAATGCTGTCACATAACTGCATGTGGTCCAGGGTTGGAAAACAGTTCCTTGTTTAGTTTTTGTGGTCTGCCCTAGTGGTTGGTAGCTGGGACTCTGGAAAAAAAGACCCTCTTTCCACACAGGGGTGGTGCATGTATATGTCCATCTGTCTGTCTGTGTCTGTACATGTATGTACAAATGTGTGTCTCTGTGTCTGTCCATGTGTCTTTCTCTGTGTATGTCTGTATGTGTCTGTGTCTCTTTTCTGTCTCTCTGTGTGTCTATGTATGTGTGTGTGTGTTTGTGCATCTGTGTGTGCCTTTCTATATATGTGGTTGGGTTTTTTTTTGTTGTTTGGTCTTTTTTTTTTTTTTTTTTTTTTTTGGTTTTTCGAGACAGGGTTTTTCTGTACAGCCCTGGTTGTCCTGGAACTCACTTTGTAGACCAGGCTGGCCTCAGACTCAGAAATCCACCTGCCTCTGCCTCCCAAATGCTAGGATTAAAGGTGTGCGCCACCACTGCCCGGCTATATATGTGTTTTTGTGTGTCTTTCTGTGTTTCTGTATGTGTTTCTGTGTGTGTATGTGTGTAGTGGTCCCTGCCTAGCTTTGTCCAGAGCATAACAGAGCAAGCAGTTCCTACAGTGCCACTTCTCATTGTAAGGAAGTCCAAGATTGCAAAACAGTGATTCCACCTTCTGTGAGTGGTCCCCAGTGTGCCAACATCCACCAACTTGCCATAGTCCCGCACTACCCTCCTGAGGTCTTGATGCCTAAGGGTGCCCCACCCATCTTTGTATGCCAGGCAGGGCTTGAGATTTGATACTGTTCTTCTTCTAATCGCCAGCAAACCCCACACTGTCACTGTGTGGCCACCAACCAGACCTAACCCTCACCTAAGCTTTACACTCTGTCAAGAACTATTGGCTCCATGGGAAGAGCCAAACATTTCACTAAAATCCTACAGGGCTTCTTAAAAATTAAGTCACACAATCTAGACGTGTTGGGATGGAAACAAAGGGCAACCACCGTGTCTGCACCCCTCTGCATTCCCACGAGCCCCTCAGACCTCAGACATTCTAGGATTCCAGATTCCATTACCCTCTGCTGAGGGAAGGTTGGGGGGGGGGGTACATGGTAGAGAAGGGCATCTGGACACCGCTCAACCATGCTGGAGGAGGGCTGATGCCTCCTTCTGGGCAAGCCTCCTCCAGCTCCATTATCTTAGCCTGGAACAAAAGAGCTGAGTGGAGAATCCCATTGTGGGGCCTCCGCATGGAGATCTCGTTAATCTATTCACTGAGGCTCCCACAGGCCTTTTGTCATGGGCTTTTGTCTACTGCTTACAACTCTTGGGTGGGGTGGGGGCGTTCCACAGTCCCTGGCAGAGCCTGAACAGGCCTCACTCCTCTGGACACTGACCCTCATGCCAACCCCCCCCCAGCTATCAAAAAAGGAGAGAGAGACAGTAAGTGTAGACCCGGAGGACTAGGTACCAGCTCCAGTCCTTGCAATTGCCACACAGCAACCTCTTTCCCCAGTTCCAGGCCAGAGAACAGGCCCTAGAACAGCAGGATTCTCCTGCCTGGGGGATGTACTGGGGACCTGGCATGGGACCCAGTATGGATGGGGCTCAATGCCTGTCTAGGAAAAGTGACTGTGGTCCGTAGTTGCTAAATATGCTGTCTTCTCCCTTCTGACACTTTGGTATGCTTTCAAGGTATCCATCATCACATGGCCGACGATGACTGGTAGGATGGGGTCAGAGTGTGGCCCAAGTTCATAGCCTTGATCAACAGAGTTTGGTCAGGAGGAAAGGGAGGAGGCCGTACAGGAGGGAGAAGGAATGGGGCAGTATCAGCCAAAAATGCATTAGAGTTAGGAGGAGCAGGGCAAGGGCTGTGAAGTACAGGTTCCTCACTATGGCTATGGGAGCAAGCTTGAGTTAAGCCTTAGAACAGTGTGCTCCTCAAAACATTCAAATTCAAAGCCAAGCTTCAAAGCTGGGTGGTGGCACACGCCTTTAATCCCAGCACTCAGGAGGTAGAGGCAGGCCAGCCAGGTCTACAGAGTGAGTTCCAGGCCAGCCAGGACTACACAAACAAATAAAAAACAACAAAGTTTTTTTTTTTTTTTTTTTAAATCACTACTATTCTTAAAGCTCTGACAACTGTTGGTGTTTTTGTGTTTTGCCTACAAGTAGGCCTATGCACTAACTACATGTCTGGTACCCAAAGAAGAAGAGGGTGTTGAATCCCTTAAGACTAGAGTTACAAAAGATTGTGACCAAACCTAGCTTTGGACTGGAGAGATGTCTCAGTGGTTAAGAGCACTGACTGCTCTTCCAAAGGTACTGAGTTCAATTCCCACCAAGCACACATTGGCCTACAACCATCTGCAATGTGATCTGGCGCCCTCTTCTGGTGTGTCTGAAGACAACTACAGTGTAATGTAAAAGAAGGGTGTCTGTGTGTCTGTGTGTGGGTGTGGTGTGTCCTTGTAGGGCGATGTGCACATTTATGCAAGTTCTAGCAGATGCCAAAAGAGGCATGATGTCCCCTGGAACTAGAATTACAGGCCACATGATGTAGAACCAAACTTAGGTCCTCTGTAAGAATATGTTCTTACTGAGATCTGCCTGGTTGTTGTTGTTGTTTTGTTTGTTTGAAAGCAAACAAAGGGAGGGCTAGGGAGGGAGGAAGAAAAGACCAGCACAAGGCTATCTGAGGCTGTGCACATCACTCTAGATGGGTCTGCAAAGATTGGAGCCTTGACACAGAATCCAGGCCCAAGATGAGAGAAGAAGGAACAAGTTTGCCGAGCCACAAACAGTATCCATGCCAGCCCTCTCCCCTACTCCCATTCCACGAACATAAGTAGATATTTTCAGGGGCTAGAACAGTGCCTCGGAGGCGTGGCCAGCCCTGGAAAAAGGACCTCTTCCCTCAGGACCAGCATGTTCTAACTGCACCCACCAAGGAGTGGTGCTCTGAGGGAGCAGGAAATGCCCTCCCCAGCTGTCCCTAACTTCACTTCTAGCTCAGAGCCATGGTAAAGATCATGGGGCTGCAGAGAAGGTGAGGCAGAGGGGTACGAGAAACATTCACAGGTCTGGCGGACGTGAGTAGAGGCGTGAGGATGGTCGGACAGCAAAGCTCCTCATTGGACTGATCCTCTGCTTGCCTCTATCCAAGATGCTCATCCTCTGTTAATTGTCTGAGAACAATACAGGTCTCTCTGCTGAGGGGTGCCAGCCTAACACAAGGATGTAAGCTACTATCCCTCCTGAAAGAGATCCAGAGAAACCAGCCCTGCTCACTCAGAACCACAGATAGGCTTTTGGCTCGTGCCACATCTCACACTTGCTGTGTGCTCTCTGCTCACTAAGTCTGGCAGTCCTGTTTCTCTCATGCATCCCTCCCTGGCCTTCTGTTGCTAACCCCTTACCTCCTTGGGAGCCTGGATAAAGTCTTTTTGGCTGCAAGAACAGAGGTGGATGGACTGGTGGGCTATGTGTGGTCTTCCCTTGGGCCCTGCTCCAATTTTCCCAGCTGGCCCCTCTCTCCTGCATGGCCAGTCTTCGCCTCTCCACTCACCACTGTGGCGTCATCAGCCCACAGTATGCTGTGATTTTTTTTCCCACTGTAGGGGGCAAAGCCTGGAATAATCTCTGGAATAATCTACATCCTCTGCCTGCTTTTTAAAACTTTCCCAAAGCCAGCAGCTTGAAAGTTGTCTAAACTATTATTTCAGATGACTCTTATCTCATTTCATCTCTGTGTTCAGGCCCAACGAACCACTCACCTGCCTGACACATCTCCCTCCACTGACTGTGGTGACTGGACACCAGAACAGCAGGCTTTCTCTGCCCTTACCTCTTCTCTGCCTCTCTAGCTGCACTCTATGCCCCTATCCAACCTCACAGGCTCACAGACCTGGGCTCTGACTTCTCTCTGTGTTTAGGGATCTGGATGATTACAGCCAGGCTCAAATATTCAAGTATCACTTGTGTACGGATGCTACCTAGGCAGAGTTCTGCAGCCTTAGTCTCTTAACCGAGCTCCACCATGGCCAGCGCATGCAGCCTGCATGCAATCCAACAGTTAACTGCCATAATGAACAAGTCTTAACTCAAAGCTGAGCATGGTAGCACATGCCTGGACCACTTGAGCACTTGGAAGGGGGAGAGGGGAGTCAGGAGCTCAAAGTCACCCTCAGATCAAGTAATGAGTTTGAAGACAGCCTTCATGAAACTTTGTCTCAAAACACCAAGACAATACCAAAAGCATGGCCTCAGATCAAATTTCTGGCTACCACCCCACCCTCCACACATCCTCAGCCTTCTCTATGGCAGGAGAGGGCAGCTTCCTCCCTTCTGGTTGTTCAGGCAGACGCCGCCTCTCTTTATCCACTCCTTCACACTTTAGCTGTTAGCTGCCCCAGCTTCTGACTGTGTACAGAGTGGAACTCTGCACCTCAGGGGCATTTCTCACTCACCCCAATCACTGTGTTGTCCTCTCTGCTCCCCACTAGTCCAGGGGTGCTCTGAAATGTCTGATGTGTCACCATTCATACATCAAAAGCTTTTTTACTTCTTCATCTGTGTGTGTGTGCATGTGTGTGTATGCATGCGTGTGTGTGTGTGTGTGTTGGTGTGTAGGCCAGAGGTTGATGTTAAAGGTGGATGCTCTCCACCTTACTTTGGGGACAGCATCTCTTGCCAAACCTACAACTGACTGATTCGGCTAGCCGCCCACCAAGCCCAGGAATCCATCTGTTTCTGCCTCCCAGCCTGGGATTTCTCACTATACTTCTGCGCCTGGATTTTTTTCCCCCCTGTGGCAAATAGAACTCAGATCCTCACGATTGCACGACCGAGCCATTTCACGAGTCCTTTACCCACTCTTCTCAGAGTAGAAGCTGAAATTCTTCTCATGGCTGAGCAGTCCTAACAGATCTGTCTACACAGGGATGGGTGGATGGATCTGTCTGAGTCCTCCATCTCGGCTGTCATCCCTGCCACAGTGGTGCTCCCACCCCATGTCGCTCATTCTCATCCTCGGCTTCACTTCACCCGCTGGCCCCTCATCCTCATGCTCAGGCTCTTGCCAGCATTTACCTATAGGCTGCTTTCTCCTCCTTGGAACCACTAAGAAGCCCCACGAGAGCCGGCGCTTTGTGCGCTTTGCTGTTTGTCCCAAGCAGCTAAGAGAGTGTCTGGTACATAGTAATTCTTAATAGGTTTTAGGATGGATGGATAGATAGATGGGTAAGTGAGTGGATGGGTGGATGGATGGATAGATGGGTGGGTGGGCAGATGAATAGATGGATGGATGGGTGGGTAGGGTGAGTGGGTGGGTGGATGGATGAGTGGGTGGGTAAGTGAGTGGATGGATATATGGATGGATGGATGGATGGATAGATAGATAGGTGGGTGGATGGGTGGATGGATGGATAGATGGGTGGGTGGGTGGGTGGATGGATGAGTGGGTAGGTAGATGGGTGCATGGGCACCCAAAGAGGCTCAAAATTGCTTCTTCTGTCTCCATATAAGGAAATGGGGTCTCACTAAGAAGGTAGGATGGCAAAAGAAGCCAGCAATAGATGGAGAGTGGACTTCGTCTCTGAGAACACCAGGGGAAAGCACTCAGCACCAACTGGACTGGAGCCCAAAGGCACCCATCCTGGCTTCCCAGGACCCACCCCACCTCCTCCTCTCCCTTCAGCTCCCCTCCCACAGGCCTCCAACAGAAGACAAAGGGGGCAACGGAATTCCCATCAAAGGCCACAGACACATGGTAAAGAGATCAGGGCCCTTGGGACCCTGCTTCCTGGAGGTAGTGAGGCCTCCCCGCCAGCCTGGCTCCTCTCCAGGGCGAGGGTGTGGGGGGTACTGCCCCCGGCCTCCTCATATGTCAAATGCCAAACAGCAGGAGGTCAGCCCTGAGCAAAGCTGGCCAAGTGGCCCCCATCTGGGCCATGTGTGCGCACACACGAACTGGGGGAGGGGGCAGCAAAGAAATCCCTGTCTGTGTCCTCAGTCAGGGTCACAGCCAAGCTGTGACCATCTGTTGTCCTCTTGAGAGGCCAGACCAGGGGCCAGCACCCTTGAGGAGCAAGCCTCCCACTTTTCTTGGGCTGTAGGATTGGCAAAGAAGTCAGTCAGCATCAGTCTTTCTCCTCAGGGAGAACCAACAAAGAGCACTGCTCTCCCATCTTACAGGAGAGGAAATGGAGGCTGGGAACAAAGCAGGGGTTCTCCCACGATATAACATTCACTAAGGGTGGCATGGGACTCAATCCATGCATCCAGCTCTACTCTCTGCTCCAGTTTTAGTCCAGGTGCTCTTGCTCAGGCTCAAAATCAGCGAGTCACCAGGACTGGGCTCCAAAGCCCAGCCACCAGCCCGTTCCCTGGCTCCCGCTCTGCTCCAGTCCAATTGCGCCCCACCTCCTCCAGGAAGCCTTCTCAGATTGGCAGCCCCACTGAAGTCCCTACAGTCTCTCACATCTAGGGGTCCCTTTCCTACTGTGGCTGTCCGACCCATGCCAGGGTCACCAGAGGACAGCTCAGTACCCCCACACTCAGGAAATCAGTCTATAGCTACAGGGAACACATACAACATTTCCAGGTGGGGCAACGTGACAGACTGCTGAAGGAGCATGATGTGACAGGAAAGGTCATGCTTAGCTGCAGCCACAGTGGGACAGAGATGCCGTCGGCTCCCAAGCACTTCACTTAAAGCTCCATAGGTTCTAACCCCACACTATCCAAAAAACAGCCACCAACCACAAGCCACGAGCCACAAGCCACGAGATACCAGCCACCAGCCATGAGCCACCAACCACAAGCCATGAGCCACCAGCCATGGGGAGCTATTCATATTTAAACCCATTAAAACTTAATAAAACTAAAATGCAATCCTGGAATAGCATCAACTACATTTCAAGCACTCAACAGTCACGTGCTGTGGCTCCATATAGGATGTGGCCATGGAAAGTTCTAGATGGGGTTGATCTCATAGCCACCCAGATTCTGCTCTGTAGTCTGCTTTGTGGGAGCCATGATGGCAGGCCTCAGAATGCAGGCTGTTCCTTCAGCCTCCCTGGTGGCTTTACAGCCAGTCACTCTGGATTCCAGCTTCCCTGAGATGGCCTGAGCTTCACTGGGGTAACCCCCTCCCCCAGCCCAGCCTGTCTGGTCTGCCCGGAGAGAGGAGGGGCAGGCCAGAGAGCAGGACACAAGGTAGGACAGGGCAGTTTGTCATCTGGGCCTCCCTCTGGCTGGCTGTGCGTCCCTCCCCCATCAGCTCCTAAGTGCCCCTCCCCCACCCCACCACCCTCATCCTCATCCAATCCCAAGGACAGATGGGGGTCGGCAGAGGGGGAGAAATGTAACCACAGTGAAAGCTCTGTCAAATGACAACACAGTCCGGGGGTCACAGCTGTGTCCCCTGAGGCCTGGACAGTCCATGTCCAGCCTTGATGTCAGGCCAGGCCTGGGCTGAAGTAGATCTCTGCAAGGGGAGTGACGGGGTGGGGAGAAACAATGGAGAATTCTAGGGGGAGATAATCTCAGTTGGATTATTCCAACAGATACAACCCAGGCCCACCACTTAACATGGTCGTACACCCACACACCCATTCACTAGCCTGATCAGATAGAGATGGAAAGATAAGACAGGTGGGCTCCCTCATCAGCCGGACCAGGTAAGGGAACAGCTTGTTCTGAGCTTAATCCTTGTTCCAGGCTAGCTGAAGATCCTTTGTCTCTGTCCAGTGGTCTGAGCAGGGTGGACATCTCCCCAACCCCCTCCCTCAAACAGGCACACACACACACACACACCCAACACACACACACACACAGAACTGCTTTCACAAACCCCCTCTCATGGTCTCTGGCCAATCACAGCACTGACGAATAAGTCCCACTGTCCAACAGCCCCCAGGGAGTGTATTAGCACATTTGAGTCGCTCAACCCTCCACTGACAAAGCCTGGGGCCTGAGGAAGAGCCACAGCAGGAGGGTGGGGCCTTTGGGGAGCTAGCCTTCCCCCCTTCCCCTCCCCCTCCCAGGAAGAAGCTTCACCTTCTGGGGCTCAGAGAAATTTGGGGGCCTCAGCTCCAGCAGTGAATAAGCAATCCATAAAATCCCAATTTACACACTCACTGATCAAACAGCCTGTCCACAACCCAGGGAGGCCGGGGTGACTCCCAGGGCCCCTCCCCACAACCCTCAGTGTTGATGAGGAGCCTGAGGCTGGACACAAGGCTGCCCGCCAACACACACCAGCTCAGCCCTACCACAAAGGCTCAAAGGTCTGCCAGTGTCTCCAAAGACCTGGCTGCCTTTGGGGGTACCTCAGCTAGGCCCCAGCAACCTTTGTTCACTCGAAGTCTTTCCTCTGGTACCACTGGCCTGACTTCCAGCCCAGACGCCCTCTTTCTCCCTCCTCCTTTCCCAGCTGCTCCACCCAGCTCTCCCAGAACCATCTCCAGGTGCTGTCCCTGCTGAGGAAGACCCTAAGGCCTGTCCTTCCACCACTCCATCTTGCCCCCAGGACAGGGCAATATCCAGAAACACTGGGCTGTCAGGGCTATATCCTTCCATAAACTGTCTCCCTGTGGAAGCCAAGGAGAGAGAACTAGACCAGTTAGCACTCCTTGTCTCCCCTAAAGAAAGCACAAATTATTCTACCTCATGTCTATGTTTAAGTAAGAGAAACCATCTGGTAAAAGAGAATCAAATGCTTTTAAACAGCTTCCCCATTTCAGACTCCAGGTGATTAGCCAGGGAGCTCAGAGGGGGTTCACCAGAGCTGACCTGTGTGTACCTCTTGCCTGCTG
The DNA here is from genome assembly GCA_021653895.1 of Mastomys natalensis. Classification (NCBI taxonomy): domain Eukaryota; kingdom Metazoa; phylum Chordata; class Mammalia; order Rodentia; family Muridae; genus Mastomys; species Mastomys natalensis. The sequence goes on along the minus strand of JAJTUV010001620.1, from coordinate 281,540 downwards.
GAGATGGGATAAAGGAATGGCTGAATATGTTTCTTGGATTTAAAAAAAAAAAATGTGAGTCCAAGGGCTGGGAACAGCTTGGAGGGCAGCATAGCCCAGCCCACACTGTCCTGGAGCAACAATTGCAGTCAGTCAGGGACAGAGTGACCCCTGGGCCTCAGGAAGCTGTCGGAAGGAGTGAGGATACCCCAGTGTGCTTCCCAAATGGAACACACACACAGACACAGACACAGACACACACACACATCCAGACATCCCAAGGACAGAGGAGCTGGCAGAAGTCATTGCACACTCTGTCAGAACCACCATAGGAGGAGGGACGTGGTATAAGCCCATTCTACAACAGGACACATGCCTCTTTTCCCCTCCTTATTGTTACCGGCTGACTCTCAGAGTCCCGACCTAGTACAGTTTAGACCCACCGTGGAACTGAGAGAGGCAGGTAGGTATTAAACAGCCAAGCAGAAGAGTACCCATGGTAGGGGTCTCTCAGGCCATTCTAGCAAGCCAAGAGAACAACTATGGACAGGCTGTGGGAGAGAGATCACAGGCCATGGCATTGGCCTATGAGATGAATGACAAGTCTGAATCTCTGGTCTCTCCTCCAGCGTGAACTGGTAGGGAGGGCAGAGGGCCTGAGGGCCCCAGGCCCTTTCAAAGCAGGCTGGTGGGAGCTAGGGCTGAGCAGGCAGGGCCAGGGGCAGAGGCAGGGCCAGGGGCAGAGCCAGCTACTCCAGAGTCTGTTCTGTGCTCTAGCTTGGGAGAGCCCTAGAATAAAAGTACTTTCCCAGCCAGAAAAACAGAACAAAACAAAACAAAATCTAGGAAACCAAAACCAAGCAGATCTGGAGGGCAACTCTGGAGAAAGGGCCAACTTAAGAGCTGTGTGCTAGCCCTAGAAGAGCACAGTCAGGTCTCACTGATCTGTGGACCTGGTCAGCCCCTGAGAACACAGGACTTCCCAGGCTATCGCAGCCAGCCCCTGGTCCCTCCAGTCTGTATCCTGGGACATCTTTCACCAACTTCTCCTCTGTCCATATGGAACCCTAGGTCCCTCATAATGCCTCCTCTATCACCATGAAACTGCTCAAGCATGAGCCCCTGTTTGTGTTTCAGGTCCCCGCTGAGAGTCCACTGACCAGATCTAACCTGTCCCAACCTGCATTTTCACTATCCCTGGGACCTGAAGAACCAAGAACCCAGGTGAGAATCTATAGGGCCCACCAGGGTGTCCAGAGACCTTGGATTCCACGCAATCCACATTCCACCATCTCTCTCCAGAGTCACCTAAGACTGTCACTACGCAGGAGCCACAGTCCATATCATAAGGTACCTAGTTCCACTGACATTCTCTGAAACTGTCCCCTACAGCTGGTCCCACATGGAACCCTCTGCCTCTGCTCTCCAGCCCTTCTATCTGGCTACCGGAGAGGTCCCCCAGCACAGAGTACAAAGCCAGTCCAGACAAGGAACAGACAGAGTCCCTTAAAGCAGCTCCGTTAGGAGCTCAATGCCTGCATCTGACCTGTCTCGGGCTTGCCATCTTACCTCTACAGCCAAAGCAGTCTACCGTCTGAGCCATCTGTGCACACTCTGCCAGGTTTCCGTCTGTCCATCCCCTCTGCCCTGGACACCTTCCTACAGTCTGCACCAAGGAACTCCCAGGTTGTTATTCCACTTTGACTCTGAGGCCATCTCCAGCTCCCTGCTCCACGGTCCCACCATTAGATGCTTACTGACAGCAGCTGTCAGTCATCAAACCAAGCTCCCCTCCCTGCTCAACACCCTTGTGCATGAATCTCCCTAGGCCAAGCTGTCTGACCAAGCACGCCTTGCTGCTTCCCCCCATGCCCGCTCCTAGTCTTTTCCTACCCCCCTCCCCTCATTAACTTCCCAGATATACATGGCATGTGTGAGGGGAACTGAAGCCTTAGGGCTAGGGGCTGGTCCATACTGCTTTTTAATAATAATTTAAGGACAGCAGCCTCCTGCAGCTGCAGGTTCTACATCCTCAGGTTCAAACAACTGCCCAGCAAAAGCATTCCAGAAAAAAAGGCTCACAGCCTGTGCTGAGCCTATCTCTGTAATTACTTTTTGGAGAGATGCTTTGGGTTTTCCTCTGAATACTCAAGGACCTGTGGTTGAACCCTGTGCTGGCCCACCTCAAATTAACTGCCCTGTGGGGTTCAGCTCCCTTCATTTCTGCAGAGAGAGCAGTACAGGCCTGCACCAAGGGCTGTTAGGGACCGGTGGGGAAGACACAGGTACTAAGGGAGCTGTCAGCTGCTGCTCTGCTGAGCTGGGGTCACTGCTCTCGAGCAGTCCGTCTTCTTGTGGGTCTGCACAGAAGGTTCTCCGACCTTTGGGGCTTGGTGCTGGATGGGCAGGAGAGAAGGAATCGTTAGGGCACTTGGCCCTTTTGGCAGCTGGGAAGTCTGGGATCTGTTCTCAAAAATACTTTTCATTGTACAAATAAGATTGTGCTTGTCTACAAAGGAAAAGAGTAGCGTTTGAAAACCATCCTGCCGGGCGGTGGTGGCGCATGCCTTTAATCCCAGCACTTGGGAGGCAGAGGCAGGCGGATTTCTGAGTTCGAGGCCAGCCTGGCCTACAGAGTGAGTTCCAGGACAGCCCGGGCTACACAGAGAAACCCTGTCTCGAAAAACTAAAAAAAAATAATAATAATAAAATAAATAAAAAAATAAATAAAATAAAAGAAAGAAAACCGTCCTAATCTACAAACTTCTCAGAGGTCCTGGAACACAAGACTCAGGCCAGGAGCCCAGAGTCTCCTTCCAAACTCTGTGTTCTGCCTCCACTCAGCCAGACCTCGGATCCAGTTGCCTTGAGTTGGAGTAGGAGGCCTCCAAGGGGCTTAAAGTCTGGTTGGTCCTTTTTCCCTGGCCAAAAATACCTGCCCTCATTCCTGCATATGGTGCTGTATGAGAGATGAGAGACACACCCTCACAGTGCCTGCCTGACCAAAGGTGAGAAAACAGGCCCAGGCAGCCCACCTCCAAATCTCCAGGCAGGCAGCCCTCCCAGCCTCTCCTCAGCCCTGGGGTACTGAGCTGAATCACTCAGCTATGCAGCCAGGCAGGTCCACCTGGGTGCTGAGTGGGAAGGGCTGTCCCCAAGGAGATGGCTTCCACAGCTGCAGGGCCACCTCGACAGAGAAAGCAGGAGAAACTGGGGGAGGACACTAAGCAAAGACTGAGCAGCCACGGACCCCCCTCTGCTTGCTCTGGTGGTTTCTCAGCACGTGACTACCCACTTCTATATGCCCAGTTTTCACAAGAATCCGAGAGTGCCGTTCCCTTGTAACAGATAAGGAAATCATGTACAGTTCCCTTGTCTAAGTCAACAGGCCGGAACAGGGGGCCAAAGGGATACCATTCGATTTAACAGCTAACAAGATGGGGATATCACTTGACTCCTCCATCCGAATTAGCCTCCATCACCATTTGTAAGGCTCCCTAAAACCTCCTCCCATCTAGTCAAGCCCAGAGCTCAGGCCCTCTAAAGCTCTTCCTGTGACCGGGCTCTGAGGACCTCTGTCCTCTGTGTTAACTCCAGACAGTGGTTTGAGTCACTGTCACACTCAGAAAAAGCAACCACCACTTATCATCCCTTGACAAATAGCAAAAGTTCCATGAAAGGTTTCTGGCTTCATGGAAGGCAAGCCTGAGGGAAGGTTCTAGAAACCTGGAGTGCTGTGCTCCCCACACACAGGGACACTGGACACCCAACACTGCCTTTCCACTGGATCTATCCTGTCCTCTGGGAAACTCTCTTGCTGTTCCCACATGGGTGGGCACCTGCTGTACCTCTAATGGATCCCAAGATGGACTCCTAGACTCCCTCACCTCCAGAAACCCAGCTTCATATTTCTCAGTGAGGGGCTAGGGATCTAAACCTCAGGCCTGAAGAGGGTGGGACAGTAAGAAAGCAAGAGACAGAAGAGGTCATCCCCACAGGACATGGTCTGACTGCAAAGGAAACTCTTCTAGAGAAAGGGCCTGGAGCTTTAAGCCTGAGGCTCCTTGCTAAAACTCACGCTAAAGCTGGGTGTGGTGGCCCATGTTTCACTGGGTAGGAGAGTTTCACAGGCAGAAGAACTGCTGGAAGCCTGAGGCCAGTCAGTGTGAACTCTAGGCCAGCCTAGGCTACACAGTAAGACCCTGTCTATAAAAATAAATAGATAGATAGATGATAGATAGATAGATAGATAGATAGATAGATAGATAGATAGAATTAGTTAAAAACCAGAAATCAAGAGACAAAGACAAAGAAACAGACAGAGACCCCACCTCTTAAAGGAGTGGTTGAACCATAAAGGTTCTGCCCTCACGAATGGATTCCTGTCCAGCCAAGACATGAATCAGCAAGTATTAGGTCTGAGGTTCAAGGCCTAGCACTACTTCCCAAAAGAGCTGGTGGCGCACACCTTTAATCTCAACATTTTAAGGCAAAGGCAGGCAGATCTCTGTAAGTTCAAAGCAACCAGGGCTACATAGTAAAACACTGTCTCCCAATAGCATTACCAGAATGGACAGTTATAGCAGGTTCCCTCTGTCTCAGCCTAATGGCCATGTGTCCTTCCGCCATGCTATGACCAGTACAAATACCCCTCCCAGAGGCCCTGTGTGCTTGGACTTCTTAGCCGTAAGATGTTCAAATAAACTTCCACTCATGGAAAATCCCTAGCTTCTGGTAATTCCGAGAAGCGAAGCCATCTACGAACTGCTATATCTCTGTGGAGCGAGGCAGAAGAGGCAATTTCTCCTGGTGGTCAGGGTCCCTAGAGAGCTTGTCTGTCCCCAACAGACATCTACCAGGTGGGGATGGAGTCATAGCGTGCAGGGGTGCGGGGAAGTGTATAGTAACCACCAGGTTTTTTTCCCGTGACCTCAGGGAACAAACACCTCCCCAGACTCTTAAGCATCCAAGGGTCAAAACAGACTCCGAGCTTCAGGAAGACCGAGCGCTAAGTGACCCTTGTCCCAGTTGCCTGCTGATTCCCGCTGACACAGACTCCCAAGGACAAGCCCCTTCCCAGGATTCCTGTTCTGGCAGTTGGCTTTCTTCCCAGCCTCTTCCCAAACCACCCTGTACAGTTCTGAATGGCCACACCCTCAGAGGTTCCCTCCGACTACTGCTCAGAGAATCTTGGGGCCAAAGCCTGTCTTTGCCTCTTTGCTGGTACCCAGCATCTTGTAAGTTCCTTGAAAGTGACGACACCGTGTAAAAACAATGGACAGGCATTTGATGAATGGCCACCTTGAGTGTGACCTCTCACCACATAGCAACCACTGTCCATGTTAGAGACCTGTGGCAGGCAACACGAGCTGGCACCCCCTCCCCTGCCGGTGAGACAGTACAGTGGGTAAGGGTGCTTGCTGCCATGCCTGACAAACCAAGTTCCATCCTGGAACCCACATGGTGGGAAGAGAACCAATTCCTCCAAGTTTCCTCCTGACTTCCGCACCTGGGACACATACACGCAATCAACCAATCAGTGTGAAAAGGTTTTTGAGAGAGATTAACTCTGGCTCCAAGTATGAAAACCTTGTTGATGTGGGGGGAAATCTCAGGGAGCACAACTGCCGCTCTGGGGAGCATGACTGAGATCCGTACCTGGGTCACCACAGGAGGTAGGGATCCACCCAGGGGTCAAACAGTGAATGGTGGTCTCTTTCTTGTGTCAATGACTAATCTTGTCACTGGTCTAGGTGTGCCAGGCACTGAATGGGACAGAGGAAGGCAGGCCTCTGTCCCCCAATTCCTGCAGGGAGCCATACTTGCTCTCCTGCCTTCGTGATTCCTGAGCCCTGTTCGTCGTCCTGGTGCTGCCTGGGAGTCCAGGACTAGACAATATAAACTAGGGGATGTGGAGATAGAACCCAGTGATGGAGTGCCCGCCTAGCATGTACAAGGTCCGGACTTCAAGCTACAGGAAAGAAAACAAGGTGCGTGTGGGCTCAGCTCTTCACTGCTAATTCCTGCTCACCACAAGCTCACAGGTGAATTCTAAAGCTGTCTACGGTTCGGTTCATTCAGAACTGAAGGCAGCAAGGCCCCAACTGCACCGCTTCAGTGTTTTCTTGGTGTGGTAAACCAGGGGACCGTCCCCTTCACAGAAATCGCAGCCCTACGGATTGGGTCATTCAAGAACACCAGCCTCTCCATCCCTGCTCATTCACTTCTCATTGAGATGCTCACCATCTTCCCCAGCTCACTTCCCAAGGGGAGCTTAGCGCTTCCAAACCTCACATCAGAAGGGGGAACAGCCCAACCTTCCCTGGGCCCTGTGATTCCTCACATGCAGTCCCCTGCCAGTGACACCTCTGCAGCTCATGCAATCCCCCTGCCGTGAGACGAACACCCAGTGAGGTCAGAAGACCTTGGCTGTCCTCAGAACCTCAGAGGGGCTGGACCAGGGGAGGGCTTCTGGATATACTCCTTATGGGCTTCAGGTGTCAGCCAGTGACAATGCACTTTTCTGAGGACACTTTCATTTCTACGGGCTCTGTAAGAGACCCGCAGTTTGTTGTTTTGCCCTAGTGGCTCAGAATCCAACCCAGAGGCCAGCAGTAGTGGGGCCAGCCTTTAATCTCAACACTCAGAAGGCAGAGGCAAGCTAACCTGGTCTACAGAGTGAGTTCCAAGACAGTCAGGCTACACAGAAACCCTGTCTTAGAGAGAGAGAGAGAGAGAGAGAGAGAGAGAGAGAGAGAGAGAGAGAGAGAGACAGAGAGAGACAGAGAGACAGAGAGAAGAGAGAGGACTCCAACACTCCAACACTCCAACCCAAGACCTTGTACATTCTAGCCAAATACACTATTACTGAGCAAGCTTCCAGCCCTCACGTTAGACTCCCGTTATACGTACTTAAACATAAGCCCAACTCACCCACTCTGAAACTCAAGCTAACTCTGCCGTGGCTCCAGGAAATACCAGATTTCTTGTTTTACTCTTGGGTGTGATGGGGTCACATACATATACTGAAGCACTGAGCTATACCTGGGTCCTTTTTATTGTTGGTGATGATGGTTAGTTTTGAGACAAAGATCTCACTGTGTGACCCAGGCTAGTTTTGAACTCAAGGTAATTCTGTCTCAGCCTTTTGAGTGCTGGGATTACAGGGGTGAGTCCTCACATCCAGTTTTGCAGTGGTTATCTTTCTTCCTTGCAGGGAAAGCCTTGGAATTCAATGTCACGCAGCTTGGAGAATCTCTCTACCTTACTAGCCCTCTAGATCCCAGGAGACAGCAGGGTCAACCAGGACTAAGACTGCAGGTGACTATGGCTCACCCTCTCCTCTGACTTCTGCCCACTGGTGGCAAGAGCTATCAAGGTAACAGGCCAAATGTATGCCAGGCCTTGGTCACATTTCAGTATGTAGCCCTGGGACCTTCCTGAGCCAGCCTCCAGTGGAGTCTGGTTTTCATTAATAAGGTGACAAAGTCATTAAGTGCCAAGGCAAGAAGGGGCAAAATTCTGCTAGAGGGGTCAGGGAAGGAGAGGGCAACCAACCAACCTGTCCCCTGACCTCCTCCATGACCAGTGGGGTGGGGGGAGGGAGGCAAGGCTCCTCAGGATCCAGAGCTGCTGCAGTAAGAGCTGGTGGTGGGGAGTTGGGGGGTGTCTCAGCCAGATAATAAGCAATTGTTAATGTGATCCATATGGGATTCTGACTGGCCTCTCTGTTTAGCAGGATGATAATGGCGGGTGGGGGGTGTGTGTTGAAGAATGCTGGTCTGTGGAGACGCAAAGGAGCAAAGTCCTCCCTGGACTTGGGGTGGGTGGGGTGGGGAGGGTCACCAAGGAGGAGGAGAGAAAGAAAGGAGGAGCTGAGGCACTCAGGGGGCTCCACCACCCAGAAGGGCAGGGCTTCTTGCCCAAAGTGACCAGATTCCAGGTTTTGCGGACCACCGGGTCAAAGTCTTCACAAAGCTTCTTTTCCTCACCCGACCAATATTTATGGGTGCCCAAACGATACAAAGTACACTGTGAGGCAGGCGCAAGTGTATATATGCTGGCCTCCTGGAGGCAGAGCCTAGTTCGGACTCAGCCACAATGAAAAAGATACAGGTGCAGTGCTAGGAGACCATGGAGGGAGGGGCAAGTGACAAAGCTGGGGACTCTGGGGAGGCTACACAGGGGGATGTGTGGCATCCTAGCTGGGCCTTGAAGAATGAGGAGGTTGTGGCAAGACAGGAACAATGGAGAAGGCATTTGGCTGAAGGAACAGCAGGAGCAAAGGCAGAGAGGCGTGAAATTGCGTGGAGAGCCTGAGATTCAGCAATAAAGCTGCAGCCAGGCAGGGGAGGGGAGAGACTCTTGGTCCATAAAAAGCTGTGGCCATGGATGACCAGGAGGGAGGCAGGAATGGACTCTGGAACAACACGCTGGGGTCTGGGTTCTTCTCTCTTGCCTTTCCTTTCCCTGCCTTGATCTGGCTGTGTACCGGAATTGTCTAACTAGGTGACCATCATTCTGGCCTCTGGCCTTCCCAGAGCCAAAGAATATGCAGGGCCCGGAGGCCCACCGTATCCCTGATCATCCAGCCCCTCTCCTACTCCTAGGGACCTTGAGAAGGGGCAACTGCAATCCTGCCTTTCAACTAAACTCGCGTTGGCCCAAAAGGGCTTCCCTCAGAAGACCGTACAACAAGGGCGTGAGGGTCGCTTCTGGATGCTGCGGGCACCAATGGAATCAAGTAGAAATAAATGAAATGGTGCTAAATGTGGGTAAGGGCGATTTACGAGGCCTGTCACACCGCCCTCCCGGGCCATCCAAGCAAGACCCTCCCCTTTCTTCGGGCGACTGGAGAAAGTCCCGCCCCGCCCCCCTGCCCACAAGCTCAGGGTGGTCGAAAACCCGCTCACGGATCCTGAAGCACTGCAGATCGGCACCCCCTTGCACCCCGTTACGGCTGTCCCTAGGGGCGCCACTAAAACCCGGAGAAGGACGTTCGCACCCTGCCCAGGGGTACTGGCGGGGACGGGAGGTTCCGGAAGGATGCTCAGGGGTTTCGGATGGGATTCCGGGAAGGTCCAAAACTACCCCCCGTGCAGTCAGAGGTCTTTGGACTGCAGCTTCTCCAGGTCCACTCCAAATACTAGATGGCTCCAGGGGAGGTGTCAAACCCCGGGAACCGAGAAGCTCCCGGACCGTAAACCTAAAGTGGGAAGGGGAGCAGATCCCTACTCTTAGCTACTGGGCTGAAAGCAGGAGCCCGCTCAGCCCCTACTGCCCGTGCGGACAACACAAACATTCTTCCGTCCTCTATTCTCCTCCAAATTAGGTATCCATGGAGACAGGGCCGGCAGCCTGACAGCCCCACGGCCTAATCCTGATTTAGTGACCGTCCCTTTAACAGCCCACCCACCCGCCCACCCACCCCTGCACTCCGGGCCGCAGCGGGGCGCAGGCTCCAAGCTTGCTCTAGCTCTCCCCGGCCGGCTCACAGGCCGTCCGCCAGCGGGAACCACTGGACTAGAGAGGTCCAGGAGGAAACCAACATCTATTAAACTCTTACTGTGTGCCCAATAATCTACAGAGGATCCTCTACCAAAGGTCTGGAAGGAGGAATCTCTGCATAGACCAGAAGGCTCTAGGAGTGAGGAAGTTTAAGGAGCTCTCGCAAGAGCTGGGAACTCCGGGGGTGGGGGTTGGGGACGGCTCCGGGTAACCAATGGCCCACGGGTGAAAGTAAGCGCAGCTTCGTGCAACACCCCAACTCTGAGCTGGAACCGCTGTCCCAGACTGAGGAGAAACGAAGGGCGTGTGCGTTAGGGGCGCAGGAACCGAAATGGCCTCAGTCTCCTGTCACTGCCCCGTCACGATGCTGGGGAATCTCCAGGCCAGTAACCCAGCCCCCACCCCCTCCCGCACACACAGGGGCCGCTGGACAAAGACCTGACGGAGTGGGAGGGGCCTGCGTGCCGGCCCTCGGGCTCAGGCCGCCGGATCCTTCTGGGACCCGAACCCGCAAATCCTGGCTCCCTCACCCCAAGCCCGCAGACTCCCCAAAGCCCGCCGCGCGCTAACACCACCTCCTCGAATCCAGACCAGGCGGTGAAGCGGGTGCCCGTTGGCGGCCGAGGGACGATCTCATCGCTGGTCACCCCCTTCCTCCGGGGAAATGACCCTGGGCTCCCACGCACCCTCTCGGGTCTCTCCCGGCCTTGCCCTCCGACCTCCGCCTAGTTGGACCCCCTGCCCCTCAGCCCCCTCCCTCCCCGGGCCTCTCACGGCCCGCGCCCGCGGACAAAGCTCTGGACATCGGACCGCACAGTCGCCACCCCCTGACCCCCGGCCGGCCCGCGCGCTCCCGCGCCTGCCCCCTCCCTGGCCTGCGACGCGTACCTCGGCATCCCGGCCGGGTCCTAGGTGAGTGTGCGCGGCCTGGGGGGGCGTCCGGCCCAGGGACCAGGGCGGGAGCGCGGGCCGGGGGCGACGGGCCAGGGCTGGGGGTCAGCGGCGCTCACCATCCTGGGGCCGCTGCTGCTGCGGCTGCTGCGGCCGCCGCGGCCGGGAGCGGGACTGGGCAGTGGGGGTGGCCGGACAAGGGGCGGCCCAGGCTCCCCCCGCAGGCAGGACCCCCACCCCGCCTCCCCTCGCCCGCCCCCAGCGCCCTCCCTCCGGGCCCGCGCCCCGCCCCTCCCAGCGCCCCGCCCCCGCCCCGCTCGCCCGGCCCCTCTCAGCAGCCTCGCCGCCCCGCCTCTCCCTCCCCGGGCTCGAAAATAAATTAGCCACCCGGGGGAAAAAGAGCAAATGACCCTCGGTGCGAGCGTGTCCTTGCGCCACTCTCAGGCTGCTCGCCCGCTCCCGCCTCCCCTCCCGTCGGAGCGGGAAGTTGCGCTGGGGGTGGAGGCTGGCCTGGAGGCGGGGAGACCGGGGAGGCTGGACGGGCGCAGAGGCCAGGACTGAGCTCCTGGCTGCCCTGAGTGGCCGCTGGCTGTAAGCCGCTTCCTGGGTCGAAGGGCAAAGGGGAAGGCGGCTGGCCGGACCCGCCCCGTCCGCTGCCTGGCCAAGACCACCTCTCCTAGGACGCCTGTGGACTCTGGCCTACGTCCCTGCCCTGGGCGTGCAGAGCAACAGCGTGCAGGATGCCCCTAGCAGAGCGCATAACCAGGCGAGGGCACTGCCTCTGCACAGGTGCCACAGAACAGTGTGTGTGTGGTGTGGTGTGTGTGTGTGCGCTTCAGTAAGCAGTGGACTCGGTGGTGTGTGTGGAGAGCTTGACCAAAGAGACTATGGTCACCCTAGGCCCACCAGCCCCTACGGATAAGGAGCCCCAGTCACCTAGTGGGCTTACAGGTGACAGTGGAATTTACATTGAGGCTCTCCCAATCTAGAGTAGGCTCTGTTTTAAGCAGGCGTCTCAGAGCTTCTGTGGTGATAAAGGCCAAGACTCCCTCGGCCTTCGGAGGCCATGGCACAGGCAAGACACTTGGAGGTTCTGGGGGAGCCCAGAGCGTCCAGACCGTTCTGTGACCAGCATTTCCCACCCGTAGGTAGTGCTTCGGGGCTCTGAGGCCACCCTTTCTGGGACTTCCTTTCCTTCCGGGTGGCAGTTCAGCAAGAGCATCCGTAGGACAGGACTCATGCTGGAGGGGCTTCCTCTAACCTGCAGAACAGGCCTCTGACCTCCAAGTCTGGCAGAATTCTAAAGACTATCTCTTCACTTGTGATCACGTTTCTGGAGACTCGAGGATCCCACAGACCCAGGCAGCTCTGCAGATGCCAGGGAATGGGAAGGCACAGGTCACCAATCATCCCCCCCCCCATAGTCTAAATATGGAAATAAGACGAGTATCCAATAAAGTTCTGAAATTCATCAAGACGGGGTTGGGAGAAGGCTTTTCCGGCCCCAGAATTTTCCCATTTGTATCCCACCTTCCCCTTCTTACCCACCCACATACCCTGACATAAATCAGGGATGCACCAAAACTCAGGAGTGCTGGGCCAGACCCTCAGCATCGTAATCAGAAACGCAGGGTGTTACAAACAGCTACAGTCGCCATCTTAGCAGGGCAAGGGTGTTGACAAACAAGAAACTACTTAAATGTGGTCTTCACTGTTAGGACATCCGAGGCCAGAGAGAAGAGCCTTGGTTGGGAGCACTCAGAAAAGCCTAATCTAGAGCCCCTGCACCCCTATTCTCTGTACCCCCAGCCCTTGTAGGCTCCTTGAGGGCCAGCGTCCACCAGAGCTGAGCAGAGATACCTCCATCATCCAGAATTGTGACAGGATGCCAAGACTGGCTGGCCTTGCTGATGGGTGTCCCTGGGACCAGACTACACTGGGTTCTAAGATGAAGTGGTGCGTTCTGAGACACCCAGCTTGAAGGAAATGTTCATGTTTGCCTAGAGACAAAAGCCTTTCCGTGCCAGGATCTCAGGAGGGCTTGCTCACACCTCAGTGGGTTGCCCTGCATGCTGCAGAAGCCTTCTGTGAGGCTCCACAGGCCTGCCCAGCAACTTGGCAGTGTCAGGTGGTTCTGATTCTCAGGTGGCCATGGGACACAGTGGGGGCTTTAGTTAGCAGGTGAGGGTAGCCTGGTCACTTGCCTCCTTCACTTACATCCTGTCTAGTGCCCAGGCAATGAAGTATTCCTTTCCTTCTCTGAGCTCACTAAGGTCCTGTTAATACATCACCTCGAAACTGACACACACTCAGTCCCGGCAAATGGCCTTTCATCATATCTCCATTCTTGGCCTTTCTGGGGGGCTAATCTCTGAGGGCTCCTGCTTGACCCCTCTCCTATCTGCCCTCAGGCAAGGGATCTGTGCCCTGCAAGCCCCCTGCTGAGGTCACTGGGAGCCTCCCAGGGCAGGTCAAGTGCCCACAATGGATTGGATAATAATAGTGGTAATGATAGCTAACGCATCGCTCTTCCAGACCCGCCACTCTCTGCAGCCATTTGGTTTCTATCACTTCCAGCATGAAATATCCACTGCCACCCACCCATGAGCAGGGGCTATGCTTGGTGTGTAGCTAGATGCTAGCAAATGCATGTGTGTGTGCATGGTGGGAGAGCACGTGTAGATAGGAGTGGGTGGGTTCATCTTGGCCCAGAGATAGGCATCAAGTGCTTTCCAAAACCATGCAGAATGCCTCCTGCCCACTGGAAGGGTTTTAGACAGAGGGGGCAGGTGGGGTGAAGAAAGAAAGAAAAGGGCCCCAGGGAAGGATGGGTGGACGGAGGAAGCAGAAAGAAGTGGAAGGGAGGAAGAGGAAAGGGCGGGAACTCTCTTTCTATGTGGTCTTCTGCTGGCCCCTCAGGAGTCACTGTGGGCAGGAGAGGAAGGAAGCATGTCCTGGAGAGGACAGGGAGTGTGCCCAGAGGACACCACACCCCAACAGCTGCTGCCCAAACTTGCCTCTGGTTGGGCTCAGGCTGCTCTGGCTACAAATGTAAGTGCCAGGCTTTTGGGTTCGGGGTTCAGCCATCAAGGCCCCGCTGCCAAAGTCTCCTCCACTGCCAAAGCCCTCCTATGTATGCCCACCCCCAAGACCTTCCCAGCTGTGCCTTACCCCACTGCTGTTTTTAAACTTACACCAGTGTCCCCTACCCCCCTGCTTCAGGCTGGGTCTGGGCCAGCACCCCATAGCCAGCCTGAAAGTCTCTAGCAACCTCTGGGAAACAGAAAATGCACTCTTAACTTTCTGATAACCTCTATGTTGGGCCATCGGAGAGGAGTCCCTATTTCATCTCCACATGCCTAACTCAGGTGACCCTAGCACCCCACACTCAGAATCCTCAACTTACTGCTGTTGCTATGTAAACGGAGGTCCCCACCCCCTCCTATGGCACAGCTCTTTTTGCACCAGGGGCTTGAATTGACCCCACTTTGTATCTCTAGTCCCACAGACCTCAGTAACAGCCCCAATGTTGGAACACTTCCAAACCTGAGCCTCGAATCTTATTACTCTATTCAACCGTCAGAACCCAACTCATTTGAGCTTGTGAAACCCTGTGGTCGGTCGGTAACTACAAACCAGCCGTCCTCTAAGGTCTTTTCCCAGAAGGTTCTACACATTGAGTCAGATCTCTGCTTCACGAGCGTTCCTCTCACTCTCCCACCCCTATCCACTCCTACCTCCCATCCCCCACGCTCTCTACCCCACCCCTGTGCATTCTAAGGCAGGACCCACCCCTGCAGGACCCACGCCCTCTTAACACGCCAGTCCCTGGAGACCCACAGGAAGTCTCTCCTCTTTTACAAAGTTTACAAACCCAGGACAGGGTGGGGGATTAGAAAACCAGTTTGCATAGAAGGTCCCTTGCCCCTGCTTTGCCCTCTGGGGCTGGGCCTGATCGGAAAGTCTCAGTACATCTGGTTGTACTTAATGTAGTGGACTGTGCCTCCTGCTCAACCTCCGCCCTTCTAACTCGGGTCCTCTATTCCGTCCTTCAGCCTCAGAGGGGAGGGGCTTAGCAAAGCCAATCCAACCAGAGCTGTGGTGCCTTGGTGCTGTGGTACTGAGGTGCCGTGGGCCCGTGGGCCCGTGAAATCCTGGGGCCGTAAGACCGTGGTGCTGTGGTACTGTGCTCCCTGGGTCACAAAGGAGCTACCTCCAGGCCCTGCATATGCCCCCACTTGGACCAGCTCTAGCCCGTTCTCATCGAGGATAGCTACAACTCCAAGAAAACAGCTGGTCCTGAGGCGACTTCAGCTGTCAGTCATTTTCCAGAAGCCTTTGCAAAATACTGAAGGGTAACAGAGAAGAACCTAAATAGGTGGTGTATGTCTGTAATCACAAATATTCCAGAGACAGAGGCAGGAGGGTTGCCTAAGTCCTAGAGCTTGAGACCAGCCTGAGCAGCAGAGTGAGACCCTGTTGCAAAAAAAAAAAAAAACAAAGAAAGAACAGCGTGGACCCACCAAGATGGTCCTGGAAAGACTCCAGCTTCTAGTAGACAGCACCTACCAATGCATCCAGAGAAGAAGGTGCATCAAGGGGGCGGAACAGGCAGTACAAGAAGCCAGATAGATCCGTGAATGACTATAACACTCATACACACACACTCACACACATACACACACTCACACACATACACACACACTCATATACATACACACTCTCGCACATACAAACACGCATACACACACATACACACATACACACATACATACACACTCGCATACATACACACACTCACACACATACACACACTCACACACATACACACACACTCATATACATACACACTCTCGCACATACAAACACGCATACACACACATACACACACACACATACACACTCACATACATACACACACTCACATACATACTCTCGCACATGCACACACACATACACACACATACTTACACATACACTCACACACATACACTCACATACATACACACTCACATACATACACACTCACATACATACACACACTCACACACATACACACACTCACACACATACACACACTCATATACATACACACTCTCGCACATACAAACACGCATACACACACATACACACATACACACACACATACATACACACTCGCATACATACACACACTCACATACATACTCTCGAACATACATACACACTCACATACATACTTACACATACACTCACACACATACACTCACATACATACACACTCACATACATACACACTCACATACATACACACACTCACACACATACACACACACTCATATACATACACACTCTCGCACATACAAACACGCATACACACACATACACACATACACACACACATACACATATACTCACATACATACACACTCACACACATGCATACACACATACACACACAGTTTGGTTGCACAAGTAATTTTAAAAATCTCATAAATATCAGGAGATGTTAATAAACACAAAAGTTAAAAAATTAAAATTCAGCCGGGCGGTGGTGGGCACGCCTTTAATCCCAGCACTTGGGAGGCAGAGGCAGGCGGATTTCTGAGTTCGAGGCCAGCCTGGTCTACAGAGTGAGTTCCAGGATGGCCAGCGCTACACAGAGAAACCCTGTCTCGAAAAAACCAAAAAAAAAAAAAAAAAAAAATTAAAATTCAAACACTTTAATCCCATTACCCAAAGGTAAACAATGGTAATTTTTTGTAGCTGCCAAACATTTGGGTGTGTATGTGTGTGTCCGTGCCTGTATACTTCTGCAACCTGCTTTTCGCAGTGTCAAATGTTTAGAGCACCGTTTCTTATCTAATGCTATTGACAGCAGTGTAAGGAAGCAGATGAAACACACTTGCAAGAGTTAACTTTCCTTTGCTGTTGATATTTTTTCCTCAGAAACAAAATGTTTTTTTTTTCTTGTTTTTTTTTTCTTTTTTCTTTTTCTTTTTTTAAAAAATATGGAACGCTTCACGAATTTGCGTGCCATCCTTGCGCAGGGGCCATGCTAATCTTCTCTGTATCGTTCCAATTTTAGTATATGTGCTGCCGAAGCGAGCACAACAAAATGTTTTTAATGGAATTCTTTTTAAAGCTTTAAAAACATGTATTATGGACGCGCACGCATGCGCTGGTACTCTCGCACACGTTGTGTGTGTGTGTGTGTGTGCGTGTGTGTACACCTGAGTGCCACGGTGCACATGTCAGAGGACCCTTCTAGGAAGGGTCAACTCGGTCAGGCTTCGCAGCAAATGCGGTTTCATGCTAAACCGTCTCACTGGCTCAGAAACAAAATCTTGATGAGGAAAGATTTGTAGTCCACCTTTGGGGGAGGCTGTATATCTTAGCTTGAGGAGTCACCTAGCCCGAGCCTCTGTTCACTGCCCTGCCAGTTCCTTCAGGCAGCCTCCCAGACCGGCGTTGGAATGTGGCATGTCCCCTAAGCCTATGCCACTCAAAGGCCGCCAGAACTGCCCAAGAGGACCGATGATGGTGGCCCTGGCCTGGCCAGCAGGGATTCTGAGCGTGAAAGTGGTTTCAGGAATACGCTTTCACTGAGCCCTGGGCTAAGTTGCACCAGGTCTCAAAACAGGAAGTGGGGGCTCAGCGCTGGGTGTGGGGTGGCAGCTGAGAGAGCCACACCATTTCTCCACACGGGCAGCCTTGCCCCCTCAGAAGGCCACTGCTAACTGACGGACTGTACAATCGAGACTCAGATTGCCACTGGAATAGGACCAATCACCCAAATACTGGTCTGCTGGACCTGTGAACTTAATACCCTGTGCCTTGACAGACACCTCTCCTTCTGCCTTCTCACTGGCTGACTAAAAGCTGTGCCTCCTGATCCACCCTTGACTGCACCCAAAGTAGTTCCACCCCACTCCTCCCACTCAGAGCAACATTTACCTCCCCCACCTCTGGGCAGGGTGCTAACAGGCACCTGGCAGGCATGGAAAAGGTCCCCTCTGCAGGTTTCTATATCCCCTCTGTTCTCTGGAAAGCCGCCGTTACTCTGCAAACCCAAAAAAAAAAAAAGGTCTGGGGACAAATAAAAGTTGAAATAGGAAAATTGTCATGTCTTATTTTTGTTTGAGAATGCAGGCATCTCCAAGGCAGTCAGGTCTAGGAATAGGGCCTTTTCCCTAGCATGGGAGAATCCCCAAGCTCAGTCCCCAGGATCTGCTCTCCTGACACACACACACACACACACACACACACACACGCACGCGCACACACACCGAATAATAACTGCTCTATTGGAAAATTCGGACAGTGATCAATATGGATGTTTAAATACTTTTGAGCTGTTTGCCACCAACCCTATGTGCCCCTCACACACGTCTATCCTCCTGCCTCCGTTCTCCCTCGACCACCCATTTCCTATAGTCCTCTAAACCAAGTTCCAGCAACCCTCCTCAGTGGTCTAGCCCATAAAATAAACAAGTGACCAGAATTCATTCTATTAGGCTTCACTGCTGTTTAAAAAGCATGATTATCTTATATATATTGGTTTTTCAAGACAGGGTTTCTCTATGTAGTCCTGGCTGTCCTGGAACTCACTCTGTAGACCAGGCTGGCCTACCTGCCTCTGCCTCCCAAGTGCTGGGATTAAAGGCGTGCGCCACCATTGCCCAGCTCTTTCTTTCCTCCTTTCTTTTCTTTTCTTTCTTTCTTCTTTTTTCTTTTTTCTTTCTTTCTTTTCTTTCTTCTTTCTTTCTTTTTTTTTTTTTTTTTTGAGACAGGATCTCAGTATGTAGTCTTGGCTGGTACTACGTAGATAAGACTGGCCTCAAACTCAGAGATCCACCTGCTTCAGCCTCCCAAGTGCTGGGATTAAAGGCTTGGGCCACCACTGCCCTGCTAACAAATATCTTTTTTAAGATGTATTTGTTTTATATGAGTACACTGAAGCTGCCTCCAGACACACCAGAAGAGGGCATCGGATTCCATTACAGATGGTTGTGAGCCATTATGTGGTTGCTGGGAATTGAACTCAGGACCTCTGGAAGCTCAGTCAGTGCTCTTAACCGCTGAGCCATCTCTCCAGCTCCACGTGACTACTTTATATTTATTGGAAAGGAAAGCCAATTAAACTGAGTAGGATTCCATATCACTTATTGAAAAGACTTTTAAAAATAAATGCAACTATCCGTTGCTGGACCCTATGTGCTGCCTTGACTTGCTCTATCTCCAGCCCAGCCCTGACCAACTCCATCCATGAGTGCATTTGAAAACAGGTTCTTCATTTTTTTAAAGTATTTATTGATGTGTTTATTTATTTGAATGGGTACATGTTCATGGCGTTGTTTGGAGGGTAAATTTTGAGAGTCTGTTCTTTTCTGCTGAGTGAGCCCTGGGAATCCAACTCAAGTTACCAGACTCAGCAGCAACCACCTTTACCCACTGAGCCGGTTCAGCTGCCCTTATGCGCATGCGTGCGTGCGTGCGCACATGCCTAGGTGTTTTGTCTTATTGTAATCTGTATACCATATGCCAGAAGAGGCCCTCTAATCCCTTGGAATTGGGATTACAGACAGCTGTGATCCACCATGTAGGTGCTGGGAATCGAACCCAGAGCCTCATAAGAACCGAACCATCCCTCCAGCTCCCACCTCCTTTTTATCCCCTTTGAGACAGGGCGTTACTATGCAGTGCGGAACCTGAGTTCACTCCAACCCAGGAAGAACTTGTGACTGTCTTGCTCCAACGCCCCACACAGCGGGGATTGCAGGCCTGTGCCACCAGGTCAGGCTCGCAAATACATCTCTGACATCAATCACTTTTGCTCATCTATAATACAGAAAATGTGGATAAAATAAAAGTTCTTTTAAAATTGTATCCCATTCAGGACAGGAGCTGTGAGCCTGCTTGGTGAGTGCTGCTCTGCTCTGAACTTTGTCTCCCCAAAAAAACCAAAAAGAATTAAGTAATAGAAAAGACTTTCTCATGTTCAGAGTCTGGTTCCTGGAATCATTTTAAAACTGTACTGCTGGTGCCTGCCTTTCATTCAGATACCCCTGAACCCTCGAGAAGACGGATGAGATTGGTCATCAGACATTTCTGAAGTGCACTGTACGATATAACTATCTGTTGCTGGATAAAAAATTGTCCCAAACTTAACAGCTTTAGACAGCAAACATTTTATTCCCTAAGGGTCAGAGGCACAGGAGTCTTAGCTCCTGGTTCTGGCTCATCATGGCCTCTTGTGAAACTGCACACAAGCTGTCCTGCCAGGAGCTGGAGAATCTATTTTCAAGGTCATTCCGGTGGCTGGTGGCAGACCTCAGTTCCCGGTAGGCACTGGCTGGGTGCTTGAGGCTCTCACAGTTTCTACAGACAGACCTGTTTCCTTATGACAGAAATGCTGGCCCCATTCAAAAGGACGATGCTGAGTCAGTAACTGTCCTTTGAGACACCAGGAAAGCCAGGAAAGTCTTGGGGTTTTTATTGCTGCAGCAAATCACCATAACCAAAAAGCAAGCTGGGGAGGAAAGGGTTTATTTGGCCTATACTTCTACAGCACCAGTTATCATCAAAGGAGGTCAGGACAGGAACACAAACAGGGCAGGAACCTGAAGGCAGGAGCTGATGCAGAGGCCGAGGAGGGGTGCTGTTTACTCGGTTGCTCATCATGGCTTGTTCAGCGTGTTTTCTTTTTATTTTATGTGTTTAGTTGTTTGCTTGTTTGTAGAACCAAGAACCCAGGGATGGCACCACCCACAAAGGCTGGGCCCTCCCCCATAAATCACTAATTAAGAAAATACTTTACAGTTGGATCCTATGGAGACGTATTCTCAATTGACATTCCCTCCTCTCTGATAATTCTAGCTTGGGTCAAGTTGACATAAGACTAGCTAGCACAGCCACCAAGTTCACACATGTAGGAAGGTTAGCTGACTCACAGGGGCGTCTAGCTGACATATTAAGATATCACCGAGTAAAAGACTTATACCGATTTTTAAAGTGCTAAAAGGAAACCAGGTGTGGTCTCCCACACCACTAATTTTAGTACACAGGCGGCTGATGCAGGAGGATTGCCACAAGTTTGCTGACAGCCTAGGCTACAAAGGAGTTCCAAGCTAGCTTTGGGTGTAGAATAAGACCTTGTCTTAGAACAAATAAAGAAAATATGTTCTGAAATGTACAGCTAAGAGTTGACAAAACGGCATGTCCCAGAAGTCTGGAGTCTTGGAAGCTCCTGGGTCCTTCTATCTTTGCGTTCTGACACTATCTCTGGGTGGTTCCTCTGAGGGTCACTGTGTTAGCCGGTTTTTACCACCATGACAAAATCTCAGAGACAAATGATTTAGAGAATAAAAGATTTATTTAGGTTCCTAATTTCAGAGTCTTCGGTAACTCGGCTGGGCCGTTTCGAGGTAAGTTACAGTGAGGGAAAACATGCTGGAACTCACTTCACAGGAAGTGAGAGAGTCAGAAGGAGGCCAGGGACAGGCATAGCCCCATGACCTTTTTCCTCTACTTCCTAAAGCCTGGTCTGGTCAAGGTTCCATGATTCAGTCACCTCTCAGAACTGCCACCAGCTAGGACCAGGCCTTCAACACATGAGCCTTTGGGGCATAGTTCACATTCAAACTGTGACCATTACAATGCGGCTGGTGTAGTTCTGCTGTGTGTATCCACAATTCTTTCCGACAAAACCCCAGCGTCTCCTTGAGTTTGGTTCGCTTGGATGTGTTAGCTGAACTTGGGGTGATGCTTTAAATTCTTTCTCACACAAAGGAAATTTGGAGGTGAAAATGCTGGTGTGTGAATCCCAGCACCCAGGAGTTGCCCATCACATGATTTAACTCTCAAATTTACATTCCAAAGTACCAGGTGAAGCTCCAGATCCATCTTGTGACTCAAAGTGGGCAAAACGGAAGGACCAAAGGCTGCCCTACCCAGGGGCCACTCTCCTAACAGCTCTGCTATCCTGAGGCATTGACTAGTCCATGCTCTCTTTTCCTGCATTTAGTGTGCTTGACTCAGGGGTGGGGTGCTTGTGTCTGTGGAAGTCAGCATGCCTCTAGTGTGTTTGTGTGTGTGTGTCTGTGTTTGTGTGTGCTTGTTCCTGTGGAAGTGTGTATACTTCTGTGGGGGAGGTGCTTCTGCCTATGGATGTGTGCAAGTCTCTATGTGTGTGTGTGTGTGTGTATGTGTGTGTGTATGTGTTTTGTTGGTGTATGTGTGTGTGTATGTGTGTGTATGTGTGTGTGTATGTGTGTGTGTATGTGTGTGTGTGTGTATGTGTGTGTGTGTTGTGTTTGTGTGTTGTTGTTGTTGTGAGTGTGTAATGTTGTGGGATGTGTGTTTTGTTGGATGTGTGCGTGTTGTGTGTGTGTTTTGTGTTGTGTGTGTTGTTCTGTGTGTGTCTCTGTGGGAGTGTGCTGCCTTGTGTGTGTGAAGAGTGTGTGTTGCTGTGAAGTGTGGCTTGCTTCTGTCTCTCCTCCTTCATGTCTCGCCTCTTGTGTGTGTTGGGTGGTGTTTGCTCTTCGATATGATTTCGTGCCTCTGTGTGTGTTGTGGTGTGTGTTGCTGCCTGTGAGTGTGCGTCCTCTGTTTTTATGTGTGTCTCCTTGTGTGTGTTGTTCTGTTCTTCTGTGTGTGTGTGTTGTGTGTATGTGTGTTTTGTGTATGTTTTGTGTGTGTGTTGTTATGTGTGTATGTGTGTGTGTGTGTGTGTGTTATGTGTGTGGTATGTGTGTGTGTATGTGTGTGTTGTGTATGTGTGTGTGTGTGTTTGTGTGTGTGTGTGTTGTGTTGTGTGTGTGTATGTGTTATGTTGTGGGAGTGTTCTGCTATGTGTGTGAAGTTCCTGTGTTGTGTGTGCTTGTTCCTGTGTGGATGTGCTATATTCGTGTGGTGGTGGTAAGATTGTTCGCCTGAAAGTGTGCATTTCTCTCTCTCTTTGTGTGGTGTGTGTGTGTGTGTGTGTGCTTGTGTTGCTCTCGTGCTATGGTTGTGGTGTCTGTGGTGTGTTATGAGGTGAGTTTGCCTGTCGAAGTGTCTCTATCTCTCTCCTCTCTCCTCTCTGTGTCTCGTTCGTTCTCTCTCTGATGTGTGGTGTGTGTGTGTGTGTGGTGTGTGATTTGTGGGGGGGCTCCTCCTGCCTAATTCTGTTGCCTGTCTGTTATGTGTGTGTATGTGTGTTGTGATGTGTGTGTTGTGTGTGTGTGTGTGGGGGGCTCCTACCTGTGGAATGTGTGCTGTCTTCTGTGTGGGTGTCATGTCCTGTGGAGAATTTGGAGTCATGCTGTGTCCCTTCACCACATGGACTGGAGTCAGAACCTATGGTCACATGCCTGGAGAAGTGTTGAGCATCTTACACACCAGGCCATCTCAACAGCAGCAACTTATTCTTAAGGCACAAGAGAGGAAAATGTATCCAGGTCCACATATCCATCACTGTCTCTTCTGGAGGCTAAAGAGAAAAGTAATAGGCGAACCTTGCCATTGCTCCTGGAAAGACAAACGACTCCATTCACAAGGTGGCCTCTCCTGAAGGAAAGTCACTGAGCAGCTTAAGCCTGGGTCACCCCTCTCTCAAGTTCCTTCAAACCCTGGCCACCATGTTCTTTAGTGGAAGCTGGGTCCCCCCTATTCCACCTCAGATAAAAATTAATCTCTCTGAGGCATCTGCATGAAATCCGATTTCTGCCAGTATCTGGCCCACAGGGGGACACAAGGCATGCTTTGGGCCTGAGAAACACAGAGGAAGTTCTTTGGAAAACTTTTAGAGAGCTTCTCAGAAGCCGGAGGGAAACTGGCCTGTGGTAGTGCATCGCTGTAGTGATCGCGCTCTGTCACTAGAGTGCTCTGTCTGTCCCGAGTTCAAATCCACTGCCCTTGTGGGGTGGGGTGGGGTGGGGTGGAGGGGGAGACTTTAACTTTGGCCGGGGCGGTGGTGGTGCACACCTTTAATCGCAGAGGCAGGCGGATTTCTGAGTTCGAGGCCAGCCTGGTCTACAGAGTGAGTTCCAGGAGAGCCAGGGCTACACAGAGTAAACCCTGTCTTTCTGAGTTCAAGGCCAGCCTGGTCTACAGAGTGAGTTCCAGGAGAGCCAGGGCTACACAGAGTAAACCCTGTCTCGAAAAACCAAAAAAAAAAAAAAAAAAAAAAAAAAAAAAAAAAAGAAGCCGGAGGGATCCTGTAACAGAAAGAACAAAGGCCCCTAGAGGAGTGGATGTGAGGCCAGAAGTTACCTGTGATGAGAGCAAGGGAGAGACCAAGCACTTGTGGACACAGGGGGCTTTCTGAGGTCAACTCTATATCTTGATGGTAACAGTTGGCTTGCCAGGAACAAGTACATCATGTAAAATTGTTTTTATAAAGTCTGTGATGAGGGCTGAAAAGAGAGAGAGAGAGAGAGAGAGAGAGAGAGAGAGAGAGATCAGTCAGAAAGGCCTTTGCCTTGTAAGCATAGAGTGCCATCATTAACCATCAGCACACACACAAACGCCAAGAATGACTGCACACTTGTGATCGCAATGCTGTAGAGGAGGAGACCAGAGCATCCTTGGGGGCTCAATGGCCAGCAGCCTAGACTACTTGCTGAGTTCTGGACCAATGAGCTGCTCTGTCTCAAAGTGGGGGGAGGGGCTGGAGAGATTGCTCAGCGGTCAAAAACACTCACTGCTCTTCTGAAGGTCCTGAGTTCAATTCCCAGCACTTACATGGCAGCTCACACCTGTCTGATGCAGATATACATGCAAACAAAATACCCATAGACATAAAATTTGTAAATAAATATATCTTTAAAAACCTAAAAAAAGGTGTATGTCAGTTGAGAAACAACTCAAGGTTGTACCCTGTATACACACACACACACACTCTCTCTCTCTCCTCTCTCTCCACACACACAACTTATATACACATTCATACACACACTCTCACACACATACATGCACACACACAGTGACAACACACGTTTATATACACAACAAAAAATTACATTTAAAAAAAAAAAAGAAAAACAGTGACGGGGTCAGGGAGAGTGCTAATGTCCTCCTCTCTCAGTTTCCCCGAGTATCTGGGACTACAGGTGTGCAACCACCTCGCACAAGAATACAAGAAACAAAGACTCTAGGCAGGTTCGTGGCAACACTGCTAAGCCCCTGAGTTAGGCAGCAGCCTTTGTCCAGCACTTCTTGTTTGGTGATGAATTCACTGAATAAACCATTTTTAAGAAGTTAGGTCTTGGTGGCTCGAACCTTTAATGCTAGCACTTGAGATGTCTTGCGAGGCAAAGGCAGGTGAATCTCTGTGAATTCCAAGCTGTGGGAGATGCTGCAGGGTAGACAAGGATGTGGATCCAGGGGCCGAGGCTTTACAGATCCAGAGGAAGCCAGACCTTGTCAAAAGAGGGTGCTGCACAGCACAGTTAGGACTACTCTGGTACCTGGGTCTCTGTGACCAGTACATCCGGAATCATCTCTGAGAGCTAAGAAACATCTCAGCTACCCTGACCAGAGGCTTGCTAGCTGTGGCCACCAGACCCAACCTGAAGGAAGGCAAATTGAGATGTGAAGCCTCCACTGGCGAGGGCAGGGACAGAAGTTCATCAGCTCTGGTGACCACGGGCCAACTTGACTCAATTCAGCCTTGCATCCTACCGAAGCCCTCTTCCACAGTCACCAGAGGTAAGGGTGGACAGTCAGGCACTTGTCCCTCAGCCCTGACGAGTCTCAGAATCACAGATACAGACCAGAGGGCAGAGCCAGGTATGGTCTCTCCAACCCGTGCCCCCCTTGTCTTCCCTAAGCACCTTTTGAGGTTGCAAGGTGATAGCGCCCTCTACAAATGTGTGGGGTCACATTCGCAGCTATCCTAGGACTCAGGCAGCCGGTGGGACAAGGGTTAGATGTGTTTGCATGAAACAATCAATACACTTAAATGTCTAGTGTCACACCTGGCACACAGCAGTGCTCACCAATCAGGGATCACATCCTCCTCGGCCTTTGCAGCAGCCTCGAGCTGGTCTGCTCCAGCTTGGTTCTCCAGCTACGCTTGGCGCGTGAGGTTTTCTGAGCGTCCCTTTGCTGTATCCTGTTTGTAGCGGTGTAGCGGCTGCGGAGGATTTCCTCTCCTTGTTCCTCCCTTCCTTCCAGTTCCTACTCTGCCCTACTTCTTCCAGGAAGCTCTCCCTGACTGCCAAACTCTCGGGTGACCTCTCAACTCGGGGTCCACATTCCCTTCACAGTAGGATTCCAGGCTCTCCCAACCCAGTTCAGATGAGACCTGCACCATCAGGCCACTGGCCTCAGAAGGGGAGGCTACCCTCTCTCACCACATGCCCACTGCAGAAGGCCTTGATGGGGGTTGGGAGAGTGAGGAGGAGGCCACCTGCCAGAGTGGCAGCAGACAGGCCAGCTAAATCCTTGACCTAGGATTTAAGAGGTCGGGCATAGTTCAATAGAGCACTCCAGGCTGAATCTCAGCTCATTCACCCAGGTCAGGGGGATGAGGGATAGAGGAGGAGGGTACGGAAAGGGAGGAGGCCCTTCTCTTCCAAGAGCCCGGTGCCTTCATCCCTGGCTTTCTGAGCACTGCGGAGCACCCTGAAACCCACACCCCCATCCCCCAGCAGTGCAGAAGCGGAGGGTGGGTGGGGCAGAAAGGAGGGAAGCCGGTGCCTGGAGTGGAATCAGAGTTCAACGCCGATCCTTTTACGAGCAGAGTCCTTTTCCTTTGTTGAGACTGGGGTTTCAGCTCGGCCCATTCACGGCTGACCCTAGACCAGAATCATTTTTGTAACTCTTTCCTACTTAGGTCCAACTAGGGTAGAGGAAGATCCCCGGAACCACGGGACGGTCGGATGGAGTCCCATGTGTAATACAGTGTTTTAAAGTTTGTTTCAGTTTTGTTTTTCCGGAGTGACCACCATCGTTCGATGAGAGAACGACCCAGATTGGGTCTAGCCCCAGCCATCGGCCGCCTCCCCCACAGATGCCAGTGAGGTCTACCCTCCGGCGATGCTATGCAGATGAGATGCAAAGCAGGACGAGATATCTGTGGGGATTGGCTGGTACCGAAGACCTTGTGGCCCAATCCTGGGCTGCTGGAGGCCTGAGCTTTCCCCCGCCCCCCTCAGCCCGGGCCTTGTCTGGCCGATAAATCAGCTCAGTCATCGTTAATGGCTCCTGACTAATTGCCTGGACTTGGGCTCCAGGGCTCGGGTCGCCCACATTAAAATTCAATCAGGCCCAGCACTAGCTATTAAATATTCATTGGGAGAGCTTCCCGAAACCGGGCTTTGGGGGATGGGTTGGTTAAGAGGGACTACCTGGAGTTGCAGCCTACTTCTGGGGCTGCTGCTCCGACACTGGTTTACTCTCCTGCAACTGCAGCCTGGTTTCCAGTCTGTTCCAGCGGGCAGATTTCTCTCCGGAAGCCTCGGAGTCATCTCTAAAGGACTTTGAGACCAAGACGCCTTACGGGAGTGTAGAAATAAGTCAGGCCAAGGCTGCCCCGGACCTGCTCTGCGCTCTGAACGTGCTTGGTCACCTTGCCTCAGGGGACCCCTCTGCAAACAATGATAAATACTGGAACCTTGGGTTCCTTCAGTTCCATCTAGGAATGGAGTAACTCCACTTACAGAGGCTTGTCCATGGGCTAGAGAGATGGCTGGGTGGTTAAGATAAAGTCCTGACCGTTCTTGCAGAAGACCCGAGTTTAAGTTTGGTTCCCAACACCCTAGTGGGTTGGGTCTCACAGCTACCTGTAACTCCAGTTCCAGGTGATAGATGATCTCCTGTGAGCGAGCGCGCGCGCGCGGCGCACACACACACACACACAGCGCCACACACACACACACAGGAGAGAGAAGACAGAGAGGGAGAGAGGGAAAGAAATTAAAAGTAAAATAAATCCTTGAAAAAAAACGAACCAACACAACAACAAAAAAAAACCCAGAGGCTTGTCCAGCTTGGAGCCATAATAAACAATATTTGGATCCCAGAGCTCCAGGCCAGCCCTAGGCTTTTAAGACCCTATCTCAAAAGCCAACGGGCAAAACCCCAGAGCTTTCCTCCTGAACAGAGTCTCTAGGTCCCACGACCTCTCCAGGCACCGGCTGACGTCAGGACTCAGAGGCAGAGCATCTGTACAGCAGGATGAGTGTGTGCTGGAAGGAAGGAGGGGTCTAGGCAGTCCTCCTCCCCTTAGCGCAGGAATGCAGGCCTCCAGCTTCTGAGACTGAGCAGGATGCCGAGAAGTTCTAAAGCAGGTACCAAGGGGTGAGGTGGGGAGTTAGAGGAAAGGATGGAGGGGGGATGCTGGAGAGCAAAGCATACTCATACACACCCACACTGTGGCCACGGGGCTATAAAGAAGGTCCAGCAGAAGTAATATTAGTATTGCTTCTGAGCAATAACTGCTCAGGAGCAGGAGTGTCCTTGGCCTCTGTGCTTTACTGAGATTCCCACTGCTAACACCGAAGGGTGTTAGGAGAGAAAAAAGTACCAGGGTATCTGCTAGAAGGGACCATGCCCTCTCCTTTCCTCAAAATTCTTCGGAAGCAAAGTGCCTGCTCACAGACCTCTTCCCCTCTATTTTGGCTCTCCCTGTTCCTGGTGCTTGAGGTGGGTCACAGCGGGAAGGCTAAGCCTGAATGATGATGGAGAGTCCCTCGGTACTACAGAGAAGCCTCTGCAAAGCTCCAGGGCAGGTGTGAGGTTCAAGGACCATAGTTCTTGAAGAACATAGAAAGACACCTTTTTAAAGATAGAATCTCACTATGTAACTCTAGCTGGACTAGACCTCACCGTGTAGACCAGACTGGCTTCGGACTCAATAGAGAGCTGCCTGCCTCTGCCTTTTTGTTCCATCATATCTAATCCCATCCAATATTGGCCCAGCAGGAAACCTAAAATCTTCATCTGAGAACTTCTATTCCTCAGGGCTTCGATGCTCCGCAACAGGAAATGGTACCCAAGAACCATTCCCCTATCCCGGAAGCAGGCAGGCCCCAGGGCTGGGTGCAGAATTCAGTGTCTGGCAGCCATTAGCCATGAGGAAGGGAGCTAGGGCTGGGAGGCCTCAGACCTCAGCAGGTCAGGAGTGACCTCAACCAAGTGTCCGATTCCAAAGCCAAACGTCACAGGCAATCGGGATTCCAAGCTTGTCCCACGTGTGGTTCCCATTACGGCTGGCTGGGGTCTTCCTAAAGGCCAGGCCGGATTTCTGAGCACCTCCCCCACCTACCACAGGCCCTTTGGAATGTCTTACCCTGCTCCAAAATGTGGCCTCCTAAGCACAATCTTTGGATTTTCAGAGGGACACTCCTCTCCCGAAATAGGTTTTCCCCCTACTAGATGGTTATGAGGGGTATGGTGTGTGTGTCAAACTCTTTAAGAGGTCAAAGGGATAGCCCGTAGCCTCCAAAAAGAGCTAATTTCCAAAGACCCCCTACTCTGAGACCAGGGGGTCTTCTCTCCTCTCCAGATCAGCTGCTTTTATTTCCACTGCAACTCTGCAGCCTGGATAATTGCGACTGGCCCCATGACCTTTGACTCTCAGGCCTTTGCTCCACACTGCTCAGAATGCATGCACCCTGAAGCCCAGGCTTGCTACTCAGACCGTCCTCTCTCCAGCACTTTCGGTAAATTCCCTAGGGCTCTGTGCCGTGGGTACAACCTGGTCCCTGCACAGGTTTATCTCATGGTGTTTTAGACTCATAATGAGGCTGTAAAATATTTTAAAGTGTTGCTATCAGTTAAAAAACATGAGCCAACAGATACAAACATACTTCCTTGTAAATAGTGAGGGACATGACAGTGCACACCTACAATCCCTGCCTCTGGGAACTCAGGAAAAGGATCAGAAGTTCAAGGTTATCTTCCCTACATAGTGAGTTCAAGACTATGGGCTACATAAAACCTTGTTAAAGAGGTGGGGGAGGGAGAAAAGGGAGGAAGAGGAGGAGGAGAAGGGGGAGAGAGGAGGAGAAAAAGGGGAAATGACCTGGCAGTCCTAAGTTTGCTCATGCCAACAATTGGCTGAAGTTTCCTAACAGCGGTGGGATCTTACCTGCACATGCACTGTAGACCCCACTGGATCCTACTGTCTCCCAAGTCTAAAGGTCAAGACTAAGTCGGGCAGTGGTGGCATATGCCTGTAAACCCATCACTGGGGAGGCAGAGGCAGACAGATTTCTGTGAGCTGGAGGCCAGCCTGGTCTACAGAGAGTTCCTGGACAGGCAGGATTGCACAGAGAGAATCTGTCTCAAAAAATTAGAGATAGACAGAGACATAGAGAGAGAGACAGAGACAAAGAGATATAGAGAGATGCAGAGAGAAACTAAATAGTGAAAAAATATATTTAAAAAAGTTTTAAAGGGAGATGAAGCCCAGGAGCCCTGTGCATGCTCATTCCAAGCAAGGGCTACGCCTCTGAGCCACATCCCAGGCCCTGGACCGCCCACCTTCCAGCCAGTGACCTTTTTCTCTGACTTCCTGGCCTTGGGAATTCCTACCTGTCTCCTCCTGAAAAGATACTTCAAGGTGCTATAGCAAATTCAGGTCTAATTGGCTTGGCCAGAGAGGCACCTCAGTCCAGCCTCCCTCTTACTCTAGCTGACTCCTCCCCTCCAACACAGGCCCCATGCCCACCAGGGGACTCCCTCACCCAGTCTTGGGGAGCACTCTTCTGCCTAGAGTACTTCTCTCCTGCCCTGGGGAAGCTACTTTCAGATTGGCCAGTGGGCCCTCTGGTTTCAGAAAACTTCCCAAAGCATGATCCCTCTGTAGAAAGACCACCTCTAGGACCAACAAGCCTGTCAGGTATCTCAGGCCACCAGCCTGGTGCTCAGAACTCATTGTGAAAATTCTGGGAGTAGGAAGAGAGGCAGAGGACTCTGTATCTTAAGTTGGAAGCACATTAGCATCTCCATGTGACGAGGCCTCCAGTGAGCAGAATTTGTAAAAGAAACTAGGAGCACCAGCTGGGGCTATAGCTCAGTGCTGGCTCAGCACCTGCAAGGTCACAGGCACAAGGGCTTTTAAAAAAAAAATGTTTTTGACAGGCCCTTCGTATAGCCCAGGCTAGCCTCTAACCTGCTGTCCTGCCAACAACCACCCTGCTAGTTCTGGGTTCACATGCATGAGCATGGGACACCCCAATGGGGGGAAAAACTTTCAGTGGGAAAAAGGAGCCAGAACAGGAGAAAACCTGATGTCTCTAGGGCGATTCTTAGATATCTGTGACCTTCTCTGTCCAGACCTCACCTTCACTGCTGCAGCTGTTGAAGAATGGGCGTGGTCTTGGCCTAGCCAGATCTCTAGCTCAGGCACTGCTTTCTCAAGGCTCCCAGAAGTCACAGCCGCCTACCTCAATGGTGTATTTTGTTCGTTTGTTTACGTTTCGAGAGAGGATCATGCCCAGTAGCCTGAGTTTGCAATGCTTTCTCCACTTGCTAAATGCTGGGATTATAAACGTGCACCTTGTGCCTGGCCCTCAGCTGACTCAAGCACCCTACCCAAGCCTTCCCAAGGGTATTATAGACGGGATTCCCCCAGATCAGCAGAACTACTTTCCCAGCATGTTTTCCATCTCTTTGCTAACTCTAGAATCAGTCTTCAGGACACACCCATGAAGCAGGTCCTAGGGAGAGCCAACTCTGATCCCAGGTCCTGGAAAGTCAGCCTCCTGGTTCTCAGCTCTAAGTTGTGCCTTCTCCTGCCCACTCAAGTCTGAGCCTTGGCCTCTCCACTCCAATCCTCCCCACACTGAAGCGTCTGTGGGTTCCAGATCGCAGGCGTCACATCTCAAAACCAGTTGGTGAGGGACCCTGGGAGGGATAACCCCACCCTCTCCAGATCTGACTCTATGAAGCAGAGCCTGAGAGACCGGGTTCCCGCGAGGGTGGGGGAGAAGACCGGTCTCCCACCAAGCAGCGGAAGACCGTGGCTCGCCCAGGCCGGGCCGTGGGGGGAAGGGAGGAGCTGAAAGCAGATGGCAGCAATTACTGCTCGGACCCTCCCCCGCCTGCAGCCCCAGGCCAGTAGATCGGCTTCGCTGGCTCTGCTGACTCTGAGGACCTGAGGGGCGGGAAGCACAGGGGCACCGGCGTTCCAACTTAGAAGCAAGGGTATGAGTGTCAGGTTGGGACAACTCTTTCTCCAGGGACAGCCCTGGAGATCCCCTGTGGACCCGGGAGGACCCATCCTCGCAGAATTCCAGTACCCGCAGTGCCTCAAAGGTCCGAAGATTTATTTGCAGGCTGGAAAGAAGGAAGCTACATGACTGTGCGGGTTGTGAGCTAATCAAGGAGGCAGAGGGTGAATGGTGTCCAAAAGTTAAGCCTTGGGACTTGGCAGGCAACTCGTCCTGGAGGAGAAAGGCAAAGGGTACCTTCCTCACAAAAGCAAGGCAGGGCCCCGATTAACCTGCTGATTAGAAAAGAGAGTAAATGGTTGGACCCTGTGTTAGGGGCGGGCTTAAAAAGAGCAGGACTCCAGAAACTCAGAACAGAAAACGCTGAATCATCTGACTCCTTGGTCCCTACTGAATTCCTTTCCCTTCTTGGCCTGAGTCTTGTCCCTGTGACTTGAAGACGTAGCTCAGCGCCTGATCCCAGATTTGTTGTACAACTGAAACAGCTCTCAGTTCTCCAGGATCCGTTTGCATAGCAACAAACAGATGTTTAAAAACCCTAATCCAGAAAACCGAGGCCACATGCCTTGCTCTCTCTGCTTGCCACCAACACGATCCCCTCAGAAAAAGCCCAGGTGTTGTTCGTCAGCACCCCACATTGCTGCTTCCCCCCCGCCCCCCCTCCTGCGCGCCTCCCTACTCACTGCTTGCTGCTGAATTTGACAGACTTGAGCTGACTGGCCCCTTCCGCTGGTCCCCTCTGCCGTGTTCCATACTGCAGAGGCAACCCACCAACCCACCCACTGGCTCTGCCACCTTTATAATTGCCACTTAACCTCACATATCTGTTCCACGGGATACACCAATTCTGTAACTATACTCCTCATTCACTTGCTTGGCAGTCACAGCCTCAGCTCCATGAGCTCACGACCTTGTCTGGCTCATTAGCTGCTAGGGCAATGGAGACACACTCCACACTCCACACATAGTCTGAACATTTAACAAATGGAGACATCCCTGAATACCAAACTGGATGCTGCCCCATTTGGTCACCTCCACCTGAAAGGGCTTCTCCCTGAGAGGAATTAGTTGCAAGCACCTGTATACATCATGTTCCCAGAGACGCCTTACCTGAGTTGTCTGCTCTAATCGAGTACAGACTCAGTGCAGGGTATTATCTCAGCACCTAGGATGACTTAGCTAATTAACTTCACAAACCATCCTATAAAGTAGACAGAAATATGTCATCATCTTCCAGGCCGACACACCCTGTACATCCAGACCCATCAAAGAACAAAGTTACTCAACTAATGCAAGCATGTTGCAAGCCCTGGATTCAGATCCCTACCACACAACAGGTATGGGGTGGGCTACTAAAGACTGAGCCTAGGATAGTTCATAACTATTGCAGGGAGGTGAAACAGAACAGGACATCAGGGAAGAGCCTGGACAGTGAGGCAGGGCACACAGGTGGGGCACAGGATAATCTTGTCAAGAGTAAAGGAAAGCACAGTGATGGTGGTGTACACCTTTAATCTCAGCACTCTGTATTAGGGCTATGTAGAGCAGTGGTCCTCAACCTTCCTAATGCTGTGACTCTTTAATATAGTTCCTCATGTTGTGGTGACCCCAAACCATAAAATTATTTCCATTGCTGCTTCATAACTATAATTTTGCTACTGTTATGAATCGTAATGTAAATATCTGTGTTTTCCAATAGTCTTAGGTGACTCCTGTAAAACGGTCATTTGACCCCCAAAGGGGATGTGACCCACAGGTTGAGAACTGCTGTTCTAGAGGAACAGAACTTGTAGAATGAATATATATATATATATATATATATATATATATATATATTCATTCATGCAGTGGTTCAACTAGTCCAGCAATGGCTGTTCACCATCAGAAGGTACAAGAATCCTGAAGTTAAAGACATGAGGCTGAATGTCTCAGCTGATCTTTAATAACACCAGAAACCCAAAGATGTACTCTCTAATTCCAGTGAAGAAATGGACTTGCTAGCAAGAGCAAGCAGACAATGATAAGTAAGCTTTATTCTTCCATGTCCTTTATGGAAGGCAGAGGAAGGCAGATTTCTGTGTTTGAGGCCTGCCTGGTCTACAGAGTAAGTTCCAGGACAGCCAAGGCCACACAGAGAAGCTGCATTAGGGAAAAAGAAGAGAGAGAGAGAGAGAGAGAGAGAGAGAGAGAGAGAGAGAGAGAGAACAACCAGGGAAGGGTACAATGACTCCATGGGAGCAATGACAGCATGCATACTTGGGAGTAACCAATAGCTCTCTAATTTGACCCAAGTCCTACTACTGTTCAAGAGGGAAATCAAATGTGGTGAGGGAAAACTAGTTAACTACCTAGGACTAGTTAACTAACTCCCTAGGACTAGTTAACTAACTCCCTAGGACTATTGAAATCACAGGTTTTGGAGGAGGATCTATAGTTTACTTCATTCATTCATTCATTTTTGGCTTTTTTAAGACAAGGAAGTACTTCACCTGCCACTGGGGCTAGTGTGTGAATTAGAGCAAGGGTAACTAATTATCCATCACCCTTTGGTCCTCTTCATCACGGCCACTACTGGGAGCTCTTCTAGGCTATGGGCCTGGGCTCAAATCATGGCCTCCTCTGCACTTGGCCTTATGTGCAGCTAGACTTCCAGGGAAGTTCAGTGAGTAAATAATGAGGTAAAGGAGTGACTGGAGAGCAGCAGGAAAGAGGTGAAGGAAGAGCTGGACACAGGGAGCCAGCCTTCCTTCCTTGTAACCCAGTCTGACCTCAGACTCATAACCCTACCTCAGCCAGGCTGGTCAGCACACTCAGTCTCTTGTCACCTTCAGTTTTTTTTACACAGTATCTCTCATTGAACTCAGAGCTCATTGACTGGCTGGCCTTCAGGGATCTGCCCATCTCCATGTCTGTCCCCTCACCCCCGAGCCCTGTACCACGCTCGCCTGTGTTAGAATTACAATGTTGCAGAAACACTGGGACTTCTTTCTTCACGTGTATTCATTTGTTTCTTTGTTGTAGGCGTGCCTCAGTGTGTATGTGGAGATTAGAGGTTCTCTCCTTCCATCTCTACGTGGATTCTGGAGATCCAGCTCAGCTCTCCAGACTTATGCAAGCACCTTTACCTATGGAGCCATCTTGCAGGCACCACTCTGCCTTTGAGGAAGACAGACTCAGGCCCTCACACCTTTATGGCAGACACTTTGGTGACTGAGCCATCTTCTCAGCCTGGGACCTCATCTTCTTCATCTGTAAAAGATGACGAGAGATCTGGCCCACATTTCTGAGTGGGTTCCTCTGTAGGTTGTGAAGGGCAAGTCCATGAAAGGCCTGCCTGCCCCTTTCCGTCTTTGCAGGGACCTGAGCGGGTAGGAGGTACTGAAGTGACTAGTTCCCTTCCCCCACAGCCCCGTCCCCCAGAATTTATAGATTCCTTATTGTCTTGCACAATGGCCTTCCTGGGGAGGGGGTGTAGCAGGAGAGGGCCTAGGGAACGGAGAAGTCAAAGGCTAATTAAAAGCCAGCCACACCCATAGCCCTTGTAGGACAGACTGCAAGTGAGTGGCCATGCCTCTTAGCAGTTCCACTGGCCTGGCTTCTGTGACTCTCTCTGCTGGGAGCAGCACCCAGGTGAATCCATTGCTAATCTTTCCACTTGCCATTCGGCTCCCTGCCCCCATCCCACCCCGTGGTTCCTGTAACTTTAGCTCACCTTGTAGTCTTGCACTTTCTGTGGGTGTTCTGAGGCCTTTGAGTGGAAGGGTCCCCAAGACTCTGGAGATGGCCTCCTCCCCCAATCTGGCCTCAGGAGAGGGTGGGAGGCTGTGAGTCGGAGACCTGACAGATGGTGCACCATGTTAACAGATGACATGGGAAACAGAATTACTCAGCTGCTGGTCCGTGCTCTTTCCCCAACCAAAAGGGTGGCCTTCACAATGAACTCAAAGTGGAGGGCTGCTGAGGAAAGGAAAAGAGAAATCATGGGCCTCAGAGAACAGGGAAAGATGTGGCTCGGATGCCCGTCACTCACCTGCCAGGTGAGGTCGGCCAGACCCATCAGCATCTGGGGCCTGTTTCCTCGTCTGTCAAACAGGTCCAGGAAAACTTCTGCCTTGTCTTTCTCCCTGGCTTTTCTGAAGACAAGTAAGTGTTTGTGTCTGTCAAATGAGCTTTAAACAGGGCATGGTGGCACATGTCCAGATTCCCAAGGCTCCGGAGGCCTTGTGAGGTCCACACCAGCTACATAGTAAGACCCTATCTTGCCAGAAAAAATAAGGTGTCTGAGGGAGGGTGAGGCGACACTTAGCAGATGTGAGAACACTGGAAGGATGGCTTACTTTGTGAGATAGTTAAAAAAAAAAAAAAAAAAGAATAGAAATTTCATAGCAATTTGCTCTTCAGTTGTGGGCTGAAGAAATGGCTCAGCGGTTAAGAGCAAATATTGTTTTTCCTGAGAACCTGATACTTCTATCTGATACTTCTCTGATGCTCTAGGGAATCCGGATCCCTATTCTGATCTCCAAGAACACAAACCTACACATGCAATTAAAATAAACCTTTAATAATGCACTTTTTACAGTTAGTGTGTGTGTGTGTGTGTGTGTGTGTGTGTGTGTGTGTGTGTCTGTGACACAGATCACCTGTGGAAGTCTAACCAATGGAAGAACAACTTGCAAGAATTGGTTCTCTCCTCCCACCATATAGATCCCAAGAATTGAACTCAGGTCATCAGACTTGGTGGCAGACATCCTTAACCACTGAGTCATTTCACTGACCCTTGGAATTTGCTTTTAGTGTCATGTGTGCCCATGTGTCCTGAGTGGAGCTGAAATGAGGAGAATTAGACTGGGCTGAAACACCCAGAGCAGAGGACACTCTTCACCGACATCTGTGGAGAACATTGGCTGGATACAAAGTATCATGTGAAATGTGCTAATGGGAAAGGGCTGGATACAAAGTATTGTGTGAAATGTGCTAATGGGAAAGAGCTGTGAAATGTGCTTAAAGGAAAGGGCTATATAGCCTCTGGTATGCAGGCTGGGGACCAAGCTGCTCAGCCTAAGTGAGGCTGGTGGCTGTGAAGGGGCTATCACAGAGTCTGCTGACTGTCCTCTTGGTGGGCGATGATGCTTCCTGTCTCCTAAGATTCTTGGTACCTGAGTCCTGAAGATGCTGTCCCTGGTGAGTCTGGGCTTGAGCTAAGCAGAGAGAGGGAGGGTCATGAGAGCCTGGAAAGTGTCCAAGAGACCCCTCTCCTTCCCCCATGGGAAGTGCTGAAGGGTTTGTCACAGGTGCACTGCAATGATGCTTAGGACCTTCCTGCCTGAACTTCACCCATGACCCTTGCTGCTGCCCATGCCCCGGGGCCATCGTCCATAGAGGGTGGACTGATCAGAGCCAACCCTAAATCAATCCCAGACTTCCCTGGCCAGCCCTGAGTTATGAGCTGTCGGCATTGTGATGTAGATCATGGTTAGGGAGTAGGGGTCATGACCTATGGCAGATCACACTGGACCCCCAGAAGGGGCCAGAGTTGGGGTCAGAGGTCATCTCCTCCATTCTCTGCCCCACCCTGCTGGGTCCCATCATGGCCTAATATTTAAACTGGACAAGGCCATTTTTGTACTGACCTGTGGCCCCAGCAGAATCTGCCATCATGTCTACCTAGAGCCCACTCCAAAGAAAAGCCTTCAGAAGAGAGAAACATCCATTATGTTACGGATGTGGTAAACATGAATTTGGTTGCTTGATGGAGCCTGTGTTCTAAACCACACTCAGCTCCTCCCTCGGTGTCTTATCCATAGAATTGCTTCTACAGCCCCCAAGTGTCCACTTGCCTGTCTGATCAAATTCCATAAGCAGACATAGGAGAGCATCCCAGGCCAGGCAGAGGAAGGGTGCAGTCAGACGAGCACCAAACCTTGTTCAGACGGAGTTCTCAGGCTTAGCAGAGGGTGGTTAGATGACTAGAGAGGTGGAGAAAGCCAGCAGTGAGAGGAATCAGAGAACTAGGATAAACTGAAAGAGAAGACATTGAACTTTCTCTCTCTCTCTCTCTCTCCTCTCTCTCTCTCTCTCTCTCTCTCATTTTCTTACAGGGTGGGGGAATCAGGAGATCAAACCCAAGCCCAAGTTGTTACACATATTGAGAAAGTACTGTACCGTGAAGCCACCCTCCCAGCCTGGCTTTGGAAAGCATGGGAATTGAGACAGTGTTAGCGACTTAGCAGTTAAGAACACTCGCTGCCCTCTCAGAGAATCCAAGTTCTAATCTTACTGCCCATACTGGCCTCTGTGGGTACCTAAACATACGTGTGGAATATAGACACCACACACACACACACACACACATTTTAAGAGATAGGGTCTTGGGGTCCTGGGGCTGGAGATGATGGCTCAGTGCTTAGAGGCACTTGGTGCTTTTTCAGAGGATCAGTGTTTAGTTCCCAGAACCCACATAGTGGTTCACAGACACCCAGTTCCACGGGATCCAGTGGTCTCTTCTGATTTCTACAGGAACAGACAGACACACATGAGGTGCACATAGAGATGTGCAATCAGAACACTCGTGCACATTAAATAAATCTAAACAATATTTTAAATTAAAATGAAAGGACAGAGAGAGGGAGAGGGAGAGGGACAGGGAGAGGGACAGGGAGAGGGAGAGGGAGAGCGAGAGCGAGAGCGAGAGCAAGAGGGAGAGATAATCTTATTCTGTAACACAGGCTGGCCTTGAACTTACAGCATCCCTCCTGTCTCAGCCTTCGGAGTTCTGGGATCTCAGACATGACACGCCATTAGCCTTTTGTCTGTGATCTCCCTATCCCTATATATGTTATTAGCAAAATGAAGCTGAAGAAAAATTGGTATGGAAAATAAGATGAACTGTTGGAACCAACAGTGAAAAGACAAAGAATAGTTTGTAACACTTTTGAACCTCCAGGCCACCATACAGAAACTCTATAACCGCTGGTTGAAATGAACACGTATCACCTGGGATTATTCATTACCCACTGACCAGCACCTTCCTCCCACCGTCTCTGTCAATGGAAACGTACACAGGCAAGGCCAAGACCCATCCTGGGAACCAAGAAAGGGCAGAGAGCTGAGAAGGGCATGGGGCCGGACAGCATGGTACTTTCCTCAGGGAGGAAACCTGCACAGGACACAGGACATGGGTATACAGCCAGGTTTGCTAAACCTGGTCCATGGAAATAACTCACCTCATCATTGTGCTTTAGGGCAAGAATGGGCGGCCACCTCCCTCCTCCGTTACCTGCCCATCAACTTCAGAGCTATCGGCTACAGACCTGGACCACGGTAGTCTCTGACTGTTCCTGCTCATGGTTTCCCTCTAGTGGCTGAACATGACCTGACAGAAACCGGTTGCTTGCTGGTGGTCTGCTCTGGACCGCTGAAGAGAATTACAAAGCAAACGTCCTTCTACTAGGTTAGTGTCCTCGAACCTTTTCCACACAGACTGAAGTTTCCTTGTCTTTCAGCGGCCATTTGCATGTGCTCATTTCTCTTCGGACCTAGGACCTAGGTTCCTGTCTGCTGAACGGTTGTTGGATGCAGGTGGCAGATGCCCATGACGAGGAAAAAGAGCCAAGGGCACGATTAACGAAGAGAGAAAAAGCAATGTATTATGGGTTTTTTGTTTTGTCTTGTTTTTTTGTTGTTTTGTTTGTTTGTTTGAGACTGTTCTCTTTGTGTAACCCTAGTTGTTCTGGAACTCGCTCGTCAGACCAGGCTGCCCCCAAACAGCCTCTGTTTCTGGAGTGCTGGAATTAAAGGCAAGCACCACCACTGTGCAGCTTAATATTTTCTCTTTTTACCACTATCTAAGTAACATCACTCAAGTTTACAATGCAACCCACCAAACCCACCTTTTACTCACTAACTGTCTCTGGGTTCGGCTCTGTTTAATGTGCACTGTTCTGGGCAGAGGCTCCCAGCCTTGGCCTGCATTAGAACCACTCCAGGAGAGCTTGGAATTCTCTCGTTTGGGTTGTTCCCCAGAGCAGTGCCTCAGAATCCCTGGACAGGGTTCTCTGAGTCGCTGTTTCTAAAGTGATTACCTTGTACGACCAGTGATGAGAACTGCTATACCCCATTCTATTCATTCACAAAAGAAGTAACCGGTTTCACACTTACACACATGTGCTCCCGATGCACACTTACACACACATGCTCCCGCTTCACACTTACACACGTGTGCTCCTGAGAGACTGACTGCATGTGTTTGCAGGTGTGTGTCCTTACATTTACTTCTTTCAATGAAGTAACAGCCTAGCTTAGCTCACAGAGATTTTCAGGACAAGACGTTCTTTATGGACCTCAATTTCTTTTTGTGTGTAACACATTTTTGGAAATGGAACTCAGGGATAGTGCATGCTAGACTCAGCCACTGAGCCACATTCCCAGCCCTTATTGTAAAAAATAAATAAAAATAAATAAATAAATAACTTTTAAAAAATATACTTTACGTGTGTGTTTTGCCTGCATGTATGTACATATGCGCACTACCTATGTGCCTGTTGACCAGAGTTTGGAAGCCACTAGATCCTCTGAAAATGGAGTTATAGACAGTTGTGAGCCACCATAGGGTAGGAGTCAAACCCAGATTCTCTGCAAGAGCAACCGGGATTCTTAGCCTCCCTCTTAGCCATCTCTCTAGCTCCTGTTCCAGCCCTTAATCTCTCTCTCTCTCTCTCTCTCCTCTCTCTCTCTCTCTCTCTCTCTCTCTTGTGTGTGTGTGTGTGTGTGTGTGTGTCAGACAGAGGGGGAGAGAGAGAGAGAGAGAGAGAGAGAGAGAGCACAAGAGGAGGACAAAGGATATCTTAGATGTCATTCCCCAAATTGTTTGAGACAGGGTCTCTCTTTGACCTGAAGCTTGTCATGTAATCTAGGCTGGCTTGCCAAGGAGCCCCAGGAATCCACAGATTTCCACTTCCTTGATGCTGGGATCACAAACAGACCATCTTTTTTGTGTGAGGAATTCTGGGTATTGAACCCAAGTCCTTGTGTTTGCGAGAGCATTTTATGCTGACAGTCATCATCCTGGCCTCCTTTATTCTTTTGGGGGGGAGCCCTAGTCTTCACACTGCCCCAATCCTTCTGTTAAGGGTTCCCCCTCCTCAGTGGAGCCAACAGAGCCCTTCACACTGCTGGGCCAGCACACCACTGCTGAGTCACAGTGTCCTCCAAACCATGCTATGAGCTCTGTACCATACATGTCT
Source organism: Mastomys natalensis (assembly GCA_021653895.1). Lineage (NCBI taxonomy): Eukaryota > Metazoa > Chordata > Mammalia > Rodentia > Muridae > Mastomys > Mastomys natalensis. The sequence continues at coordinate 240,778 of JAJTUV010001620.1, read as the reverse complement.
GCTCATATATACATGTGCTGCTTGGAAAAGGTTCCCAGAGGCGGGGTTTCTAGGTAAATGTGTAGGTACTTTTGTTAGTGTGTGTTTGGGGTTATTTTATTAGGTTCTTATATCTACCACTCTTGCAACCCTTATTCCACCCTAATCCCTTCCAACCCTCCAACATTAGGTAGGGAAAAAGAATTTTAGAGGGGAAAGGGGTGTAGACCTCTTTAGTCTACTTCCTGTTGATTAGAGGTATCGGTTCCTTGGGGCAAGTCCAATCTCCATCATCAGGAGATCTCCAACCAGTAACCCAGCAATAGCAATCAGCAACCCAGCAATAGCAATCCAGCAACCCAGCAATAACAAGCACAGCAGTGGGGGATCAGCAGCCGCCACAGGTCCTCTCAGGGATCTGGAATTTATATCCACTCCAGACTCCCCAGAATTAAACTATCTGAAACTGGCAAAAATCACAGTCCCCTAGAATCTAATTAATGACTGTGGGCAAACTAAATCAGCCCATATCACACACCAGACATTAAAACAAAAACATTTTCACATAACATAACTGGGTTTTTCAAGAAACCAAAACTCTCAGGGCTGGAGAGATGGCTCAGAGGTTAAAAGCACTGGCTACTTTTCCAGAGGTCCTAAGTTCAATTCCCAGCAACCACATGGTGGTTCATAACCACCTACAGTGAGATCTGGTGCCCTCCTGTAGCAGTCCTGCAGACTGGCCTTGGCTCTGTGTTCCTCCTGCCTCAACTTCCCAGCAAGCCCAGCCACAGTTGTTATTTTGGTAGACACTGTCAACTGCTCTCCAAAATTTCCTCACCAAATTCCTCTGCAGGGTGGATACTTAATGTTACATTTAATTGTTGCTAAACCAATGGCCCAAAAAGATTGTATCATTATTGTTCTCTGTTATGTTTATGAGACAATGTATCCTTGTGTAGCCCAGGTTGGCCTTGCATTTTTCACCATCCTGCCTCTGTGTCCCAACTGCTGGCATTACAGGCCTATACCATCATTCCTTTATTCTTGCTTTTGTTTGTTTGTTTTGAGGCAGGATCTCTTTATGTAGTCCTGGCTATCCTGGAACTTTCTGTGTGGACCAGACTAGCCTTGAATTCATATAGATCCTTTCCTTTGCCCTTTGAATATTGGGATTAAAGGCATGTGCCACTATGTCTACATTTATTTATTTATTTAGCTATTCAGTTACTTTTTATTTATTTATTTTATGTATAAGAATACAGACACCCAGAAGAGGGCATCAATCCCATTACAAATGATTGTGAGTCACTATGTAGTTGCTGGGAATTGAACTCAGGACCTCTGGAAAAGTAGTAGCCAATACTCAACCTCTGAGCCATCTCTCCAGCTTCCCCCCACCCCCATTTTCTTTTTTTAAGACAGGGCTGCTCTTTGTGGCCCTGGATGTAGAACTGAGAAATCAGCCTGTCTCTGCCTCCCGAGTGTTGGGATTAAAGGTGTGTACCTGACATGCCTGGCTTTCATTTTTTGTTTTTAATTTGCCTTGTACTACTTACTTGTAGGGCTAAAGATCTTTTCATATATTTATTGATCATTTGTATTTTTTGTATGAATTAATTGCCTTTTTTGCAATTTTTATGGTTTTATCAGGGGAGGTTACTGTTGTTTGTTTTAGTAGAATATCTTTTATGAATTCTTTGACAAGTTCATACATGTAAATAACATATCTTAATTGTGGTGTTCACTCCCAGTTCTCCCTCAACTCCCCCCCCATAGGCACCCCAAACTTGACCCCCTTGTCTATTTTTATCTTTTATTCATTTGGGTTTTTGTAGCCCACTGAGTCGTTAGTACTGTCTCTTGGAGTGCTGCTCTGATTGATTGGCTTGATCTTGGGCAGGCAATCATAGCAGTGAGTTCTTTCGGGCTCCTCTTTCGAAAGGTTCTCTGAGCCTTGTGGGGTAGCAGTTACAATAAATGATCCACTTAGGGCTGAGCTCACAAATTCCCAACATTCTGACCAGTCATGAGTCTGCATTCACTGCTGCCCACTGGAGAGAGACTTCTCTGGCCAAGGTTGAGAGTCTATGTATAAACAGTAGTACTTTGGAAGAAGCTTGAAAACACGTTCATTTAGCAAGACGACAGCCGTAGGTTCCCCTCAGGGTCTATGGTCTCCCTAGCTGTGGGCTTTTGCTCAGGTTTAGAGTACCAAGCATGAGTTCCTGATGTAAGCAGGCCTCAAATCTAACCCCAAAGCCAATGAGAATACGTCAGACACTAAGGATTCTAACTAATCTAACTCAGCATATATATGGTGTAAGAAAAAGATGAGCAAAGGCACCCGATGCTTTTGCAGCAACAGTGTTCTTTAAGGCACTTGGATCACAAGACTGATAAAAGCTGGTAATCGATGGTGGATATGTAAGACCATCCCAGACAAAAAGCTGACCCCAGTGAAGGACATCATTGGTAAACTTAGGAAAGGGCCAAACAGGATGCTCTGGTTTCCACACTGTTGAGGGGCTGGGAGACGACTTAGTCAATAAAGCCGTGCTGGGTAGTTTAGTCTCCAGAGCCTAAGTTAAAAAGTCTACTTATCTACTAAGCGTTCCAATATCTATTAAGGATCCATTTCCTGGCTCTCAGACATCTGCTGTGTCCCTAATAAAGGAAAAAAAAAAAAAAAAAAAAAAAAAAAAAAAAAAAGCATTCTCTGGTTACACTCACCTAGCACTGGTCCCTTCCCCAAAACTGCACTTTTAGGGCTGGAGAGATGGCTCAGTGGTTAAGAGCACTGGCTGCTCTTCCAGAGGTCAAGAGTTCAACTCCCATCACCCACATGACTGCTCACAACTGTCTGTAACTGGATGGGATCCAATTCCTTCTTGTGATATGCAGAGAGACAATCAGACAAAATACCCATATACATAATATAAGTAAATAAATCTTTAAAAAAAAAACTGCACTTTTAATACCATGGGGGACAGGGACATATGTGTGGTTTAAGAGTGTATACCAGGAGGCTAGAGAGATGGCTCAGTGGTTAAGAGCACTGGCTGTTCTTCCAGAGGTCCTGAGTTCAATACTTCAATTCCCAGGAACCACATGGTGGCTCACAACCATCTGTAATGGGATCTGATGCCCTCTTCTGGTGTGTCTGAAGACAGCGACAGTGTATTCATATATATTAAATAAATAAATAAGAAAAAGAGAAAAGAAAGAAAAAGAAAGAAAGAAAGAAAGAAGAAAGAAAGAAAGAAAGAAAGAGAGCTCAGAATATTTTGCTGGGCAGTGGTGGTGCATGCCTTTAATCCCAGCACTTGGGAAGCAGAGGCAGGCGGATTTCTGAGTTCGAGGCCAGCCTGGTCTACAGAGTGAGTTCCAGGACAGCCAGGCTACACAGAAAAACTGACACCCTGCCCCCAAAAAAAGAGTGTTATACCAGGTTCATAGTAAGCACACAATAAGAGGTAGTCTCTGTTCCGCAGTTAATCTATAAAAATCAATGCAATTCCTATCAAAAGTTTATTAAAATGTTTTAAAATTTTCAACAATTGGGTTAGGGAGATGCCTCTTCAGGTAAAGGAGCTTGCTGCCAAGCCCTGCAACCTGAATTTGATCCCAGGCCCCAACTGGAAGGAGAAATGACTCCTGTAGGTCCTTCCACGTGTGCCCTGTCGTATACATGACCAACGACACAGACACATACATAACTAGCTAACTAAATACATAATTTTTAAGGTTTTAAAATTCAACGATCTTGCAAGAGAATAAGATTTCGTTTTAGTCAAACACCCTAACATGTGGAGGGCTCACCCCATTATCCAGCCAGAGTAGCATTGCCACTCCAAGGGTCTGGCAACGTAGCACAAAATGTTAAAGGGAATTCCAAGTTTGTGCATGGTTGAATGGCACCAGAAATCAGGAGAGAGAACGACTTAGTCTGTGCGGTTGACTCAGTTAGTGGGGAAAAGCAAGGTTAGATCTTGTCAGCGGCGGCGGCTTGGGGAGCCTTAACGAAATGTCGAAGCTACTGTTCTAGAGGCTGAAAGTCCAGGGTCAGGACACTGCAGCCTCGGTTACTGCTGGGAGTTCAGAGTCAGGACACTGCAGCCTCGGTTTCTGGTGAGAGTCCAGGGTCAGGACCTCACAGTCTTGATTTCTCTGAGAGTCCAGGTTAGGACCCCGCGCCCTCGGTTGCTGCTGGTAGTGCTTGCCCTAGGTTCTCTCACTGCGTCTTCGTGATGTTTTCTCACGAAGGCACAGAGCTTTTCAGTGTCTTCTCCCTTCCAAGGACAGTAGTCCTCTTAGGTCGGGGTCCCACCTGCCTTTATGCTCTCTTACCACTAAGCCACACCCACCCTGCTAAGCCACACCCACCCTGCTAAGCCACACCCACCCGTGCCACACATCTGGGTTTTTTTTTTTTTTTTTTTTTTTGGTTTTTCGAGACAGGGTTTCTCTGTGTAGCCCGGGCTGTCCTGGAACTCACCCTGTATATGTATATGTGTATGTGTATGTGTATGTGTATGTGTATGTGTATGTGTATGTGTATGTGTATGTGTATGTGTATGTGTTTGTGTATGTGTATTGTATGTGTATATGTATATGTTATGATGTGTATGTGTATGTGTGTTATGTTATGTGTTGTTATGTGTATGGTGTATGGGTAGTGTATGTGTATGTGTATGGTATGTGTGTGTATTGTGTGTATGTGATGTGTAGTGTTGGTAGGTATGGTAGTATGTGTGTGGTGTATGTAGTTATGTGTATTGTGTGTATGTTGGGAGTGTATTTGTTGGTTATGTGTATGTGGTAGTGTTGGTTGATGTATGTTGGTTGTGTTGTTTTTTTTATGTGTATGTGTATGGTATGTGTTGTGTATGTATGTGTTTGGTGTGTAGTGTTTGTGTTGTGTATTAGTGTATGTGTATTGTATGTATTGTAGTGTATGTGGTTGTGTATGTGTATGTGTATGGATGTGTTGTGTATGTGTATGGTTGTGTTGGTATGTGTATGTGTATGTGTTTGTGGTATGTGTATGTGAGTGTGTTGTGTATGATGTGTATTGTTGGTATGTGTATTGTATGTGTATGTGTGTGTATGTGATGTGTTGTGTATGTGATGTGTATGTGTATGGTATGGTGTATGTGTATGTGTTGTGTATGGTTGTATATGTGTATGGTAGGTATGTGTATTGGTGTATGTGTATGTGTATGTATGTGTATGTTGTGTATGTGTATTGTGTATGTGTATGTATGTGTATGTGTATGTGTATGTATGTGTATGTGTATGTGTTGTGTATGTGTTGTGTGTATGTGTATGTGTATGTGTATGTGTGGTATGTGTGGTTGATGTGATGTGTTGTGTTGTTGTATGTGTATGTGTATGTGTGTATGTGTATGTGTTGTGTATGTGTGTATGTGTTGTGTATGTGTATGTGTTGTGTATGTGTATGTGTATTGTGTATGTGTATGTGTATGTGTGTGTGTTGTATGTGTTGTATGTGTATGTGTATGTGTGTATGTGTTGTTTTGGTATGGTTGTTATGTGTATGTGTATGTGTATGTGTATGTGTATGTGTTGTGTTGTGTTATGTGTATGTGTATGGTGTATGTGGTATGTGTATGTGATGTTGTATGTGTATGTGTATGTGTATGTGGTATTGTTGTATGTGTATGTGTATGTGTTTGGTTGTATGTGTATGTTTGATGGTGTTATGTGTTTTGTATGGTTGTTGATGTGTATGTGTATGTGTAGGTTGTGTATGTTGTGTTAGTTGTGTAGTAGTTATGTATGTGTATGTGTATGTGTTGTGTATGTGTATGTGTTGTGTGTAGTAATGTGTATGTGTATGTGTATGTGTTTTGTATTGTGATGGTATGTGTATGTGTATGTGTATGTGTATTGTATGTGTATGGTATGTGTATGTGTTGTGTATTTTATGTGATGGTATGTGTAGTGTATGGTATGGTATGTGTTGTGTATGTGTATGTGTATGGTATGTGTATCTGTATGTTATGTGTATGTGATGTGTATGTGTATGTGTATTGTGTATGGTATGTGTATGTGTATGTGTAGTGTGTGTGTTGTGTATGGTATGTGTATCTGTTGTATGTGTATGTGTATGTGTATGTGTATGTGTATGTGTATGTGTATGTGTATGTGTATTGATGTGTATGTGTGTGTGTTGTGTATGTGTGTATGTGTATGTAGTGTATGTATATGTATTATAGTATGTACATAGATAGATAAGTTGTATAGTATTTGAATGTAGATTCCACATTTGAGAAAAAAACACAGTATTTTCTAATTCTGGGTTATTTCACTTAATATGATTCTCTCATTTACATCCATTTTTCCAAAAATAACATACTTTCATTCTAAACGGCCGAGTAAAGCTCCATTGTGTGCATAGACCACACTTTCTTCATCCACTTGTCTGTTTCTGAGGTCTGGGCTGGCTCCATATCTAGGCTGTTGTGAACAGTCTTCCAGGAAGCATGGGTCTCCAGCATGCTGACCCCAGTGTGTGCCCAGGAGGGGCTTGTGTGAGAGCTTCTCTTTTCCTTTTGAGGAGCTCACATAATCCTTACCATAACGAATACTAATTTTGCATTCCCACCAGCAGGGAATAAGAGCTCCTCTTTCCACACCCCGCACGCAGCGTGTGTCATTGCTCACTTTCTTCCTTTCTTTCTCTTATTTTTTGAGCACTATTTCTCTATGTAGCCAGGCTGTCCCGGAACTCTCTCTGTAGACCAGGCTGGCCTCACCCTCCTGCTTCCAGACTTCTCTGTTGTGGTGGATTGTGGCCTAGAGCTGTGAGCCAAATAAACTGTTCCTTAAGGTGCACCCACCTCTGGAAGAATGGGAAAGTTAAATGTGGTGCTTGCACACACCTGTGTGTATCTACCTGTTGTCGCAGTTAATATTTAATAAATGGGGCTGCGTGGGCCGACCATCTATGTGGGGTGGCTCTGCTTAACTCAGGCACCGTGCGCCGCGGCCTTGAAGCCAAGCGCTCCACAACTGGAAGCGGCCAAAGGAGATGCACGCGTGAGCCACAGCTCGAAACGGCCAGCCAGAATCACTGGCCCTGGCACCCACGAGACGCCAGCATGGGGAAGGCTCTGCCAATCTTCCACGCTGACTCCACAAGGCCGGGCTGAGCCCAGACCATCCCACCATCCATGCAGAACCAGGTAGGAATGAGATTCTAATGCTTAGTGATTAACCAAAGGCTTTATATGTTTGATAATGCTCAATTAACAAGATGATCACACAATCAGAGGTGTTTCCCAATTAACTAACCTAGATATAAGTTGTTACCCAGGACTGCTCTCAGTCCATGCCATCCACGGCACCTACATCTCTGTCTCTCCTGGCTCCTCTCTTCCTCCTTCTCTTCCTCTCCTCACTCCTCCTTCCTCTCTACTCTCTACCCCTCCCACTTATCCCTCCACACCTTAGTTTTCTCCAACTTGCAGAGGAAAATATGGCACTACAACATATGTGCAGGTACCTCCGTGCACGCACGCTGTGTATCACCAATTCTGTATGGCAAGAAGAAACAGGAGAAAGTGAAGGCAGCATGAGGATGCTCCAACATTTGTATCAAGACAGCAAAGAGTTCCCATCCATTCCGACTTCTGGGTTAGATACGGCCATCTTGTGACTGAGAGGAAAAATAAGAGAACTCCAGTCAAGGTGCTGGACCATAAGATCAGATCCCTTAACCAAGACCGTCAGCTTGCTGAAACTGTTTGTGTGTGCAAAGTAAAACCCTATTTGCTAAACCATGCGCATCTGTTAGAGTGCAGCGGCAGACAGCAGAAATACCACTGACTAGTTCAGACAGAAAGGCCTGGAAAAGCAGGCTCTAGGTCCCAAACTACTGCCAGCTCTGGGAGTCACATGACCTCTGCCTGTGATTGAGAAATCACAGTCAGTACCACAGGAAGCTGGTAAACCAGGAAGCTGTTCACAGAGCCTCCTGTGCTCCCACGGTCTGTCTCAGACAAGCGGGTGTCCCACAGTACAAAGCTCTGCTCCAAATATACTTACACAACATAAAGCCCAGACCCGCAGGGAGGCTGGGAAATGCTCACTTAGCTTTCCAGCTTTGGCAGTTCCAGAGAAAGTTCACCAGCGGCTTTGGGTGAAGGCTGAGCCCAGCCCAAACAGAAACCCCTAATCTCCAGGTGAGCCCTACCCCATCAAGATACTAACTCCCAAACTGCATGTGACATCATTAGAACAGGTCTTTAAAACACAGGGTGGGGTGGAAAAACAAATTTAAAAATAAAAAAGTTCTGTAGCATAATTAGAAACTTATTGAAGTTTCCAGGCAGTGGTGGCACTTGGGAGGCAGAGCAGGCAGATCTCTATGAGTTCAAGACCAGCCTGGTCTACATAGTGAGACCCTGTCTCAAAAAAAAAAGAAAGAAAAGGGGCTGGTGAGATGGCTCAGAGGTTAAGAGTACTTCCAGAAGTCCTGAGTTCAATTCTTAGCAACCACATGGTTTATAAGGAGATCTGATGCCCTCTTCTGGCATGTGAAGGTATATGCAGCAGAGCACTCATACATTAAATAAAATTTTAAAGAAAGAAACAAAGAAAGGAAGGAAGGAGGAATGAAAAGAAAAACAAAAATACACACACAGGTCAGGATGCATGTGATCCCAACACTTGGGAGGTTGGGGCATGAGAATAGTGAGTTCAAGGCCATCCTGGGCTACATAATAAGTTCCAGGACATCCTAGGCTACATAAGAGACTTTCTCAAAAGAAAAGACAAACATAAGAAACAACAAAACAAACAAACACAAGAAACCAGACAATAACAATACAAAACCACAAATCAACATTTTACTTTTAATGAAATGCACATGTTCAATGATTATTATATTAGTACCAAGCCGTGAAAGCAAAACAAAACGGTGCTGGAAAGCAGAGTCCGGCAGTATGGAGGGCACTATACTCTGAGCTCCAAGTCACTCAACTTATTAATCTTAAAAATGACAGTACAAAAGTATTATTACTTTAATTCATCATTTAGATAAGCCATATTTACTTAACACTTCAGATATAATCCATTGAAATTAATACATCATAATTTTCTTTTTAAATTTATTTTTATTTTAATAATTTAATAATTTATGTTTACAGGCATTTTGCCAGTACCTATGTCTACACATAATGGGAGTGCAGTACCGAAAGAGACCAGAAGAGGGCATCAGATCCTCTGGTACTGGAGTTACAGTCAGATGTGAGCTGCCCAGTGGGTGCTGGGAACTGAACCACAGTCCTTTGGAAGAGCAAATCAGCACTCTTAACTGCTGGGCCTTCGCTTAAGCCTCCTGAAAACTCTTTATGTTTTCATTTCTTTGGGTAAACTCTGGAGCCCACCTCCCCATTCATCCTTATTTAATGCTCACACCTTCCCCCACACCACAGCCATAGCCCCTTCCCCAAATCTGCTCCTTTGAAGTGGAAGGGATCTCAGGCTCCACAGCTGGGTGCCAAGACCCCCTTAATGCTTCTCATGCAAGGCCACATCTAAGTACAACTGACTCCCCACAATGAAGGGGAGAAAGATCAGCCCCGGTGGACCCACTCAGCTCTGGGCCTGGAGAAGCTGCCACCAGCCAAGTCGAGCAGGATCTCAGGGCAGGGATTGGGCAACGGCAAGTAGTACAGTCACCCCTCCAGGCCCCCAATCCCTTCCTAACCCGCTTGACCCGGCTCAGCTCTGAGGTGTTTATGGCAGCTTTCTACAGGCACAGCCATCTGTCACCTGCCTTGCTTCCTGGTGACAGACAGTCCATCATCTACCCCACAGAAGGGCTAGCGTGCTTTTGAGGTGTGGGGGTGCGCTGAGCCACAGACTGACCCCCTGACGTGATGGTCCTTTTTTGGAGTCCCTAGAGTCCCAGGTAAGGTTGGGGAAGGGGAATGATAATTCCTGTCAGTGAGCTTCCTTGGGGACCTGACCTACATACAATAAGATGACTTGGCTGCCTGTCATGGGTCTAGGCAGAGGTGAGACACCCACCAGGGTAAAGGTTTTCCCTGGGGAGACAGTGCAGCTACAGGGACACATCCACTCAGGGTTGCAGGAGGAACTGTTTCTTGGCGTTCTATCATAGCTGCTTACTGAATAAAGAGGGACTCAGGCTGGAGGCAGAGGAGCCACTACTGCTCCGGAGAGGACTGGACATGTCTGAGGCACCGCCCAGCCCCAGCAACAAGACCCCAACCACTGGATGTAGTTTGAAGACAGTGTACTGGGCATGTGTCCACAATGATCTCGCTGAGCTCCAAGCCAGGCTGGACGTTGGCGTGTCCCCAGAGGAGGCCTCCCAAGTGGACAGCAACGGGAGGGTGAGATACCCCAGGGCACACCAGAGCAGCTGAGGCCCGTGCAGGCTTCACACATAGCATCCTGGTCTGGTTCCCCAGAGAGTCCCAGAGTTGTCCCCCTACTCTTTAGATGGATAAAAACCATCTTCACAAAGGTTAGGACAGGTCCTAGGGAAGTACAGATTTGGGGGGGGGGTCCTAAGGAGAACTTACTAGAAAGTGCTCTGTCCCCAGACAGGCCTCATGGTCGCATGCTACCATGGCTTTGGTTCCATTGTGGCTCTGCTCAGCTGCTGTCCTTTCCTGGATGTGAACCAGCAGGACAAAGAAGGGAACACAGCCCTCATGCTGGCTGCTCAAGCAGGTGTGAGACACAGTGCCCCACCCCCACCCCACACCAACCCCACTCTCACCCCCAACTCCACCCCCTATCCCCCTGCTCCCAGCCTTGCTCAAGAGTCTCCCAGGCCAGGCTTCAGTATTTCCGTACCTTGAGAGACTAGCTTTGTGGTCCTGTCTCTGCAGGTCACATATCTCTGGTGACTCTCCTGCTCAACTATTTTGCTGGCCTGGACCTGGAACGCAGGGACCAGCGGGGACTCACAGCTCTGATGAAGGCTGCCATTCAAGACCGCTCCGAGTGTGTGGTTGCCCTCCTTATGGCAGGTGTGTATGGCAGGTGTGCTATGGCAGGTGTGCTATGGCAAGTGTGCTATGGCAGGTGTACTATGGCAAGTATGTTATGACAGGTGTGCTGTGACAGGTGTGCTGTGGCAGGTGTGTTATGGCAGGTGTGCTATGGCAGGTGTGCTATGACAGATGTGTTATGACAGGTGTGTTATGGCAAGTGTGCTATGGCAAGTGTGCTATGGCAGGTGTGTATGGCAGGTGTGCTGTGGCAGGTGTGCTATGGCAGGTGTGCTGTGGCAGGTGTGCTGTGGCAGGTGTGTTATGGCTGGTGTGCTATGACAGGTGTGTTATGACAGGTGTGTTATGGCAAGTGTGCTATGGCAAGTGTGCTATGGCAGGTGTGCTATGACAGGTGTGTTATGACAGGTGTGCTGTGGCAGGTGTGTATGGCAGGTGTGTATGGCAGGTGTGTATGGCAGGTGTGCAGCTGCATTTTCTGCACTACCACCCCACCAGATACCATTTAGCGGCAGTTAATTTAGCAGTTATTGGAGGAGGGCCCTGCTACCACTCTCTCAGTCTACTAGTGCAGCTAGCTAGCTACAGCTGTTTATGGAGGTCCCAGCATAGAGTGCAGACGTGAGATGGGGAAAGTGTGTGGGTGAAGTGGCACCTAAAATCAGATACTTGAGTTCTAGTCCGAGCCATGCCTCTGCTGGAGACCCAGGTGGAGGAAGACGGCCACAGCACTGTGAAGGCTGTTGGGTGGGGCATCCGTGAGGACTGACTCCAACTCTTAGGCAGTGTTCAGTTGCAGCTGGAGCCTTTTGTGGAGGACCACTCTGTGTGTGGAGGATCACTCTGTGTGTGGAGGACCACTCTATGTGTGGAGGACCACTCTGTGTGTGGAGGACCACTCTGTGTGTGGAGGACCACTTTATGTGTGGAGGACCACTCTGTGTGTGGTCTTGTGGAGCCCTCCTTACTCCCTGAGGTGACTGATGATGCCCTCTGCTGGTCTCTCTGAGGGATCTCTGACTCCAGCTTTTCTCTTCCCAACCTCGGTGTGTATAGCAGGAAAGTAAGTGTGCCCCATGTCTTTATCCGTTCAGAGTGACTGTGTCTCTCTGGCCCCAGAGACAAGGGCATGAGAATGAAGAAACAAAGTGGGGGGTGGGGAGAGCAACAAGACACCTGCCCCTAAGCAGCTGTGGCTTGAGCATCCGATGCTCCCCCTGCTCCCTCTATGAACCCATTGGAGACCCTGTGGGCTCACATGAGCTCACTGCAAAGTTCCCAGAGTCCTGACTTTGGTAGCTTCCTGTCTCTTACACAGAAGGTTGCAGTCCTGACTTTCCAGTCTGGGAGGTGTTTTGAATCTGGCTTAAATCAGCCCTGCTGCTGAAGACTGTGTCCCGTATAGCCCATGACTCACTAACCAATCTGTCATACTGGGCCACTTGCAGGTGCCGACCTGAGCTCCGTGGATCCTGTCAGGGGCAAGACAGCTTTGGAATGGGCCGTTCTGACTGACAGCTTTGACACTGTTCGGAAGATCCGGCAGCTGCTGAGGAGGCCCCAGGCAGAGCAGCTCAGCCTGCACTACCAGCCAGAGTGGCCAGCCTTGGCTCAACTTGTGGCCCAGGCCCAGACTCAGGCTTCCCCATCCTTCCTAGAAAGGTTGCAGGCTACTCTGAGCCTCTCTTTTGCTCAGTCTCCACAGGAAGGGGGTGTCCTGGATCATTTGGTGACTGTCACCACCAGCTTGGCCAGTCCCTTCCTGACCACTGCCTGTCACACACTGTGCCCTGACCACCCACCTACGCTGGGCACTCGAGGCAAGTCAGTGCCAGAGTTGTTGGGTACTGCCCCTCCCACTCCCCCAGTACCCCATCCTCCTCAGGAAGTTCCTGTCCCCCAGGTCTTTTCCCCCTGCCAGAGCCCTCAGAGTATGCTCTCCCAGTGGCTACAGTCCAGGGACAGTACCAGGTCCCAAGTTCCCAAGATCCTCCTCTCTAAAGCGCCTTCACCCCCTACGCAGTATGAGTTGATACTCAGGCCTCCAGGGCATCAATGTCTGGCTCTTCCTGTCTGGAGGTTCAAGGAGAGGAAGAAGAAGGAGGAAGAAGCCGCACAGAAACACAAGGAGGTAGGCTAGGCCAACCTAGAGGCAAGGTAAGACACATTCCTGTCTGCAGCCTCTTCCTGTTTCCCAACTATCTCTGCCAGTGGGAACCTGCTTCCACCAAGTATACAAGTTTGTTCATACCACTGTCTGCAGGACAGACAGAAGGGACTAACCCGATGTCTGCCGGCAGGGGACTGACTGGCTACAGTGGTTATGGCGGTAATACCTACACACTGTATTCTGTGTAGGACATCATAAAGCAAGAGAAAGGGCTGGAGAGATGGCGGTTAAGAGCACTGACTGCTCTTCCGGAGGTCACGAGTTCAAATCCCAGCAACCACATGGTGGCTCACAACCATCCGTAATGAGATCTGATGCCCTCTTATGGGGTGTCTGAAGACAGCTAAAGTGTACTTACATATAATAAATAAGTATATAAATAAATGAATGAATAAATAAATAAACAAACAAACACAACTTTGGGCCAGAGCAAGCGGGGCTGGAATGAATGGTGCCAGAGCGAAAAGGAGAAAGGAAGGGGGAAAAAAATAAGGCAAGAGAAAGCAAACTGCTCTCACATGAAATCTACATGTTGTATCAAGTAAACAGTTGAGGGTAGAGAAGCACGCATGACATCATGACATGCCGTTCATGTCAAAGTGAAAATCTTCCTCGTGTCATCATGCTAGTCAACTCATCTTTATCCTCAACTTCTTGTGAACTGGAAACACACGAGAGACATGCCTCTGGGCTTAACTGAGAAAAGGAGAACAACCTGGGTGTGAGAAGCATCATCAGCTAATGGGGACCCCAAACAGTGGAAAGGAGGTGGCACAGACCCTGGCCAGGACTGGGCAGCTCCTGTCACCCAACTGTAGGTGTGACTTGGCCTGCTGCCTCAAGCTGCTGCTGGCGAGCCTCCCCCGGCATCCTGGAAGGAGTGAGATAAGTAAGGTCTAAGATCACTGTAGCCATATCGTGGGTACCAAAGGCTCAGCAGGATGGATCAAAGACAGAAGTGAGAGACTGCTGACAGAGAACAGGGTTTCAGGAAGAAGGCTGGAAACTTGGAAGAAAATAAATTCCCAACTGGCAGTAAAAACCTGCATTGTTTTTACTTTTTTGCCAAACAAGAATAATTTGGGGTTGGAGAGATGGCTCAGTGGTTAAGAACACTGACTGCTCTTCCAGAGGTCCTGAGTTCAATTCCCAGCAACCACATGATGGCTCACAACCATTTTTAATGGGATCTGATGCCCTCTTCTGGTATGTCTGACAGATACAGTGTACTTATACACTGTTTAAACATAAAATAAACAAATCTATAAAAGATTAAATTTAAAAAGTGATATAATAGTTAATAATAATAACATGTTGTTTGACAATTATCTACCGCTTGACTTTATAAAGGAAGTGTTATAAAGTCTGGGCTTTAATGAGTAGAAAATGGCATGTGTACTGGACATAGGACATACACCTGTAGCTCTAGCTACTCAGGAGGCTGAGACAGGAGGATCACCTGAGCCTGTACATTTCAGACCAGCCTGGGTAATGCAGAGACCCTGTCTGAAGAAAAAGGGAGGAAGGGATAGAGAAAAAAATTAAAACCCATTGACAATAAATAGGATGTCAAGAGAAGTTATCTCCCCTAGGTGACCCATAGGTGGGGTTATTAGCCAATGAGCTAAAATATCTTTGAAGGGGCACTTGATAGCTTTGAAGAGCTTTATTAAAGTTTGGTATTTTTTCAGTATTTTTACTGTAGAAATGTGTCCATGTGCTCCTAATAAGTACAGCGCCTGCACGTATGGTACCTACTGTATACATGCATACATTTGAAGCTCTCAGTGACCTTGCAAACTCTGGCTTGTAAGGAGGCCTGGCACAGAAGGTATAGGAACACCCAGGTTCCATAGTTAGAAACTGACAGAGACCAAGAATGGGACCTGGGCACTGGCCATGGCTGCCTCAGCACAGTGCTAGCCCATGCTGTCCGCTCTGGGTCATCCTAGCAAGGGAACAGATATTTTCTCCAGAAAAAAAAATATATATTGGCTTAAGAAACAAAACAGAACAAGAAAGGCTCTACAGTATGCCTGGGTGTGGTGGCACACGCCTAACCCCAGCAGAGGCAGGCAGACTCTGAGTTTGGAATCTGCCTGATCGACTAAGTGAGTTCCAGGCCAGCTAGAGCTACATAGAGAGACTCTGCCTCATCAAAAACAAAAGCAACTCTGCACTTTCAGTACAGTTTCAGGTTTACAGAAAAGGTATGGAAGAGCACAGACAGCTTGCTTTTGCCTTTATTGCGTGTTTACTGCAGTGGACGAGCTGCTCATTACTGTGAATAACTCAGGCCCACAACTGGTTCACACTTCCCGAGTTTTCTCATCTCCCGTCTCAGTCACAACCGGATACGACACCACATTCCCTGTTGCCAGCTTGGTTGTTCCTTGTGACCAGACAGCTTAGAATATTTGAATCCCCTTCCTCCCCCTCCTCCTCTTCTCCCCCTCCTCCTCTCCTCTTCTTCCTTTTCTTCTTCTCCTCTTCCTCCTCTCTTCCTTCTCCTTCTCACCCTACTCCTCTTCCTCTTTCTCCTCCTTCTCCTCTCTCTCCTTCTCTCCCTCTCCCTCCTCCTTCTCTCTCTCCTCCTCCTCTCCTCCTCCTCCTCCTCTCCCTTTCCCTCCTCTTCCTCCTCTCCCTACTCCTTCTCCTCTCCCTCCTCCTCCTCCTCCTCCTTTTCTCTCCTGTCCCCAGCTAGGTCCTGTTCTGTAGCCCAAGGCTGATAGACTCTGCTCTATAGCTCAAGGCTGGTGTTTTTCTTAGGTTTAGCCTGGGGCTCTGGGTTTGGGGTTTTCAGGGGTAAGGTCTTATAGAGAGGTCAAGTTTCCCATCAGGTGGCATTGGGGTGCTTCCTGGTGTTCATCAGCTGGCTGAGGTGTTGTCCGGTTCCTTTAAAATTTAACTCTTTCCTCACTGTCTACGCTCTCTGAAGGGAGGCTACTGTAGGAAGCTCACACCCAGCAGGCGGGAGTCACACTCCAGCTCCTGGGAGGCCCGGTATCAACCTGAACACCAATTTTTTGGGCTTCTGCACAGAAAATTTTGTCATTTTAATCGTTAATCCATTTTTTGATTACTAAAATTATTCTGTTCTTTGAATAAGGGACTGGAATTCAGAGTCTACATGACCATGTGAAGCCAGAGTTGGGTCACTCAAAGGAAACCCAGAGCTTGTTCTCAAATCTCCCTGCAGACCTCAGTGGCTTCCTTGACTGTTCAGAGCTACAGCTCTGCTAAGGAGAGGAGAGCGGTGAGCAGGCTGTGCTCAACTCCTTCCAGCCTGTTTACTCCAGACCTATACAGGGGGCAGGAGGCAGGGCACAGGACTGAACAGAGGCCTATAGCTTGGGGGTCCTGGAGACAAGGGCTTTCCTCAGGGCCCTCCAGTCCTGGGAAGGGCAGAGGCTGGGCAAGGATGCTGGAGGGGCAAGGAGAAGGGAAGGATTTGTGGCATTTCCCCTCCAGCTGGAAACAAAGGCAGATTCCTGTGTCCTGCATGAACAATCCGGTCCCACCCTCCCGAGTGACTGGAGCTGAAGGAAATCCCGCTGGCCTCTGGCCTCACCCAGTCACTTGGCCCCTCTTTCAAAAATCTCTCCCTAGCCTGAGCCTCTAGCTCAAATCCCAGAGACCCTCTCCTTCCCACTAGTGATGGCTACCTTAAGCCCCCAGTCTCTTCCAGGAAGCAAGATTCCCTTACACCACCTCCCAGCCCTTTCTAGTTAGCCTGGCCTCCCTCTACAAGCTCAGGTCCAGTTTCTCACTGGGGGAGGAAAAGTCCTGATGTCCTTGGATGGCTCCGTGCTGTCAAAATGCTCGGTAAGACCTCGGACACACGCCCATAAGGATGAGAATTAGGAAGAAGACAAAAGACAGCTCACCGGCTCACCCCAGTGACTTGACAGGTCTTCCAGTGCTCATAGCAAGTTACAGTTCTAGGGAAGGGGGTGGTGTGCCACTGCCGTCAATAAGTGCAGCATCGAAAGATCCTGTCTAATAGGAACTGCAGATTTGACTATGTTATTTAAAGCACAAAACATAGTATGATCGTGAGGCGGGGAGAAGGCTACATAGGTAAAGTGCTAACTTGGACAGCGTGAGGACCTGGGTTCGGATCTCCAGAATTCATGTGAAAAGCCAGGCATGGTGCTTTGTGCTATAGTCTCAGCACCAGACACAGCCATGTCCTGGAGGCTCTCTGGCTGGTCAGACTAGCCACTTTGTGAGCTCCAAGTTCAGTGACAGACCTTGACTCAAACAAAAGAATAAACAAACAAAATAATAATAATAATAATAATATATAATTAAAAAGAGATTGAAGAATATGCATCATACCAACCTCTGACTTCTACATGCATAGGCCCACACATGTGCACATACACATGAACATGTACACACAATACACACATATGTGCACACATACTACATGAACATGTAACACACGATGTACACATACACATGAACATATACACAATACACACATATGCACATACACATGAACATGTACACACACATGTGCACATACACATGAACACACACACACATATATATTGATCAATAATTAGACATAACAATAAACAAAGGCCTCATGCATGCTTGCAAACCAGGCTTCAGGCAGCTCCTCCACCACCGAGCTATATCCCTGGGCCTTTAAAAAGATTTTTGTTGTTTATCTTTAAATTTCTATTACATTTTTATTTACTTTGTGTGCATGTATATGTGTGTGGGCATTCGCGTGGCAGTCAGGGGACAATTTGTGGGAGGTGGTTCTCTCCTTCCACCATGTGGATCATACCATAGGACCACTGTGGGTCCCAGGGATCAAACTCAGGTTGTCAGGCTTGGTGGTGGCCTCGACTCCATTCGTTTGCTTTTTGGACACAGGATTAAGTAGCCCAGGCTCATCTCAAACTTGCTACGTAAGCAAGGATAACTTTGAACTTGTTATACTCCTGCCTCTACCTCCCAAGTGCTGGGATTATAAGTATGTGCCACCATACCTGCTGTTTTCTAGGTTTTGAGATAGAGTCTTGGGTTGGAGAGATGGCTTACCAAGTAAAGATACCTGCACGTAGACCTGATGATCTGAGTTTAATTCCCAGGAACCAGGAAGGAGAGAACTAATTCCCACAAGTTGTCCTCTGATTTCCACATGCATAGCACGGTATGCTCTCCCCTCAGACACACACACAAAATGAATAAATTAATAAAAATAATATCTGAAACAGGGTCTTACTAAGTTACACAGGCTGGTCTTCAACTCATCTGCAATTCAGGCAAGCCTTGGGATCTATGACCTTCCTATCTCAGTCTCCCAAGTAGCTGGGATCACCTATGCCACCATTTTCAGCTTCTTATTATAAATTCTTATGGTGGTTTGAGTGAGAACGGTCCCCATAGGCTCCTATGTTTGAATGTCTGGTCCCCAGCTGGTGGGACTGTTTGGGAAGGATTGAGAGGCGTGGCCTTGCTGGAGGAGGTGTTGTCACTGGGGGTGGGCTCTGTGGTTTCAAGAGCCTAAGTCATTCCTGGTTAGCTTTTTCTCTGTCTCGTGTTTGTGGGTCAATACGTAAGCTCTCAGTTACCGCTCCAGTGCTATGTCTGCCTGCACTCTGCCATGACCCTCAGCACAAGGGTCATGAACTCACAGTCTGAAACCATAAACTCTAGCATATCCCTTCACAGCAATAGAAAAATAACTAAGATGATTCTTATGTAGAAAACTGTATTTTGTACTGACTTGGGTCACTCTGCTAACACACAGTCACACCTGGAGTCTATGGTGCCCTCTCTCAGCAATCTGCCTCTATCCTTAACAAACAGAACACCAGTGTGCAGATAACTTCTGCTGGATGGCTCTCCCACGTGCTGATGTGTTTGAGAAGGCATTACTGACCCATTCTACCAGGGAGGAGACTGAGGATCACATTCAGATGTCCTAACCCCAGCCTGGGCTCCTTCCTCTCCTGTGGTCAGGTCAGCTGATAAGATTTCACGGCTCTGGAAGCATATGGGAAAGTATAACCCAGAGCTCAATGTCCTGCCTGGGAGCAAGCAAGGTTAGACCAGTTTCCCAAAAAACTTCATGTTCACGCACCCCTATGACAAACATGGCACCTTCTAACTGCCATGCTCTTCATCCTGATGTGCCATCCTTGCTCAAGGGTTCCTTGATATGAATGACCTTGACCATTCAGGGTGGGTGGGGAATGGACAGCCCTTTCAAGAGGGTCCTAAGGAGGAAGATTCCTTGGTGGTCCAACTCTGGGTATGTGTTGGGGGGTCTGCCAGTCTCATCTCAAGGAGCAGGGCTTCAGGGATCTCACCAAACATAGCTGTAGCCAAGCTGTTTTGATCTAGGCTAGAGTAACAGGGTCTGGGACTAATAAGAATGTCAGGCAGGCTGGAGGAGACTTCGGGGTTTTCTGGTTCACACCCGTCACTGGACAGAGAAGGAAACTGAGGGATGAAGAGGTGATCCAGGCCTGGAACCCAACTCTGTGACCCACATGATTAACCTTTGCAAGACACTGTGGTGTTTTTGTGCCTGGCACTAAGGACACCTGTCCCTTCAGGGTTCCATCCATCCCTCCATACTGAGGACCTCTCCCACGTTTAATAGAGGGATAACTGAAATCTATAGACATGTGCTCCTCGTCTTCCCTAAACGAAAATTATGTGTCCTAATTTTCCAACGCCATTGGCGCACGCCTTTAATCCCAGCACTTGGGAGGCAGAGGCAGGCGGATTTCTGAGTCGAGGCCAGCCTGGTCTACAGAGTGAGTTCCAGGACAGCCCGGGCTACATAGAGAAACCCTGTCTCGAAAAACCAAAAAAAAAAAAAAAAAAAAAAATATTATGAAGAATTTCATGATGGCAGTGGCAGAGCATAACCCAAGCATGGGACTCTGAATGGCTGTGTGTGTGCTCAGCCTTGGTCTTTCTTAAGCGTGGGGCCTGAACCAGGCTTGGGGCAGGCACCTGGAATCCTAGCTCTGGGAGGTGGAAACAGCAAGATTTTAGGGACCAGTCTCAAAAACAAACAAACACAGCACATGGATGAGAACTTAATAGGTTCCCCCCACCAAGCTCACTGTCCCGCCTCTGCATCAAACTGTTGTCACCTGCCTCTAGAGAGGACCTCCTTGAAGTTCTTCACACTAACTTCTGAGAATCTGCAGACCTCTGCTTCAGACCCTGCTGGGAAGTCTTCTGAGTCCCTGGATCTAAATTGGAATTCTTTGGGCCTGTTTCATCTCGCTCTGTCCTCACTGAATATAGGGAACAGCTGGGCCCTGTGAGCAACTAATTCTTGTAGACTTGGACTGCAGTCTGTAATTCCTTTTCTATGTCCTCATTGGCCTGAGGCCCTAGTGCTTTCTCCAACTCTGTGTCACTCCTCCCACGTCCTCCTCCCCTGCTCCAGGCTCCCCATGCACTATGGGAGGCTTTGGTTCACAAGAGTCTCCAAGGAAAATTGGGACACAAGAGGGGGAAGATGCCATCCCTGTCCACAGCTTCTCTTCAGCCTCCTAAATCTACTTCTCTCCGTTCTACTTCACAGGCCTGCCCACAAAACTCTCCCATCCCCAGTGACTCCCTCAACCACTCTCGAGCGCTTGACCTTACCCATGATCTCCTAGATGTGCTTTTCCAAGGAGGCAGGCCTTGGAGTTGGGCTGCAGGGTCCCATGGGTCCTGTCCCACTCAAGACAAAGAGCCACAGGCTGGAGAGTGAGAAAGATTGGCCGGAAGTCATAGCAGGCAGGAGGAAGAGTGGGTGTGAAGACCGCCATGTATCCAGGCTCCCTGCTCTATAGCAATAGAGTGTAACAAATGACCCCACAATCTGGAAAAGCAGATACTGTAATCCCATAGTACTTCCTATTGGCTGCAAGACACGATCTGTTCTGACTCTGAAATTTGGTTGAGCCGGGGCTCTGCAAGGTCATGGGGCTCACAATTCAAGAAGCTGCTGGCGTGTGGGGAGGGAGGGACTCATCAGAGGAAGTGAAATCAGTGTAAGCCTTGGGCCTTTCTCTCCCCCAGCCCTATTCCTGCCAAAGGGTAGGGCATCTCTGCCCCATCTTGCAAAATCTACATGTCAGACATGACACTTTAGAGATTGCTTCTGTGTTCTCCCACTGGGCACTAGGGTCACCCCTTCCTTAGCCTTCTCAAATATTAGCTGACAGACTTCTTCCCTGAGGAACTTAGATAGGCACCATCTCTTTCTGTTTGTAAGATGGTCCACTACATACCATGCTCATTAGTAGCTGGGGTTGAAGCCCCTGGAGGTGTTAGTGGGGTCACAGCAACTAGCCTGGATTTCCAGCTGGTGGACCTACTTCAAGGTCAGTATGCATACTCACAAAGCTAAGAGTAAAAAAGTCCTGCCCCAGGAAGGCATAGATTTTCACCCACTCCCAGCCTGTGCTGGAAGAGGAAGATTGTTCTGTCTTCTCAGCCCAACTCCCCAGCAGCAGGTCCCAGCCTCACAAGGCTCCATGCCCCAAATTCTGAAGCTCCATCTGATAGTTGTGCCCCGCCCCATCCCGTGGTTGGAGTCCTACCCCTTCTGACAGAAAGGACAAGGAGGTCTTTCCCTCTATTCTGGCCACCCCTGACCTGATGGAGAGGAAGGACAGCCAGGCCTTGAGGTGCTCAGACCAGACTGACTCAGACCTATCTGGGTCTCTTTAGCCCTAGGCTGAGCGCTGATGGTCCGCACTGTGGACAAACGGAAGGGAACAAGAGTATTAAGGGTGAAAGGGGCTGGGACTTGGAGGCAGAAAGATTTAGGCCAACTGAAGCGTCCAAAGGGCGGAGCCAACTTTTGAGCAGACACTTCCAGCCCAAACTCAGCTCTCCGCACTCACAGTTCCTTAGGAGTGAGCATAGGTAAGTTGGCTGCTACCTTGCGCAGGTCCCTCCCTGAAGCCCTCACAAATCCAGATTTCTGCCTCTGGGTGCACTCTGCCCTCATCCCCTCTCCTGGCCGGCAGCCAGCTCAGTCCCTGTGATACTGCCCAGGATCACAGGACCCCGAAGCCCGGGTTCGAAGCCCGCCCCTTTGTGGCCGGAGGGGGCCCAAGGTGGTCGCACTAGGGTCTGCGGCCCTCTGGAGTCGAGCCCTGCAGCTGGAAGACGTGCTGGGTAATAGGAAACGAGTTATTAGGAGGGAGTGGTGGAGCTGGGCCAGGCAGGAAGAAGCTAGAATAAGAAACATTTTGCTCCAGCCCCTTCCCAGTCCCGGGAGGCCGCCGCGCTATCCGGGCGCGGATCGAGCCCTTCCCTGGCTGCACAGGCCGGCTCTGGACGTGAGACCCCGGCCGCCTCCGGGAAGGAGAGACGGGGGTCCTGTCGCCCTGTCCGAAGGTGAGTTGGGGTAGCGCTGGGCCCAGCAGGGAGACCTGTCTCTGGTCTCAGGGTACTCTTCCTTCATATGGATCTCAAAGACCTCTCAGACGGCGCGTGGCAGGGTCAGTTTTAACTGGGCAAGACAGCCAGCAATCCCCCGGTTGTGGACACACACCTACCTGCTACCCCTACCTGAGCGTGGAAGCGGCGGGTCGAATCCGGATGGGGACTCAAAAGCATTTTTTTGCTAGGTATCCTGAGGCCTTTAGCTTCTCTTTCCGGGTCAGATCCATTCGCTTAACTCTTCTACCCTTATCGATAAAGGTAAAATGGGCCTGAGGGATTCTTCCCTGCTGAGCTCCTGCCTCCCTACCGGGGTGCTCGGTTGACTTAGGGGTGATTTCCCTGATGAACCTCCTCCTAGAGCCCATTTGCCCCAGACCAGCTCTTGCTTAAAGAACCTGGCACCCCTTACCTCTATATGGTCACTGCCGTGGGTGTCCTTCCCCAGGCTGAGACCCAGACTGTCAGTCAGCGCTGGAGAGAACTGCTCCGGGCTAGCTGCTCTCTTAGGCCTTCCTTTAAGGACACATTTCCCTGCTCATGAGTAGCTTTCTGGGTGAGTTCGGTGTACTGTCTGACCCTTCATGACTCTGCCTGTCTAGGGCCTGTCCTCTCTGGATCCTCCTACTTTCCTGGCCACAGACCCTGTTCTTCACAATTATCCTTCTATGTTGTGGGTGTTTCTCCTCACGCAGCCTATCACACGGGAGATGACTGCGCCCAGCTTGTAGAAGAGAGGTCAGCTTCAGGCTTTGGACAACTCTGTAGAGGGCACCAGCCAATGACATCAGGAGACACCATGGTTTGGTAGTTTGTGTTTGTTTGCTTGTTTGTTTGTTTGTTTGTTTTTGGATACAGAGCTGGCCTCAGATTCTCAGGCCACCCACTTCAGGTTTAGTCTCTTAATTGCCCTGCCTCAGGAGGCCCCTGAGCGCTGGGGATACAGGTCAGTGCCAGCACACCTGGCTACCGTTGAGCTTGCCACTTGCCATACAGCTGAGAACTCTCGTACATCTTACCTGGGAAACACTCCTTACGCCAATCTCATGGCTGTGAGTCAGAGAAGTTGTGCTTGATCACAGTATGTTGGCCTCCGTGCTGTTCAGACACAGAGTCTCCCCTATCTGCAGTTTCCCTGTCAGAGATTTTAGTTACTTACAATCAACTATAGTGTGAAAATAGTCAATGGAAATTTCTGGAACTAGGGGATTTTTTTTTATATATATATATTTAAATCCATACTGTCTCCAAAGTGTGATGAAATCTCATCTCCCCTCACCTCATCTGTTATATGAATCATCTCTTTGCCCAGTAAATCTACGCTGTATACTTTACCTGTCCGTTAGTCACCTAGTAGCTGTCAGGGTTATCAGACTGATCAAGAAACCTTTATTTGAGTTAACAATGGCTTCAAGTACAAATGCAGGGGTCTGGTGACTCAGTACACCAAGGTACTGGCGACTCAGTACACCAAGGACACACTTTACAGTGCTACAGGTCCTGGCTACAGTATATTGTGGGTATCGTATTTTCTTATTAATGTTAATGTCTCCTGTGTCTAATATACAAATTAAACTTTATTACCGGTGTGTTATAGGTAGAGGGGACAGGACATGTAGTTTGGGTTTCATGCACCCAACGTGATCTGGGGACGCATCACTCTCAGATGAGGGAGAACCGTCGTGCTCGTACCGCTACTAGATATGCCTAAGACTCTAAAATCCAGGCTGTTCCACCCTATTCTACCACTATAGGCTTAACGGAATATACAGGTGAATACCGGAAGCAGCCATATGACTGGCTGGGTCCGGAATATGCAGGTGGATACTGAGACTGGCTGGGTGTGGAGGCCAGTACATGCACAGTGTGAAAGATGAGCTTCCCTGCCTTGGGACAGTCACAGTGTGGCAGAGCCTGCTCTGATAGAAACAGGAAGATTGGCAGGCACCGTCCAGGTACAGTCTTCTCTGGTCCTCACCTGAGGTTCAAACACTGAGAAGTCTGGCATTGAGCAGGTGGTTCTGGGCAACAACACTGGGAGGAGGGCACCAGTCATTGACATGGGTATATTGTTAATGTCTGCTGAGACGGGGTGGGGGTGGGGGAATATTGTTAATGTTGATGACTTCAGGGGGACATATTGTTAATGTCTTCAGAGACCAGGTCCCGTTTGTCCTGTCCAGCAGGACATAAACAGGGGTCTGGGGAAGTCACCTGAAAGAGAGTGGGGGATAACAGACAAAGACTCGAAGAATGACTATCTGTCTATAGTCTGATCAGATCGTAATCTTTACTTTTTCACACACAGGTTATATACACAAAAAGGCAGGATGTGGGGAAGGGGACAACGCAGGAGCGTAGGTGTTCAGGGGAGTACAGATAAATTCCAGAACAGAGTGTCAGCTGGGTGAAGGTTCAGGGGACATGTCACTATGACTCTACTATGATTCACTTGTTCTTATTTAAGTTGGTACTATCCACCAAGGTTACCTATCTACAAGGTCTATGTATTCAGCTGGCAATTTTCCACCAAAGCTGCTTTTTACAATAGCTTATAGCTGTCTGTTTCAGTGTTTTTCCACAGAGACCTAAGACTCGGTGCTAGCAGGCATGTATGTCAGGCCTATTGCTGGTTTTAGGCCTATGGCTGATTTTAGGCCTTCAGTGTATAAGCAGGGCTGCCCCTGACACCTGTTTGCCTATTTGAGGACCTCACCTAACTCCAGAGGAATAGCAATGATTAAGGAAGGATTTGTTTTTGGCCACCTAAGTTTACCGTCACGCCATAGTTAGCGCTGTTTCCTGTCGGAGTTTCGTGAGGCTCCGAAGAGACAAGCCGAGAAGGTTCAGTGCCTGGCCTAGGGTGAGAACTCAGAGCTCTCTGCCTGCTATTGCTTCCCTGTGAAAGTCGTTTAACATCTGTGATTTCTGGCCGACAGCAGTGGTGCTTCTGTGTGCAAGAGATTTTCGTGTGATTTCACTAAGGAGGAAAAAGAGAAGCTGAAGACGCAGATAAACTCCCACCTCATGCTTAACCCTAGATAGGACACGGTTAGCTCTCGCACATCCCGGGGCTGACCAGGGTGACTTCTGCCAACCTTTCCTATGCTGCTGATGTTTAGAACAGATTCTTTGCACCCACCCCCATATTCACCCCCACCTTGCAGTGTCACAACTCCCTGGTCCTGTGTCATTCTCTCTTCCCACAGGGATAGGGAGGCACCCGAGAAGGAACTAAGAGTCCCTTCCATCTGTCCGTCCGCCCGGCAATGTCCCGTGAAATGAACAAAAGCACAGGAGACAGCTTCGGCTCTGTGCCAGACACATTTCTCAAAGCCCGGTGCCCACCCAAATGGATCAGAATTCCCTGGAGAACCGTTTACAAATACATGCCTTCCCTTCCTTCCTTCCTTTCTTTTTTTTTTTATCCCCTTTATTTTTGACTTTTGGAGTCATATATTCTTACATAACCGAGGCTGGACCCAGTATCTTAAGTTGTCATTTGACATTCCCAAATCTCCTCCCTCCACAGTGCTGGGTCACAGGCATATACTACTTACTGTACCCGACTTTGAGTATGTTTCTTGCTTGTCTCAGACAGAATGAATGGAAGCCTGGAGTGGCTGACAGACCAAGGGATCTACCTAGCTACCCTATTGCATGAGGTTCCAATACACTGAAGAAAGGCAAGTTAGGAGGAGGAAGCATGTCCCAGAAAGAAGTCTTGTTGCCAGCCATTTCCTACCTCAGGTGAAGTCTGCCAATAATGGCTTCCTGCCCACAGTCCTTGGAACATGCCCTGTCTGCATTTATCCACAGAAGCCCTGCAGAGTCCTAACTGGCTACTAGCAGGGGCAAGAGGCAGGAGGTCAGGCAGAAGCTGGGACACAGCTGCAACAGTGCAGGTCTCTATTTCCTCCCCTAGACTGGGCCTCTGGGGCAGAGGAAACCCAGGCAGGAAGGCCAGGGCCTCCACTAGCCCGAAAGGTCCACCAAGCCCCCCAGCCTGACCCTAGACATCCTGCCCCAAAAGCCTCAGCATCTTGGGTCTTCAGTTCAGAACCAAGATTGTAGCACGGGCCTCTGTAGTCTAAGTGACTGTATAACCAGTCCTTCCAGCCTTCTGGTGTCTCCTCACAGGACACTTCATGTATTGGTTCCCCAGTTGGGGAACCAGCCTGCACACTCTGCCATTCAGAAAGTCTGTGTTCCTGTCTGACCCGGGTCTCTCTTGCTACAGGCTCAGCACTGTCTTCTGGCTCTGAGGCTTTGAGAAAGGAAGAGTGGTACAGCTTCTGAAGGAATAGCTGTTTCTGGGTTGAGGAGTATCATATTGTACCAGAATCACATCTCTTAACCAATGTCCATCAAAGCTCTGAAGAGTGAAACCCAGGCAACTCTTGAGGTCAAACATTGTCTAATATGTTTCACTTCCTGTACCACGGGCCCTCCCCAGCGCTTTCCCAGGACAACCAGAAGAGAGAAGGGGCCCAGAAGGCTCTGAGAGAGATACAGATCTTTTATACCTAGTCACTGTCAGGCTGCTACATGCCCAGGGATGCAGGCAGGGACTCACCCCACCGCTCAGGACACAGAGAAGAAGGGACAGGTTGGGAAGGTGGGGTCTAGACTCTTGTGTTGGACTTCTGTTGCTGCAAGGGAATTCTAATGGATCTGACCAGCCTCCTCCCCTGGGTCTCCCTCCTTTAAAACCAGAGCTGCTGGGGAAGGGCACAAAGAGATGGTTACGCAGGTAACGATGACTGACCTGAGTTCGATCCCCGACACCTACGTAAAGGTGGAAGGAGAAAACAGCTGTACAGAGTTGTCTCTGACTTTCACACTTGTATTTTGGCACAAGGACCCTTACAGACAGACACAATAATGATGAAGACATTTTAAAAAATAAAAATCCCAGAGCTGTGTAAGGTACCCACACAGACATCAAATGATTGTCTTGGCTCCTGGTGGCCCCTTTAGACCCTGTCGTCCCTCTTCCATCCTGCCCTGGGCTCCCTGCTGTGCGTGACTCCAGCCTGTTCTATCCAGACCTCAATCTAAACAATCTTGATTCCTGTAGCCGGCCTGGCGGGACCCTGAATGGCAGGAAGTGAGGACAGGAGCCTGTTTATGTTTGAAGCAGCCGGGCTGGGGTGGGAGGGCACTGGGAAAGGGTGGGCAGGGGTGGAGGCTGGAGTGATGGGCAAACGGCTGAGGACAAGAGATGAGCTATGAGAGAGATGTTCTTCCCACTGTAGCTCTGTCCGTCTGCAACCTTCCCGGCCTCTCCCAGTCTGAATCCAGCAGTGGGCACAGAGCCCCGTCCTCTCTGGCTCTCTTCATTTAAACACAGCTCCCCACCCTTTACCCCCAACAGATGGTTTCCATGGGGAAGTGAACCAGGACTTCCCTTGCAGGCCACGCCCTAAAGCCAGACTAGGAGTTGGGAGGATGGCTTCCCTGCCTCCCCCCCCAAAAAAAAACTCTCAGTGATTTCCTCCTGGTAGGAGGAGACCTTGGTCACCACAGCTATCACATTTTGCAGATCTCACCACATCGCTTCTCCGCCTATCTCCGAGGACCATGACCTTGGGGATCTTCAGAAGGGGCTTTTTGATGCTGTTGGTGGCCTTGGAGCTAAGCAGGGGTGAGTATGGGAGGGGCATCGTGGAAACGGGGACTGAATGGAGGAAGGCTATCTGGGCTCAGCTCAGCTTTTGCTAGGGACTGGAATTGGGGGGCTGAGAACATAGCCTGGCTGGAAGGGGTGACAGTGGTCCTCTAGACCAGGTTCCCCAGCTGCTCCCACCTTCCTTTATATCTAAGTGATACTGACTTGCAATCTGAGGCTCCTTCCAGGATAGAACTTACATCGTGGGTGGAGAGTATAAGGGGGAGGCTTATTATTCTCTGTGAACAGGGGGAGCCTGAGACCACAGCAGGGCCTGGAGCAGAGAGAGGAGGTCCCAGTTCAGACTATAGACAGGAGCTGGCTTCTCAGTCTCCATTGCCTGTGTAGCTAGGGGCAAGGCTCTGAGGGAGAACAGTTAGGGGATGGAATTCAAGGACAGAGGCCTGAGAGGTTTGCCTTGTGAGATCAGAAGGGATGGGAGGAGCGCCTGAATTCCTCCTGTTCCCCAGGAGACTTACCGAAGCCCTCCGAGCTGGTGAACTGCACTTGTGAGAACCCACACTGCAAGAGGCCGATCTGCCAGGGGGCATGGTGCACCGTGGTGCTGGTCCGAGAGCAGGGCAAGCACCCCCAGGTCTATCGGGGCTGCGGGAGCCTGAACCAGGAGCTCTGCTTGGGACGTCCCACAGAGTTTGTGAACCATCACTGCTGCTATAAATCCTTCTGCAACCACAACGTGTCCCTGACACTGGAGGGTATGTTGGGTGGCTCTCCCACTCTTCCTCCTCTTCTTAACCCTGTCCCCACCCCCGCCCCCGCCCTACTTTCTTCTCATGCCCGGCCCGCACGGAGAGGGTGCGGGGAGGCAGGATGCTGGATTCTGACTGTAAGTGGGCTGGCTCAGAGTCAGGATAGCTGACCTGGTGGAGCTAGGACTCAATGTCCCCCTCCTCCAGCCACCCAAACTCCTTCGGTGGAGCCAGAAGTAGATCCCCATCTGCCTCTGATTCTGGGTCCTGTGCTGGCCTTGCTGGTCCTGGTGGCCCTGGGCGCTCTGGGCTTGTGGCGTGTCCGGCGAAGGCAGGAGAAGCAGCGGGTCTGCACAGTGACCTGGGCGAGTCCAGTCTCATCCTGAAGGCATCTGAACAGGGAGACAGCATGTTGGGGGTATGGGTCTGGAGCAACCTGGGACCTGGATATGGGTGGAGGGCGGGTGTGTAGACAGGAGCAACGGTATCAGGGGTCACCCAAAGATGACAGAGAGAACCAAGCTGTGATACAGCCGTGGGGCAGTGGTAGAGAACAGAGAAGGCTGATGGGGTAGCCGCTGAGTAACTACTCGGTGTCCCTAGGACTTCCTGGACAGCGACTGTACGACAGGTAGCGGTTCCGGGCTCCCTTCTTGGTGCAGAGGACAGTAGCACGGCAGATTGCTCTGGTGGAGTGTGTGGGTAAGCACTCAGTGAGCTGGGGGTGCGGACCAAAGGCAGAAAGCTCTTGGCTTCCAGAATCTATCACAAATGGGTCCAGCCTGAGCCAGAGGCTGCTGGCAGGAGTGAGTTGGTCCTGGCCAAGGTTAGGTAGGTCCTTCTGCAAGGACAGGGATGATTTGATAAGCTAAGGTAGCCCAAAGCTGGGACAAGATGTTGATAAGGTATATTCAGGTTTGGGGAGAGCAATAAGACTCAGCAGGTGAAGGTACTGGTACCAAGCCTGACGGCCTAAATTCAATTTCTGGGACATACACCGCAAGAGGGAAGAACCGTCTCCCTCAGGTTGTCCTCTGACCTCCATGTGTGATCCCAGTTAGAGTGTATCACACACACACACACACACACATACACACACATACACACACACACACACACACACACACACACGACAGAATAAATAAATAAATGTGATTTTTAGAAATTTTAAAAGGCAGCTGGGGCAGTGGCACTTGCCTTTAATCCCAGCACTAGGGAGGCAGAGGCAGGCAGATCTCTGTGAGTTCAAGACCAGCCTGGTCTACATAGCAAGTTCCAAATCAGCCAGACAAGTGAGACTTTATCTTTAAAAAAAATAAAAAAAGTTAAAAAAATCAGATTTTTGCAGAGTGAATCTTCTTGCATCCAGAATTGGGGGCGGGGGCTTCTAGGATTATTTGTGTCTAGTGTGTGATCCTTATTCTTCCCTTGGCCACGGATTAGGAAAGGGTCGATATGGCGAGGTGTGGCGCGGTTCGTGGCATGGCGAAAGTGTGGCGGTCAAAATTTTCTCCTCACGAGATGAGCAGTCTTGGTTCCGGGAGACAGAGATCTACAACACCGTTCTGCTTCGACACGACAACATCTTAGGCAAGCTGGGGGATACGTCTGCTATTCTAGGCCTAGGCATCCCAACCCCCTTAGCTCAGGGCTGGAATACCCCGAACTCGGGGCATTGATGTAACCCTGAGTGACTCTCAGACCGCTTCAGCCTTCAGTCTCCTCCCCACCCGTTCTATCCGTGTCAGCCCTACCTTCCTCCTGGGCACTTTGGTTGAGCTGTCACACCCTTCTGCTTACAGGCTTCATCGCCTCCGACATGACCTCGCGAAACTCGAGCACGCAGCTGTGGCTCATCACCCACTACCACGAACATGGTTCCCTCTATGACTTTCTGCAGAGGCAGACGCTGGAACCCCAGCTGGCCCTGAGGCTAGCTGTGTCCGCGGCCTGCGGCCTGGCGCACCTACACGTAGAGATCTTTGGCACTCAAGGCAAACCAGCCATCGCCCATCGTGACCTCAAGAGCCGCAACGTGCTGGTCAAGAGCAACTTGCAGTGCTGCATTGCAGACCTGGGTGAGCAGGAGGGAAAGGGGTGGGGCTTAACTTGTGGGCGGGGCTTGCATGCTTGGCTCTGCCTGTTTCTGTAGGAGGAGAGAATTGGTGCTTTTAAAAACCTGCTTCCAAGCTGGGATTTTAATCCCAGCACTCCGGAGGCAGAGGCAGGTTGATCTCTGAGTTCAAAGTTAGCCTGATCTACATAGTGAGTTCCAGTATAGCCAGGGCTACATAGAAAAACCCTGTCTCAAAACGAACTGTTTCCAGCCCAGACTCCACCATTCATGCAACCTCTAGAAAAGGGGCGGGGCGTAAGAGCCTGTATGTCACCCTGACTTCTCTAGAACATGGCTCCTTCCAACACACCTGGAAGTTCTATTATGTGAAACGGGCATCGTGCTGAGTCTCTGGGACCCTTGAGAACGCTATAAAGCAACAAAGGTCATTGTCTGTATTCCAGGTGTCTCAGAGCAGGTCTCCCGTGCCTTGTTCTTCTATGTCTGTCTGTGTCCACCCTCACTGTATCTGACCATATAAAGTCTGCCTTGGCTCCCCAATAAGGGAGTGGCCACCCTGTGTGGGAGCCTGCAGTACTGAAAAGCCAAACACCCGCAGGATTGGCAGTGATGCACTCACAAAGCAGCGATTACCTGGACATCGGCAACAACCCCCGAGTGGGTACCAAAAGATACATGGCACCCGAGGTGCTGGATGAGCAGATCCGCACAGATTGCTTTGAGTCGTACAAGTGGACAGACATCTGGGCTTTCGGTCTAGTGCTATGGGAGATCGCCCGGCGGACCGTTACCAATGGTGAGCGCCCACCCACTTTATGTAGTGTGTGTGTGTGTGTGTGTGTGTGTGTGTGTGTGTGTGTGTGTGTGTGTATGGATGTATGGAGACGGGGTTTTCTGTGGTGGCTGGTGCCCTTGACCTGAGGGTTGGAGGCTAGACCTCCTAGCTTTCTTTTACTTCTGTGAATGGACTATTTCAGCACAGATGGACTTTAAGGCTCGTCTGAGCCTTCGGCCTTGAAATCTTGAGTTAGAGACACACACACAAAGAAAAATTTCAGAGCGAGGTGGTAGAACACTTGCCAGACATGTTCAAAGCTGTAGGTTTTGGTCCTGTGCATGGGAGTGGGGGTGGGGCAGGGAAGCAGCTAAGCTAGCATTCATGGAACTTAAATTTGTGTTGCAATGTCTACTCTAGCTGTTGAAGTCTCCTAGTTTGTTAAGAGTTGGCATTGGTCAGTCAGATTGCCTGGATTCAGTTTCAGGTTTTGTCATGACAGGGAGTACTTACCCTCGGATTGCTTGCTTCCTCATTTGTGAAATTGGGGGGGGAAAAATAAGTGTAGTTGCAGACATGGTCCAAATTAAGTATTTAGAACAATATCTACAAACTGGTGTAATCTAAGTACTCAGTAGACAGAAGAATTGCTCCAAGTTCAAGGCCAGCCTGGTCTATACAAACATCGAGTTTCAGATCAGCCAGGGCTACACAGGGAAACAAGGCAATCAGTGCCTAGAGCAAAGTATTAGCGGTCATAATGAAAGAGTACCTACATAATATCACTGCAATTTCTAAAAGAAAAGACAGATGCAGGGTTATGGCTGGCTATCTTAAGTCAAGCCATCTGATTCTGGGGCCAGTGCTCTTGGTTACTGTGGCGGTTAAATGTTGGTCCTGGGTCTTTTGTTCATGTGTAAGCTATCTGGCTTCTGTGCTGCCTGCTTATTGCAACCTCATTATCACAGAGGATTGCCACAGGAGACCATAACCTGGAAGGGCTGTAGAAGCACCTGCCTATGCCGCCCTGTGCAGCCCCTGTGCAGTCCTGTGCAGCCCTGTGCAGCCCTGAGCTGGCCTGTGCAGCCCTGTGCAGCCCCGTGCAGCCCTGAGCTGGCTTGTGCAGCCCTGTGCAGCCCTGAGCTGGCCTGTGCAGCCCTGTGCAGCCCTATACAGCCCTGTGCAGCCCCTGTGCAGCCCTGTGCTGGCCTGTACAGCCCTGTGCAGCCCTGTGAAGCCCTGTGAAGCCCCTATGCCACACTCTCCCACACTGGAATTTCTGCAGACTAGAGCCCAGCTCCTTGAGAACAGAGATGTTTTCATTTCCTGAGCATCTACCAGGAGCCAGCCTTTTACAACTTCACTCCTACTCAGTGATCATCTGTGACAGCAGAGACCCAGGTGTCACCAGAGAGCCTCCCAGGGGACTCTGATCCCTGGATATTTACTGCTGGAGTCAGCCCTAAGTGGCTGGAGTCAGGGAAGGGGTACCTGGATGAAACCAAAGAAGTAGGCCTGGCTATAAGCAGGAAAGGAAGGGCCGATGGGCTTGCCTTGGGCTCCTGGGCGGAGGGGAAGCTCTGTCAGCCTCACACAGACTCCTAGCGCATTATAAACACTGTAATCTGGTGTCAGCCCCGGCACTGATTAAAGGCTCATTAGACACGCTCAGGCCTCTGCAAATCACTGATTAGGGCGCCAGCGGCACAGGGGCAGCCTGGAAGCCCGCCACAGGGAGAACAGCTGCTGAGGGCTTTATTGAGGTTGTGGCCCGCATGGTCACAGAAGCAGCCTGGGGTTGGGAAGCAGGAAGAGACATGGGGCCGCCTCTGACCCCACAGGCACACCTTGCAAAAAAGGCTGGGGATAACTTGACATGGGGTGGGGACACTGTTGGTTGTGGGGTCTGCAGAGACGTGAACCTTCCCTGATGGTAAGCACATTTTATTTGGACCAGGGAGTAAATCTTTTGCTTCTAGGAGAGGTGCTTTCTGGTCTTTGTTGTCCCTATTATGAGCCATATCCAGTCCTTCCATAAATGCAGCTGAGAGAACAGAATTGTGGGATTCGGTGTTGGATTTTCTGCCCTAAGTCCCAGCTCTGTCACTTGCTACTTGTTGATCCTTAAAGACAAACTTTCTGATCCTTTGGACCTTTGGACTGTTTTGGTTCATAACAAGACGCTACAATGTTACAGTCCCCATAGGCCACTGTGAGGCTTTCCAGCAGAGCACTAAGGACTCCGTCTGACACAAAGTACGTGCTCTGGAACACCAGCTGTTAGTGTAATCAGGCATCAATCAGGGAGTGGTACCCAGGCCCAGGATGGAAGACAGCTGAGCAAAACGGAAATAAGATCCAGCCTGGGAAGCCAAAAGATGGATTTCAAGTCCTGACTCTGCTGTGACCGGCTAGGCAACTCGAATCCCGTGCTTCTGAGCCTAAGTTTCTCCACACAGAGATACCAGGGAAATCGTGGAATGTGCTTATTACGCACTGGGGAAGTGTAAAACACAAGCAGCAGTTCCGAGCTATATGTACAGTCGTTATGTTATAGGACAGGATCCCTCTCAGGAGCAATATAATCAGGCAGCTAGCTCCAGACAAAGTCATCCTCTGGGTGCTCTGGGTCCCAAGTAATTGTCCCACATCTCTTGAATCCCCAGGCATTGTGGAGGATTACAGGCCGCCCTTCTATGACATGGTACCCAATGACCCCAGTTTTGAGGACATGAAAAAGGTGGTGTGCGTTGACCAGCAGACTCCCACCATCCCTCACAGGCTGGCTGCAGATCCGGTAAGGTCTCTGCTTGAGCTGAGGCTGGGGCTTGGGCTGGGCTGGGCGGGGCTGGGCTCGGGCTGGGGAGGGGCTGGGCTGAGGCTGGGGCGGGGCTGGGGCTGAGGCTGGGGCGGGAAGGGGCGTGGCCTGGGCTGGGCGGGGCCTGGGCTGGGGCGGGGCCTGGGCTGGGGCGGGGTGGGGCGGGGCTGAGGCTGGTATGGGTGGAGATTGAGTCTCAGCTGGAACTTCTGAGTTCTTGGCTGTACAACCTCTGATTCTTGGATAGATCGTGGGTTGTTCTCGGTATTCCCTCCCACACATTTGGCTTGCAAATCCTTCATCCTTCTTGGACCTTCCAGTTAATCTGATTTCAGAACCTTTTACCTCACCTGCGAGATTCAGAGTCTCTGCTAAATGTCTCCTAAATTAGTTGTTGTTGTTGATGATAATGATTTGCTTTGTTTTGTTTTTTCTCAAGACATTCCACACTTAAAGAAACACATACAAACATATGTGGAGTCTTTCTATGGCTGGCCTGGAAGTTGCTATGTAGACCAGGCTGACCTCAAACTCGAGGAGATGCACCTACTTGCCTCTGTCACCTGAGAACTGGGATCAAAGGGTTTTTTCACCATGCCCACTTCACTCCTTTTTAAAAAAAAAAGATTTATTTATTTTATTTATATGAGTACACTGTAGCTGTCTTCAGACACACCAGAAGAGGGCATCGGATCCATTATGGATGGTTGTGAGCCACCATGTGATTGCTGGGAATTGAACTCACGACCTCTGTAACCACTCAGCCACCTCTCCACCCCAGCTCACTCCTTTTTTAAAATATTATTTCTTCACCGGGTATGTTGGTACATGCCTTTAATCCTGGCACTGGGAGGCAGAGACAGGTGGATCTCTGAGTTCAAAGCCAGACTGGTCTACAGAGTGAGTTCTAAGACAGCCAGAGCTACACAGAGAAACCCTGTCTCAATACCCCAAACAAACAAAAGCAAGCAAACAACAAATGATTTCTTCTTTTGATTTCATACAAATATAATTTGTATTTTGGCCATATGCCCCTCATTATCTTCTCTGGTCCTTTTCCCTCCCACTCAGTTCCTCCTCCCCCACTCAGCTCCTTCTCCTCCGCTCAGCCCCTCCTTCTCCCACTCAGCCCCTCCTTCTCCCACTCAGTCCCTCCTTCTCCCACTTAGCCCCTCCTTCTCCCATCAGCCCCTCCTTCTCCACTCAGCCCCTCCTTCCCACTCAGCCCCTCCTTCTCCCACTCAGCTCCTCCTTCTCCACTAGTCCCTCCTTCTCCCACTTAGCCCTCCTTCTCCCGCTCAGCCCCTCCTTCTCCCACTCAGTCCTCCTTCTCCACTCAGCCCTCCTTCTCCACTCAGCCCCCTTCTCCCCTCAGCCCCTCCTTCTCCACTTAGCCCTCCTTCTCCCACTCAGCCCCTCCTTCTCCCACTCAGCTCCTCCTTCTCCACTTAGTCCCTCCTTCTCCCACTCAGCCTCCTTCTCCACTCAGCCCCTCCTTCTCCACTCAGCCCCTCCTTCTCCCACTTAGCCCTCCTTCTCCCACTCAGCCCCTCCTTCTCCCACTCAGCTCCTCCTTCTCCCACTTAGTCCCTCCTTCTCCCACTCAGCCCTCCTTCTCCCACTCAGCCCTCCTTCTCCCACTCAGTCCCTCCTTCTCCCACTTAGCCCCCCCTTCTTTCCAAGAAGCACCTCCTACTTCTCATTCTAATATTCCTACCAGCTACCTTGGTGCCCAGCCTACACTAAGACTCAATATATTTGTACTGAAAGATAATAAATGTATATGCATATAGGTAAGAGACCACATAAATTCTTTCTAGTGCACAGATGTATACTCACTCTTAGGAACCAGAGAAGGCAGGCTGCCATGTCCAGGGGCCCCTGAGCTTCCTGGGATGGGCTCCTTCTGGGAGATAGGCACTTTGGGGGCAATGCCTGCCTGCTATTGCCACACTCTCAGTCATGGTTGGTGGAGGGGTGGGGAGTCAGTACCTTGTGCACTAGGTCTCAGGCTGCAAGAGGCAACACAGGATTGCAGGATTGCCCTTCACAGTGGGTCCTGCCGTGGGGGTTGGAGGGGGCAGGTGCTCACCAGAATCTATGCACTGGGGTGTCTGTGGGCTCCCAAAGACCTCCATACTCTCCCACGCTCTCGCCTTGCTTGTTTCTGCCACCTTCTTCCACTTCTTCCTCCCTCCTCCTCACCTCCTTCCCTCTCCTTTTCTTCTTCTTCTTCTTCTTCTTCTTCTTCTTCTTCTTCTTCTTCTTCTTCTCCTCCTCCTCCTCCTCCTCCTCCTCCTTCCTCTCTCTCTCTCTCTCTCTCTCTCTCTCTCTCTCTCTCTCTCTCTCTGGTTTACAAGACAGGGCCTATTTCACCCTGGCTGTCCTATCTCTCACTCTGTAGTCCTGGCTGTCCTTGAACTCAGAGATCCTCCTGCCTCCTAAGTGCTGGGACTAAAGGTGTGCACCACCACCACCACCTGGCTCCATTCTCTCTCTTGCCTTGTCTTCCTCCTGTCCAATACACTCTCTTCCTGTCCTTTCTCCAGCTATGACACCCAATACTGAGCCATTGCCTCCTCACGCCGTGCCTTCTTTCCATCTACCTGACCCATATACCTCTTCCTGCTCTCTGCCTCTCTCCCAACCCCACAGGTCCTCTCCGGGCTGGCCCAGATGATGCGAGAGTGCTGGTACCCCAACCCCTCCGCTCGCCTCACTGCACTGCGCATAAAGAAGACATTACAGAAGCTCACCCACAATCCAGAGAAGCCCAAAGTGATTCACTAGCCCAGGGTCACCGGACTTTCTCTGCCTAAAGTATGTGCTGGGGCAGAAGACATAGCCTGTCTGGGTAGAGACAGTGTGAGTGTGCAGGCTGGCCTGTGTGTGCCTGCTCAGTTTGGCTCCAAGCCCATCCAGCCAAAAATACAGCTGGGCTGAAATTCGATCTGCCTCTGTCTGGCCTGCTCAAAGTGGCCGGCTCTCTGACGCCTGGCTGGTTCCCCATCCCCAAAGCCAGCAGGGTACACCCCCTACCACTCTCAGGGCAGGGTGGCCAAGCCGGGGAATCCCGGGCCGGATCCTGGGCTTTCACTCTCCTTTACCCTTGATCAACCTTACTGCTCCATCAGAGCGTCCAGGATGGCACAGGGCCCCGTCCAGCTTCAGCAGACAGTCCACCTGCTGGGGCTCAGCCAGAGAGATATTCAGCAGCCTCCATGTCTCTCTGTGGGTGTTTATTGCTTTTATGATGCCTTTCAGTCATCCTGACTAGACCCCCTGGCTAGTGAATGCTAGTTTCTTGGGAGAGGCGGTACCTGACCTTTCCACCCTCTCAAATGGCTTATTAGGGCACGAAAACCCAAGGATCCTCTGAGGGAAAGGTCAAGCACGGTGGAAGTGACCGACCCAGTGTTGCTCCATTCGATAGGAGAGGACTTCACTGTCTTACCATCTTAGGTTTTGTCCCCATGTCCTTTGAGGTGTCTCAGACCCTGATTTTCTTGGAAGCTCGGGCTGTGTAAAAGCTGTGTCTTGTCTACTACACCCCATCCCCATCACTTGAGTCAAGCTGGGGTTTGTAAATAACCATCAGGGTCCAGGATGGCCTAAAGTGCCCCCTGGGCTAATTTCCAGGCTCCAGCTCTTGTCTTAAGCTATGCTAGTGGCCACCCTGCGACCCAGGCAGCACAGGAACTTCTGACTCCCTCTGTGGCTTGGCCTTCTGCCCAGAGCTCAGGGGTGACTTCCTTTGGGGTCTCCAAGACTGAAAGAAATTTGGCCCCTATCAAGAAGCCTCCAGCAACCAGGGTTCTGCTCCCTCCTGGCTGTGACTCTGGCCAAAGCCCACACACACCCTGGGCCAGGCCCCAGAAAGTGCACCTTGGGAGAACTTGGCCTAGAGAAACACCAAGAATCTGGCATTTAGAGATGTGAAGGATACATCCACGACCTAAACAAGTGAAACTGAAGCCTGGGTTGATGGACTGAAGAGAAGTGGACTGTAGGCAAGGCTTGAGGAGGGTAAAGTATGGCTCAGGCAAGAGACGAGATCAGCCTCCATCTTGGGAAGACCCAGCCTAAAACTATTGGCCATTGAAGGGAGGAACGGCGGCCCCTCATCTCGCTCCACACGCGCGCTGACCCTTGAGATCTTTTGGTGTGACTGCTCAGCTCTCCCATCTCTGTTCTCTCTCTCAAGCCTGTCTTTCAGCAGTGTGCAAGGACCGAGGAGAACCAGGAAGTGAAATGAGACGAAAACAGAAAGTAGGCTAGCCTTTCCCAGACCAGTGGGGCAAAGTCTGAAGGTCCTCCTGTCACTGGAGCCAGGGAATCGCTTTCTTGCCTGAAGGAGTTTATTTCTACTGAACTTGGGAACAGATTCATCCTCAAACTCCACACAGCCAGAAACAGATGACAGTAGCTAGCTCCTCCAAGGCCAGGAAATCCTAAGTGGAGGGGTGTTGAACGACTGGAGACGTGGCAAGCAGAGTGGTCCTCTAGAGACAACTATCTCCAAATGCTTCCGAGTGCAGGTGTGCAAATGGAACCACACAGTTTATGGGAGCACTTAGCCTGTGACAGGCACGTACTAGGTCCTCAATAAACCATGTTTGACCCCCCTCAGTTTCTGCTGTCTTCCAGGCTAGTACCCCCGCAGTGGTCCAGTTGCAGAGGCCCACAGACAACCTGAGAGTCGGGAAGTAGAGGATCCCAAAGTACACACCACCAAATTTCCCTGGGACAAGCTTGCTCTAGAATGCTCCCATACCTAAAACCGCACTGAGGCTCAAACTTCAGATCCCACCCGGGATAGTCAGCAACCTGATCCATGCCAGCCACGTCGCCCTCTGCTGGCCAACGCGCTGCCCACCGCTGCCCTGCTCCCTTCCCACAGCGGGCTGGCTCCTCCCAGCAGGCCCGGGCCCTCCTCCCCGTCCCCGCCCCGCAACGTGCGTGCGTGCGTGCGTGCGTGCGCTCAGTGCGCTCTGCTGTTCTCGGCTGTAGGCACTGTGCTTGGAAACCACACCTAGCAAAGGAGGTTTTTGCGTCCTTACTCAGAGGCGGCTTCGCCCCTCCCTGTTCAGCTCCTTCTTAATTCCCTCCCTAGGTACTCCCCACCCCTTGTCTGGAATTAGTCCACACCCCCAGAATGAAAAGCTCCCCTTACCTGGAAATCCCAGAGAGCACCTCATACCCCCTCCCGCCCCACCCCGGAAATTGTGAGCAACGTGCCACTGGAGGGGTGGGACAGAGAATAGGGGATGCGTACTGAAGGAAGCAGGGAGAAGTCTTTTGATTCAGTCCAGCCCAGAAATACAAACTTTCTAAGAAGAGGGTGTTGGACTTGTCTTAGGAAAACAGGGAGGGTGCCCCAGTTTCTTCTGCGGTTGACAATTTGCTTTGCTCCCCCATGCCTCCAAGTGGGCGCAAATCTGTAGCCTTCTGCACTCGGGTCGTGGACCCCCTCCCTGGCATACACAGCAGACAAGACCTTTCCTCTGAAGCTAATAGCGTCCCCATCCTCCCACCTTTCCTTCCTCCAGGGTCCACAAGGTCTGGCAGGCCTGGCATCCAAATGACCACAGTGTGGTTGAGGACCGGGAAAAGGGCATCGGGAAAACCGCCGTGCAAAAGTTCCATGTAGGCTGCACAGGATCTGGCAGGGCTGACCCATCACCATGCCGTTAGAAAAGAATCTTGTAAGGTTACTGGGGGCCCCTGCCCTTGGCCACTTGCACATGCTATTACTGCCTTGGAAAAAAAAAAAGAGAGAGAGAGAGAGAGAACTCACAAGCCTCTCTCTCTCTGCTCTTTGCTCTGATTTCCTCTGGTGACCCCAGCCTCCAACTTCCTTGTTACATACAAAAAGTGAGGAAGCTTTTCTGTCCCGCCCTGAGAGGGGATGGTTGCTAGGGCATGCAGAATGGAGTGAGGGTGGCCCCTGCAGCCTGAGCCCTGACACTGACGCTCAACCCTTCCTCTGCCAAGGCCTCTTAGTACCCAGGCTCTCACGGACAGCTCTTTTCCTTCCCAGACTCCATCCTCCCTCAGTCCTGCCTCACACTTAATCTATAAGGAAGATACTTTGTCTCTTCTGGCGTATCCCAAATCCAGGTGTAGTGGTGCACACCTGCAGTCCCAGCACTTGGAGGTGGAGGCAGGAGGATCAGAATTTCAAGGTTATCCTCAGCCACAGAATGATATCAGAGGCCAGCCAGAGATACAAACGGAACAAAGACATGATTAACAGCCTAAGAGATGGAAAATCTGCATGCTTTGAAACCCGCCCTCGGGTAGGGTAGGGGTTTGTGTGCCCAGTCCAGTATCCCAGGGCTGGGATTGATGGTAGCTGTGCAGTCATCGCTCCGGGTGGGCGATTCTTGAAACAAGCTGCTTCTACCAGGACCACATTCAGTTTGCTAGAAATAGAGACAGAGGGCTCCTCGACTTTGCATACAATTTACATAATGTCATAGACACACTGTCTATTTTCAGGCAGTTTCCAGGTTCAAGTGTTGCCACTGCTGCCCTGAGGGGTGTCATGTCTGGATGAGTCTCTGTTCTTTCTCACCCACCCACTCCTATTGACCTACATCCCCGGCTGCAGGAGCACATGGAGGGGAGGGCTGCCCAGGGAGACGTGGCGGTGAGAAGCCAGGGCTTACTAGATTATCACCTCCATCATTACCGACAGCCCGACGGGTTGCTCAAGGGCAACTGATAGTGGCTGATAAGATGGAGGATTCAAGTATCCCAGCTCCCTTCTTGTCTCTGCTACCAGAACTGCCTGTCTGAGTGTTCAGTCTTCTGACAATTTCAAAGAAGGAGGAGGAGCAGGAGGAAAAAGGGGAAGAGGAGGAGGAAGAGGAGGAGGAGGAAGACCAGACAGACAGATAAATAGATAAACATGGGCTTGAGCCACCTAGAAAGGCTTGCTTGCCTCCAGATAATCGCATTAGGGCAACAGCTCTGACCTTCAGTCCACCACTCTCCTGGGAGACCCCTCTAAAGCATCAGAATCCTAACTTGATGAATTTTGTTATAAGGCAAGAGTTTAGAGCTTACACTGTTCTCCCTATACTGACCAGGTTGACCTCAAAGCCTCCACCATCCTACCCAGCTTCCCACATGCTGAGATTGCAAGCACTCATCACCACAACCAGGCGGTGGACAACACTTCTAAAGTATCTGATGCTTAGAAGAACTCAGTCTCTGCCCCCTGC
Organism: Mastomys natalensis; assembly: GCA_021653895.1. NCBI lineage: Eukaryota > Metazoa > Chordata > Mammalia > Rodentia > Muridae > Mastomys > Mastomys natalensis. The sequence continues at coordinate 198,902 of JAJTUV010001620.1, read as the reverse complement.
TCTCCTTCAGTATTAAGTCTGTGCTGAGCTCCTGGCTGCCCTACAGTTGTGCCCTTCACGAGGACTGGTTGGGCTATCATCGAGTTGCTTATGACATTGGCAGGTCTTTGGCCTCTCCTCTGGGAAGAAGGGGAACTGGTGATTAAGAGAATTCTCACGCCAGGCATAGTGGCTTGTCGTTGGTCACTGAGGCTCAGGACTGGACCTCCTCTCTGGGGTCCCTCCTGTAGACACTCTAGCCCGGGGCGGGGGTCCCTGTTGGAGTATACAGTGTAGTCTTCGCTGAATGCCAGAGCAATGCGTCTGGATTCTGGAAATCCCAAGACAGCTCATTCAGGCTGATCGGCAACAAGGCACTACCCAGAATTCCCAGTCTCTGGCATCCAATTCCCCTGGACCTGCCTCATCCCTTCAGGCAGGCGTTTCCTGTTGATAAGGAGCTCAGTTACAAACACTGATAAAGAGATGAAAAAGGAAATCGACAGGCCAGGCTATGGCGGGCATTCGGTCTGCCTTTGCTACCCCTCTTCCTGCTCAATGCCACCCTCCCCCCCCCCCCCAACAGCTTCCCAGAACTGCGCAGAAAACAGGCCCCCGACGCCACTCCTTATTTTGGAGGCTCCAGTCATTTGGCCTGAAGTCTTACATAGTTCTCAGAAGCCGGCCCTGGGAAAGGAGCTTTGGGGGCAGGAAGCACTGAGTGCCGGATTCCCCCAACCCCAGCACTGACTGCCGGGTTCCCCCAACCCCAAGTCCAGGGGCAAAGGCAGAGACACAGAAAGTACAGCTCCACAGTCCCCAATCTGGGCTCTTGCCTGCTTCCTTCATCTCCCTTTTCTCAGAGGCCTGGATCCAAAACTGCTTCAGTGGCCGCTGGCTGGTCTATAATTAGTAGATTTTTTTTCCGTCATTTTAATTCTCGGGGTTACTGATGGGAAGTCTCGTTAATTTCCAGTCTACTAATTTGGAACCTATGATCCTTCAGGTCAAATGCTTCAGGCAGATGCTTAGAAAAAACGAAGCAAAGCGAACAAGTAGGATTTGGATTTGCAGAGGCTGCTTTCTAAACGTTCTGCCTGCAGTTACACTGACCCGCCACCAGGTGGGTGAGGTGGTTCAGCTGCCTCAGGGCTTCAAGTTGTCCTTGGGACAGAAGGTACCATGGTTTGATGTTGGACAATTCTTTTCCTTTCTCCTCATAGATACAATTCCTTAACAAAGCCGGCAAGCACACATAAATGGACTAGATAGTTCTGTGCTCTCAGAGTTCAAAAATGAACGTCTGGGCATGTGGCACTGTATTGAACAGTTGCCTAGCGCACACATAGCCCAGGGTTCCATCCTCAGCACCACAAATAAAACAGAATAAAAGGAGTTAGAGAGATGGCTCACTGGTTAAAAACATCGGCTGCTCAGCCACAGGACCCATGTTCAATCCCCAGCACCCCCATGGCAGCTTACAACTGTCTGTGGCTCCATTTCCAGGGGATCCAATGCTTTCTTTCTGGCCTCTGTAGGCACCAGGCACACCAGTGGTGCACAGACATACATACAGGCAAAACACTCAAACATATGAAATAATATCTTTTAGAAATTAAAAATAAAATAAGTTTAAGGGGCTGGAGATGGGTCAGCGTTAAGAACAGTGGCTGCTGCTCTTCCAGAGGTCCTGAGTTCAATTGCCAGCAACCACATGGTGGCTCACAACCATCTGTAATGGGATCTGATGCCTTCTTCTTGTGAGTCTGAAGACAGCTACAGGGTACTTATATATGTATAATAAATAAATCTTTTTTTAAAAAAAAAAAAAAGATAAAAAGAACAACAACAAAATAAATAGCTACATGCAGTTTGGAGACTTTTTCCTGAAATCTTAACTATTTCTAGTCATGGTTACCACCCGATAAGGCCCTCATCTACTTTATGGCTCTCACAGTACTTTGACACTCGGAGGATGAGTAAAGGCTTTATCCTAACTGAAATCTAGCTGACCAGTTATGAGCACTGGCTGCTCTTGCAGGGGAGAAGGCTTGGTTCCCAGCACCCACATGGCAGCTCACAACCGTCCCTGACTCCGCTGAAGAGGATCTGATACCTGATTGATTTAGTTTTGTTTTGTTTTGTTTGTTTTCTTCCCCAGGCACTGGGGGGGGGTGTTGCAGACATACAGGCAGGGAAAACAACTGCTTCAACAGATTTAATCTTCACTTGGAAGGGACTGTCCACACAGGCCTAAGTCACTGTTTCTCTTAGCACTCACTGCTTTCATTTGCAGGGATGAAGTGAAGCCCCAGGCCTCGGGCCTGTTACGCAATCTCTCTACTGAGCAAGAGGCCTGAGTCCCGTGGTTAGTTCTGGAAATGTACGCATTCAATACCCAGTTCTAAAACAGATGTGGATGGTGGGGTGTCAGGTCCCCATCTTTGTTGCTCTTTGGTCAAGTCTCTCAAATTCCCAAAGAGCCCGCTGATCTTAGTCTCTCGTGCTTCTGTTCCTCTGGAACAGCTCTCTACTTTGTACAAGTAGATTTGAACATGCACTTTTGCTCCTCATCCCTCAAATAATAAGTACATTGTACACAGTATCCCGTACCTTACTCTACCCAGTTAACAATATATCTCTGAGGACTTTATATATAGCATCGATGACTTTCATGTTATTTTTAGCACAATGTAGTATTCTATTGTTCCTCTCCACTTGTTTGCAAGTTTGTTTTTTTTTTTTAAGATTTATTTTTATTTATATGAGTACACTATAAACTGTCTTCAGACACACACCTGAAGAGGGCATCAGATCCATTACAGATGGTTGTGAGCCACCATGTGGTTTCTGGGAATTGAACTCAGGACCTCTGGAATAGCAGTCAGTGCTCTTATCCGCTGAGCCATCTCTCCAGCCCCTTGTTTGGAAGTTTTGATTATTTCCAAATTTTGGCGCTTGCAGCATGTTTAGCCAGGAAACCAAATAAACATCAGTTTGCTCTCTTCCAGTGGATCTATAAGTTCTGAGAAGTGGAATTCCTGCCAGAGGTCATTTATTCACACAACTAGTAAGACAGGAAATGGATTACAGGATAAAAGAATGCGGCCAGGCAGGCTGACAAATGGAAATGGTGAAAAAACTCAGAAGCTATCCCAGACACACCTGTGAACTGCTGTGTGCACACAGGAAGCATCAAAAATCAATGAAGTCAAGCTGGGTGGAGTGGCCATCACCTTTAACTACAGCTCTTGGAAGGCAGAGACAGGCGGATCTCTGAGTTTGAGACCAGTCTGATCTACAGAGTGATTTCCAGGACAAACCTGGCTACACATAGAAATCCTGTCTGTCTGTGTATATGTGTATGTGTATGTATATATGTATGTGTGTCTTTGTGTATGTACAGAAATGCATATACATATGTATATAGAGTGAAGTGAGGATTTTCAAGGCTGAGGTGGAGGACAGCCTGAACCACAGGGAGTTCTTGTCTGAACAACAGAATGAAAACATTCACAGAGGTGATGGATAAAAGCAAGTGAGGAAACCGTTCGAAGCCGGCTGTAGTAACAGTTGTACAGTTGTGTGAGTATTAAAAGCAGTGAGCCAGACATGTCTCTCTGTGGATGTTTGCAGATGCATGTGTACAGCAGCCTGGCGAGACCTTTAAAACGCACAATGGAAGCTGGACCCAGAGGATCAGTTACACCCCCAGGACTCAGGAGGGGGGCAGTATTGCTGCAAGCTGCAGCCTGTTCTGCATAGTGAGTGCACAGCTGGGGGCCACACGGTTAGACCTTAAACAAACAAACAAAATACACACAAAGAATATATATATATGATTGGCAAAAGAAGAGACTGAATTCAATAGCACAATGCCTTTTTATTCAAGTGTAGACTGTATACATATTCAAAACAATGTTACATCCTTAACAAGGATATGCATATATTTCAGGACATGATGCAGCTCATTAGAGGGTTGTGGGGTGTGGGGAACAGGAGAGATGGAAATTGAAATGGAACTGAAGAAAGAACTGGAAATTATATTTAAGAAGGAGACCTGTCACCTTACGTAAGATAAGGATACCATATGACCTCCTGATTCCCCTGAGGCTTGTGTGGGGGTTGGGATGGTGAGGAATCCAGGCCACAAAGCTGAGTCTTGAATCAGCCATCCTTGTGCTCATGATCAAGCAGGAAACAGAACAGAAGCAGGCATTCTCGTGTCCTCCCTCACCTTGCTCAGGTGGTTGCTGGTGAGGCATTGTGATCACGCAGGTCAATGGCTGGCCAGAGCTACTCTTAAACAAAGAACCATAGCAGCTGCGCAAGCCTGCAGTCTTGATGGTCTGGGCACTTGGAAGGTAGAGGCTGGAGGGTCAGGAGTTCAAAGTCATCCTCAGCTACCTAGGGAGAGTGTGAAGCCAGGCTGGGCTATAGGAGTGTTGAGACTTTGTAAAGATGATAGATAGTTGATTGATAGACAGATAGATAGATAGATAGATAAATTGATAATTGCTAGATGACTAATAAATAACAAGACAGACAGACAGACAGATAGATAGACAGACAGACAAAGAAGCCTTCCAGTGGTAGAACATTATTCTTACCCATAGGATTCCCGGCTTCAGTTTACAATGTTCTGTGCTATTCAGTGTCACTGGCTCCCCAGTCCGCGGCTTTCTTATCCCCTGTCCTCCTCTCCCAGGAGCGGCAGCTCAACGGGAAAACCTAGGGTTACATGTACATATTTGTATATTTCTCTAGTTCTATTTACTTGAATTAAAAAAGAGCTCTCTATCCTGCATTTACTGGCTGCTCCCTTTGGATCAATACTCTTGTTAGGTCTTTTGAGAAATGAAATTTACATTCACGCCCCCACTGTTCCCTTAGTTACAATCTTGAGCCATCAGATCTGCCTGCGGTGGCAATGGCCTTTGGAAGCACCTGCGCGGGAATGGTTTTACCTTGCTGGAAGCTGTTTTCTGATGTAGCCAGTATCTTTAAAAAAATTTTTTTTCTAAACTACATTTAAGCAGACTTAACAAGGTCTTAAAATAGATACAAAGTGGTTTTACCCCACAAGGGATTCTTAAAATACTAACTACTGTTTTTAAGCATGTCAAGTACTTCAGAACAGGAATTTACATTGCAAACAATTTCTATGATAATTACAAAGTATTCTTTCCCGACCCATAGGTAATAGTTTATGCTTTCATTTGTACCTTACATGAATGCAATTGATTCTTTTTTCTTTATGTTCACTCATTCAAAATGGCCTTACTTTCAGGCCTGGTGGTGCATAGCCTGAAGGAAAGAAAGCAGGAACAAGGGTTCAAGACCCTCCTCATCTGCATAGTGAGTTCAAGGCCAATCTAGGTTTCAAAAGAGAAAAAAAAAACAAAAGAAAGAAAGGAAAGAAGAAAGGAGGAAGGAAGGAAGGAAGGAAGGAAGGAAGGAAGGAAGGAAGGAAGGAGGTCGATCTTTCCACCATACTTCCAGATTTATATTTAAAAAAAAAATCCAGGTGTAAATTGAAGAATGTGAGGAGAAAGACATGCAAGCTGACTTGTTACAGTTACTTTGAGAAGGGGTGGTGACTCTCAGCACCTTCAGTCATTTTTTTCAAACATTTAAGCTTCCACAACTGAAGCTCCCCACACCGAAGGCCCAAGCGGTCCTCAAGGGTGGCTTCCCCCTTCCAGGGGCCTCACCCTGCTTTTTCCTTTATTTTTTGAGACAGGATCTTGCTACGTCTCTCTTTACACTGGCCTTGGGCTCAGCGATTCTTTGCCTCAGCCTCCTGGAATCTTTCTATTGCCCACCCCACCCCCAGCTCCCCTCCCCCCCGTCCCCTTTATGGTCACATTATTGGAAGAGTGTCTGCCTGCTCACTCCCACTCACACCTCATCCCACTGCCTTCTGATTTTGCCATGGAAACTGATCTCTTGGAGGTTACCACTGGCCTCCTCGTTACTAAATCTAGTGGGCCTTTCTTATTCCTTCCGTCTTCAACACCGCTGACCACGCCTGCCTCTGGCTCTCGTAGCACCCACTGCGCTGGTCTCTCTGGCACTGCTTTGCCCATAGGCTCGGCTCAGAAGTTCCCCCGTACTCGGCTCTCGAACTGGGTCCTCTTCTTTTGCACAACCTTTCTGGGTCATCTCGATGTAATTTGGTGTTTATGTGTATGAATGACCTCCAAATCTGTGCTTCTGTTGGTTTCTTAAGACAGGGTCTCACGTAGCTCAAGTTGGCCTCAGATGCGCTATGTAGCAGAGGGATGACCTTGAACTCCTGATTCTCTTGAGAGCTGAGAGACAAGCATGTACCTCTGTGCTTCATCTATTCAGTGCTGGGGATCGAACCTATGGCTTTGTGTATGCTTGGTAAGCACTATACAAACTTAGTTAGGTCCCTGGATGCCAAAATCTGTGTCTTGACCCCTCTGCCTTCTGAGCTTGAGGTCTCCGACCTTCTGGATGGTTCTTTGGCGCAATCATGTCTGACACAGATCTCCTTCAACCTGTTTCGCCCCTACCTTGGAGTGACCCGGAACGTTCATCCGTAATTATCTCTTCCCTCCCACAAGCTCCCCATGCCGGACCTCATCTACTCGGCTCCGTCTGTCTACTGTTCCTCATTTCCCAGCATGCTTGGCTAGGCCACGGGGTCCTGTTCCTATTCACCTCACTAGTTCTGGCCCACCCAGTTGGGAAAGCTGCCCTCATGTCACCGTCCTGCTCAGACCTGCAAATGTAGCAACTCCTTGCTAACAGGCCCCTGAACCTGCAGCCTGGGCCCCAGCTCCCTCCACAGACCCCCTCCCCCACCATCCAGCCGCATTGAATGTTGTCTCCAGTCCTTAGTTCCTTTGCCTCTGGGCTTTTACATAGTGTCCCCTTTGTCTGGGACAGTTTAGCCTGGCTAGCTGGCACTCATCAGTAAGCATGTGGGAGTCGAGATGGAGTGGACCTTGAAGGATAGCAAGCAGACGTGAGTCTCAATTCCAGCTCTCTTGAGCTACATAACCTTAAGTCTGCCGACTAACTTCCCAGGACTCATCCGTAGGAAGGGGGTTAGCAAGACCTAGCATTCCTAATGTTTATTGGTTTTTCAGCCATCTGATCTATCTCTACCCATCTGAATTCTAGCCCTTCTTCCTCATTCATGTACAGATATCAGTGAGCCCCAGAAAATACATAGGCAGCACAGCTTGGCACCACCAACTCCCACAGGCACCCCCACAGGCACCCCACAGGCACCCCACAGGCACCCCACATACATACCCCCACACCCCACACCTCACATGCACCCCACAAGCACCCCCACAAGCACCCCACACGCACCCCACAGCCCACCCTCACACACCCCACACGCACCCCACATGCACCCCACATGCACCCCATAGGCACCCCACACACAACCCACAGCCCACCCCCAATCTCCTAAACTAAGCACTGGAGTCCATGCAGACTCAGTGCTGGACAACAGAGAGGGTAGATTTGAGTAACAGACTTGGAGCAGAGGAAGCAAGCCCAGAGAGGAAGAGGCTGCCCATGGAGGTCTCCTCAGTATCCAGTGGCCAACTGAAACCAACTGAATTGTGAGAAACTCTTTCATTTCTCGACAGGGAGGAGGAAGGGGGTTCCTGGATTTCAGTGACATCTTAAGTGACTTATATATCTTGTGAAACCAACATGGTTGAGGCTAGGGATGTGGCTTATCGCAAAGCACACACAGAGCCATGGGCTACATAAAACCAGGACTGGTGGTGGGCCATGCCTTCAATCCCAGTACTTTAGAAGTAGAGGCAAGAAGATCTGGGGTTCAAGGAAAAACTCAGCTACGTGGTAAGTTTGAATCAAGCCTGGGCTACAGGAGTCCTTGCCTCAGAAGCAAGCAAGCAAACAAAATTCATTGTGAAAATGAGGAAATGAGCCAGGCATGGTCACTGGTGGCTCTAACCACAGAGAAGCAGTGGGAGACTGTTGATGCAAACTGGAAGCAGGCAGTCTACATAGTGAGTGTGAGGTCTCCTGGGTCACAGAATGAGCCCATGTCATGAGAAAATAAAAGTTAAAAATTTCAAAGAAATAAAACCATAAATGAGGTGTTTACATACATAGTAGCCACTATATAAATGGAACTGTGTTCTGAGCTGATTCTCTCCCCCTCTTCTATCTCTCCCTCCCTCCCTTTTTCTCTATCCCTCCTTCTTCTCTCTCTCCCTCTCTCCCCTTTTCTCTGTCCCCCTCCCTCCTCTCCTCTCCTTTCTCCCTCCCTCCCTCCCTCTTCCCTCCCTCCCTTTTCTCCTCCCTCCCTCCCTCCTCTCCCTCCCTCCCTCCTCTCTCTCTCCTCTTCTCCCTCCCTCCCTCCCTCCCTCCCTCCCTCCCTCCCTCTCCCTCCTCCTCCCTCCCTTCCTCCCTCCCTCCTCTCCCTCCCTCCCTCTTCTCCCTCCCTTCCTCCCTCCCTCCTCTCCCTCCCCTCCCTCTCTCTCCCTCCCTCTTCTCCCTCCCTCCTCTCCCTCCCTCTCTCTCTCCCTCCCTCCTCCTCCCTCCCTCTCTCCTCCCTCCCTCCCTCCTCTCTCTCCCTCCCTCTCTTCTCCCTCCCTCTTCTCCCTCCTCCTCTCCCTCCCTCCCTCCTCTCCCTTCCTCCCTCTCTCCCTCCCTCCTCTCCCTCCCTCCCTCCTCTCCCTCCCTCCCTCATCTCCCTCCCTCCTCTCCCTCCCTCCCTTCTCTCCTTCCCTTTATGATGCTACACACCCACCACCCTACCCTACCACTCTTTCATTCTTCTCTGCTTCCCAGTCTGCTCTTTAAAATCCTTTACCCCTTCTTTTACATTTTTCCCATATAATATATTTTAATCATATCTTCCCCTCCTGCAAGACCCCCAGATCCTTCCCACCTCCTATCTATCCAATTTTATTCTCTCTCTTGAAAATAAAGTCCAAAAACAAACCCCACAAAAATTTAAATCAAAAGAACCAATGTGACATATATACATGAATATAAGGTATATATGAAATATATGTATATATGGTGTATATATATGTACATATACATTTTTGGTGAATATAAATATTCACAAATATATATGAAAGCACAATGAAACAAAACAGTCCACAAAAAAGTGGAGTTTAGTTTGTATTGGCCAACTACTGCTGGGAATGGGGTCTGCCTAGAGTGTGGTTGATATGTCCAGCGACACTCTGTTGGAGAAAACTGATTTCCTCGTTGGCAGAGAGTATCAAGGGTGGGACCCCATGTCAACTTCCCAGTCTTGGTTCTGAGACCCTGTCTGGCTTGAGTGTGTGTTGGTCTTGTGGATGCTGCGAGGTCTCTGAGCTCATGTGGGTATCAGTCCTGTTGTGTCTGGGACACATTGTTTCTCTGGAGTCCTCCAACACCTCTGGTTCTTATCTTTCCACCTCTTTTTCCAAGTAGATCCCTGAGCCTGGAGGGGAAGAGTTTGATGGAGACATCCCATTTAAGATTGACTGCTCCCAAGTCTCTCACTCTCCGTACGTTGTCTTCTCCTGGGTCGTAGTGGTTTGAATGAGGATGGCCCCGCGGGCTCATATGTTTGAATACGTAGTCTTGATTTGGTGGAACTATTTGAGAAGGATTAGGAGATGTAGCCTTGTCGGAGGTGCGGGTTGCCATTCCCAGTTAGCTCTCACTGCCTCATGCCCGTGGATCAGTATGTAAGGTCCCAGCTACTGCGTAAATGCCAGGTCTTCTTGTTTGTTGCCATGCTCCCCACCATGAGGATCATGGACTCTAGCCCTCAGAAGTCACAAGCCCCCCAAATTAAATACTTTTTTCCTGTGTTGCCTAGGTCATGGTGTTTTATCATGGCATTAGAAATGTAACTGAGACTAGATCTCTGTGTTAATTCCTATCTACAAAGAAGAGGAGTCTCTGATGAAGACAACGTGGATCTCTGGTCTATGCGTTTAACATATGAGCAGTCATTGCATTGCTATGCTCCTGTAGCAGAACAATAGTAGACTTCCTCCTTGGCCTATGACCCATCTAATCTCATGTTCTTGGTCACTTTACTAGTGTCAAGCATGGGTTCCAAGTCATGGATGGAGAGGGCCTTAAGTCCAATACAAAAGTGGTTGGCTCCTCCTATAACGTCTGTGCCACTATTACCTAGGATATTTTGCAGATACCTGGGTGGTCCTTCTTTCCTCAGGCTCCTGAATGCAGGGACTACAGTTGTGCACCATTGCGTCTGGCCTGACAAGGTCTTGTATAGCCCAGAATCGCCTGGAACTTTCTATATAGCCCAGGATGATTTTGAACGCCTTCATCCCCCTGTCTCTGCCTTGTGAGTGTCGATATGATGGGAAGAAGCCGCTGTGCTCTGCCTGACTATTTGCTAACTATTGAATAGGAGAAGGACTGTATTTGAAAATGAGAGAGGAAACTACACAGACTCCATCCTACTAAATGGAAGCCATTTATGTCATTGTGCCTGTACTATGTATACTTACCACTGTGGTGCACATTCTGTTTTGTGTGTCAGGTATTTCTAGGTTAGCAGCTCATAAACATTTAAATGTTTCTACAGGGTTTGTAAAGATTTTAATGATGGTATAATATTTAAGTTTATCATGTAATTTATAAATACACAAACACTCACATGCACACACACATGCACTTACACACATATATTTTCTTCTTTTTTTTCTCCAACATAATCATGCTTTGTGGGGGTAAAGCTATTCTAAATAAGCTTTCAGTTGGATTTTTGTTGTTGTTTGGGGTTTTTATTTGTTTGTTTTTGTTTTTGTTGTTTGTTTTGGGACAGGGTCCCAAAATGTTTCTCAGAATAGCCACAGCTATCCTGGAACTTGCTCTGTAGACCAGGCTGGCCTCAAACTCAGAGATCTATCTTACCTGCTGGAATTAAAAGCATGTGGCAACCCACCTGGATAGCTTGGTTTTGTTTTGTTTTTGTTTTAATCATAAAAACAGGATATAGTCCTCTTCAGGAATGATATTGCTGGATGTGGTAGTACATACCTCTGACCCTAGCACTCAGGAGGCAGAGTTAGGTTGATCACTGTGAGTTCAAGGCTAGTCTAGCCTACATAGCAAGTTCCAGGACAGCTTGGTCTACAAAGTAAGACCCTGTCTTTTTAAAAAAAAAAAAGATGCTGATGATATAGTCAAAAAGAAATTATTTATAATTTCACTGAACTGGGAGATCTTGTAAACATTTTGCTGTATGTCTTTCTAGCCCTTTTATGTAATAATTTTAGATGATACCATACATATTTTATAACCTGTTTTTCCCAACCCTAATTATATACCATAAACATACCTTCCTGTCATTATTTTTCGGTTGTGGATGTTCCTGAGGTTGCACCCTGGGTCTTGTGGATGCTATGCGAAGCGTGAGTTCTATTACTGAGCTCCACCCCAGCTCCCACAAGATGCTTTTCCACAAGCCCTTGTAGGGGTCCTGAACCTTACAGGAAAACTTCTTTCCCTGTGAACACCGACTTGTCCATGGCTTCAGAAACATGCCTGCTCGGTATTTCTTTGGAGTGAATTCCTACAAGTGGAGTTGCTTGGTAAAGAAGCACACGGAGGGGCTGGAGCCATGGCTCAGTAGTTGGGAGCACTGGCTGCTCTTCCAGAGGACATGGATTCAAGTTGAGGCATGCATGTGGTGACTCACAACAGTCTGTAGCTCCAACTCCAGGAGCTCTAACACCTGCGGCTTCCACAGGCTCCTACAGCCCTGTGCGACGTCCACACGCAGGCACGCACACCTATACACGATACAAAATAGTAATCAAAAATTTTAAAAAGCATGCGGAGAGCCTTCAGACATTTGCTAAGTGTGAAATTAAGAGGTGCAAATTTTATGAAATTCACAGAGGTTCCTATCGTATCGCTGTTCTGATGCTCCCAAGTGAGGAAGAGCAGAAGAGAGGGGTCGGGCGACCGCCTTGCTCTTAGGAGTGGAATTTTAACAGGGGAAGATGGCCTGGCTTTTTGTCCCCTTAGACCAGTAGTTCTCAGCCTGTCGGTCACAACCCCTTTGGGGGTCAAACGACCCTTTCCCAGGGATTTTATATCAGATAACCTGCATGTCAGATATTTCTATTTCATAACAGTAGCTAAATTACAGTTCTGAAGTAGTAACAAAATAATTTTATGTTGGGGGGGTCACCACAACATAAGGAACTGAATTAAAGGGTCACAGTGTTAGGAAGGCTGGGAACTGCTGTCTTACACTTTCTCCTGCGTGGAAATTAGATGGCATGTTCCAGTTCTTGGTTCCTTCCCTCTTTCCCTCCCTCCCTCCTTCTTTCCCTCCCTCCCTCCCTTCCTCCCTCCCTCTCTCCATCCCATTGCTTCCCTGCAGTCCCCAGCATTTCTAGGCAATGGCACACTTCAAAGGAAGAGGCTTCTATTTTACTAGCTGCATGACTCCGGAAGTCACTTGTGCGTCTGAGGCCTCAGTTTGCCCACCTGTCCCACAAAGCCAACTGTACCTGTTTGCAGACATGTCATTGTCTTAAAAAGGAAGAAGAATAGCAAATCAAATCTGAAACTCTGCTCCAAGCCCTGCATTTGTTCAGCCCCACCACAAAGCAATGGTGATCGGCACTGGCCGCATCTTTGAAATGAGAAGAAGGTAGCAGAAAAAGCCAGGTGGGGGGGGGGGGCATTTGCCTGTAATCCTGGCACTCAGAAGATGGAGACCAGAGTAAACCTTCATAGCCTTATGTAGTTCCATAGTGAGCTGGAGGCCAGCCTGGGCTACATGAGACCCTGTCTTGAGAAAATCAAAATGTAGGAGAAGGAGGAGGAGGGAGCAGGGAAGGAGAATGAGGGGGAGGAGGAAGGGGAGGAGGAGGGGAAGGAGGGGGAGGGAGTGGGAAAGAAGGAGGAGGGGGATGGAGGAGGAGGGGAAAGGGGAGGAGGAGTAAGAGAAGAAGGAGGAGGAGGAGGAGGAGGGGAAGAAGGGGGAGGAGGAATAAGACAAAGAGGAGGAGGAGGAAGAGGAAGAAGAGGAGGAAAGAAATGGTGTCAGAGAGGTCTGAATCAAGGGATTTCAGCCACCTAGCCTGCTCGCTTAGGGCCCCCTGAGCATCCGGCTCCAGGTGGGGTGTGTGGGAACCTCTTCAGACAGCCGTCTCCCAGTGGCTGGCTCTGTTCTGGAGTTGTGATAGCGAGCCCCCTATTGTAGCGGCTGCAACCGCCGCGGTGGTGGGATTCCTTGGCTTTCATCTATAAGCCCTTTCTCCCCCAGAGCGAGGCAGCCTCTGCAGGTTCCCATGACAACTGCACGCTCGGGAAGGACCAGCTTGGGGAAAAACCAGATTTTACTGTAAGGAAAAAACCTGGCCTGGAGCCACAGATAGGGCAAGCTGGGACAGGGGCTGTGCTGGCACTGGGTCCTGGGACAAGGACCACAGAGGTATGAACACCGGCTGGCTCCAAGCTAAGTGCCGTGGCCCCACAGATAGCATGAATGTGCCACGTGCACATGAATGACTTGGGCCTGATGACGATCCCGTGAAGTAGTGTCTCTGTTATTCCTGCCTTATGGATGGGAAGGCTGAGGCACTGTAAAGTTTAAAACTGGCAGCCCGTCTCCGGGACTGGCATTCTTGGCCTCTCAGAAGGCACAACTGTCATTTCTTCAGTCTCTGGCAACTGATAAAGGACAATTTCCCTCTGTTCTCACATACATTTTGCAAAAACAAAAATCATTATTTCACCAGGCCCAGTGGTGCACTCCTTTAGTCCCAGCCCTTGGAAGGTAGAGGCAGCTGATCTCTGTGAGTTCAGGGCCAGCCTGGTCTATGTCCTGAGTTCCAGGCCAGCCACAGCTACAGTGAGACCCTGTTTCAAAAGAAAAAAAAAAAACGGAAAAACAAAAGCCTCATTATTTTCTATATTACAGATTAGGAGCCAAAAGGGTAGCAAGATTAAATGGTGGGCCCTAAATTGCACATCTAACAAATTATAGATCTGGGGTTTCAATCATCCAGAGGCCATGGTCTGTCCTCTACCATGTTTTCTAAAAATAGATCTATACCTTTACACTTTCCCATGGGTGCATTAACTCACAAGCCTTGGCAAAGGCCATGGCTGACTGGGATAGCTTTAGGGGCATGAATGGCTCTGTGCCTTTATCTCTGTGTCAATCCTTCCCCAACCTGTATGTGCTAGCATATTAGCACACATCTGTACACACATTCTCGCTCCCACAGGCGTAAATGCAGGCCCTGGCAGGCTGACGCTGTCCCCTCCCAGGAGGAGTGGATCGACCTACCTCACATAGGTTGGCAGGTGCTTCTGCCCACACCTGCTTGCCTCACCTGGGAGAGGCTATTTCCAGGGCTATCTCCCTAGCCCAGCTCATTCTGTGTAATCAGGCTGGGGCTTCCCGAGGGAGGAGAATCTTCCGGAGGCGTGTAAAGTCAATTGAACTTCTGTTTTATTTTGTTTGTTTTTTCGAGACAGGGTTTCTCTGCATAGCTTTGGCTGTCCTAGAACTCACTCTGTAGACCAGGCTGGCCTCGAACTCAGAAATCTGCCTGCCTCTGCTTCCCAGACAATTGAACTTTTTGGATTCTTCTTCTTCTTCTTCTTCTTCTTCTTCTCCTCCTCCTCTTCTTCTCCTCTCTCCTCCTCCTCCTCCTCCTTTTTCAAGGTTTATTTATTTAATGTATATGAGTACATTGTAACTGTCTTTAGACACACTAGAAGAGGGCATCAGATTCCATTATAGATGGTTATAAGCCACCATGTGGTTGCTGGGAATTGAACTCATGACCTCTGGAGGAGCGGTCAGAGGAGCGGTCAGTGCTCTTAACTGCTGAGCCATCTCTCCAGCCCTGGATTCTTCTTTCTAAACAGAGTGAGGGTGCTGAGTATCAGAGTTGGGGCCTAGGTTACGTGATTAAGGATCGTCATCCTTAGAGGACGTTTTCCATACGGATTTGCCAGTATTCAGTGTGTTTTATTATCTGTATTCTGGCCGGGCGGTGGTGGCGCACGCCTTTAATCCCAGCACTTGGGAGGCAGAGGCAGGTGGATTTCTGAGTCTGAAGCCAGCCTGGTCTACAGAGTGAGTTCCAGGACAGCCATGGCTACACAGAGAAACTCTGTCTCGAAAAACAAAACAAAAAACAAACAAACAAAAATCTGTATTCTGATATTATTAGTCTTTTAAGGTCTGTGACTCCTATGGCAAGCGGAGCGCTCTTGGCAACTGTCTATTGAGTCTACAGCAGATTAGTGAAGCCAGTCCTGAAGCAGGATCGGGACATTTGAGTAAGATGGTCACTGCATGGGGTTGAACCACTGGCATCATTGAAGGCAGGAAACTAAAACAAGTATGTATGCTTTGTTTTCCTCCTAGGGCGGGGATAGAAGCCTCCTGCACAGTAAATAACCGGTCTACTCAGAAACTACATGCCTGGTGAACTAAAGACGCCGTTAAGGTCGTAACCCTCCAGTCCCACTAAAAAACCCGCTCATCTATGTCCTTGAGACAACCCTAAAGCATCAGAAGAGGCTCGGACACCCTAAACTTCCTCAAGCCTTTGTCATCCTCTACCACGCATGCCTCAGATCAAAAACTGCGAAAGAGCCAAAAAGCGCCCAGCATACAGGACAGCCCCGCAAACCTGCTACTTCGGTAGAAACTAGCTTTCAGCTTGAATCCCAGGGGCATCAAGGATCCCAAAGTGGAGGAGGCAGAGGTGGAGGGAAGCCTGTAGACTGAGAGGGAGGTGGGGGCTGGCAGAGAGGAGGGAGGGAGGTCAGAGTGTCGGAGTATGGCCAACTGCTTTCTCTCTCTCCTGAGTCCCAGGCTCCTGAGCACAGCCGGAGCTGGGCCTATAGTCAGAGCTGGCTGGAGTGGCGGGTATGTATGCGGGCGAGATGACGGCGCAGCACTCAGTCTGCGAAGTCCAGACTTCTGTCTCTCCCACCCCCTGGGAATTTCATAAATAAACCCCTGGACCTGTTCCAAGAAGAATTTCAAGGCTTCTCGGCGTGTGGTGTGTTTCCAGAAACACAACAATTTTACATGGTGCCTGGTGTGCAGATCCTAAGCGGCTGGTGGGGAGAAATGACGGCTGGGCTTGCCGAAGAGGAGGGGGCCCTGTTGGATCGGACCGGGTGGGTGGGGTTGGGTCTGATGGGCAGACAAAGGATGAAGCTGCAGTCAAGGGTGCTAAGCGATCTGAGCCTGGGCTCCGCAGCTGGCAGTTGTAAAACCTGGCTTCCCAGACACCCAGCCTGCCCCGGGGTTAGATTGGCCAGCCTCCTTCCTCCCACCCTGGGGCTTTGGCAGAATTCTCCACCAGGTTTTTGAAAAGTGACGGGGTCCTAAAATAGCATAAAGTAACTCTCTCATTCTCTCTCTCTGTCTGTCTCCCTCTGTTTCTCCCCTCTTTCTTACTCTCCCTGTTTCTCATTCATATATTCTTTCTCTCTCTCTCTCTCTCTCTCTCTCCAAAATGAAAATCAGAAAGAAGGGAGAATGAGGAGTGGAGTAGACTCCAGGATCATGGTGGGGAAGAGAATAGAACAATATAAAACAATAGGGAAGAGCCTTTGTCTGGGTGTTTGTCGACAGGACAGGGCCAGTCATCATGGTGGGTATCCAAGTAGGTAGCTTCCACTCCTGGACTGTGAACTGCCTGAGGGTGAGAGCTACAAGCTTACTCATTCCCAGGACCTAGGCCAAGGCCGGTCTTACAGACTTCAGTATGCACTCCAGGATAAAGAAACGGTAGCCTACACATGGAGTGCTAGAACATAAAATAGTATTGGCTAAGCAAATGGCTTCAAATGTTAAACTTGATAAGAGGTGACCCAGAGCTGGAGGATTCGCCCACCAACAGGGACTGAGTGACTTCTACCGTGGTCAGGCTCCGAGTGATCCAGGGAAGGTAGACAGTACACAGTACAGACAGTACACAGAGGAGGGGAGGGCTTCCTGGAGGAGTCAGTCCAGAGCTGGGAGAATTATATGGGCTGGTGTGTTTGCTGGGTCCTAGGCTTCAAGGACAAAGATATTTAAGTGAGGAGTCAGGTGGAAATCTCAGAGGACCTCATCAGGGAAAATACTGCCAGACAGATCTTATGGATCTGAGGACAAGGCTGGATACCACCTGACTATGGGGTGAGGTTGGAGGGGTGTGTACACAGACACACCCATGAGCTCACCCCAGCGAGCCTCACTTTCTTGTCTCCTTCACCTTGAGCCTTTGTTCTGAACGTCTTTCCCAGCTCAGTCTGGCTCGCTGCCACTTCCGGGCACCTGCCGCAGGCTAGCTAAGTCACCGGCTTTTCTTGCCTTCTTAGTTCAAGTACAAGAAAGCCCTTCAGTGGCTCGGCTAGTCTCTATGTTGCTTTTCCTGGACCAGATAGCCAACCCTGTAACATCAGCGGTAGTCAGAAGCCTAACCATACAACACCTCCGCCCCCCTTTCCCTTTCACCCCTGCCTCTCACCTTTGCCCCTCCACTGACGCCTGCTCCCTTCCCCTGCCCCTGCTCCTACCCCCTTACCCCCACCCCAGCTTCTCACCCTTGCCCACTCCCCCATGCCTTACCCCCATCCTCTGCCCCTTTACCCCTGCCTCCCAACTCCTACCTTTGTCTCCCCTTCCCTTCCCCCTTGTCCTCCTCCTCCTACCCCTTAGAGAAGCAGGAATAGCTCTCTTCCTGGTGAGCATGATAGACCAGCGGGTAAGAAGGAGACTTTATACCAGGAATCTCAGGGATATGGAAGGATAGGGAGGAAAAATCAGAATAACAGAGGAACTGTCAGACTGGGTATTCGCTGAATGACCTTGGGCTGGGGCTCAGTTCCTCTCCTGTATGGTGAGGTGGGTGGTATTACTACTAAATGGTTGTGAACACAATTTGGGTAATCTTCCTAGGCAAGCTAGTTTCCAGTCTCTGGATACCATCTTTAGGTGTAAGGGGTTCGTCTGTATGAGTATTAAGTTCTCACCATATGGAAGTATTAACTACTTACTATCTGGGCAATTCTCTGCTGAGACGACTTATCTCTGCTGACCTCAAGATTCTCTACTCTAACAGAATCAAAACTGAGCATGATGGCACACGCCTTTAGTTCCAGCACTCGGGAGGCAGAGACAGGCAGATTCCCAAGTTCAAGGCCAGCCTGGTCTAAATAGGGAGTTCCAGGATAGCCAAGGCTACCCAGAGAAATTGTATCTCGAAAAAGCAATAATAACAATAATAATAATAATAATGAAGTAACAGGACCAGACACAATGATTTAAAATTCCCTTTCAGATTTAGAAAAGGTGCAGAATGATCTTGTG
The DNA here is from genome assembly GCA_021653895.1 of Mastomys natalensis. Taxonomy (NCBI): domain Eukaryota; kingdom Metazoa; phylum Chordata; class Mammalia; order Rodentia; family Muridae; genus Mastomys; species Mastomys natalensis. Next base: position 180,571 of record JAJTUV010001620.1, on the reverse strand, counting down.
GGACATGGGTAGGTATGTGATAGTGGACTGGGAGATGAAGACATTATAGCACCAGCAGTCCCATGGTACTGTGAACAAGGCATGCAGAACAAGGGCATCACGTTGACAGGAAGAAACTGTGAGGTTCTCCACAGCAGGAGAATGACCAGGAGAGCAATCCTGTTTGGCCAGTGGGCATGCTCAGGTGGAAACTCAAGTATGAATCATCACGGGGCTGAGGGCACAGGGCCTGTTTACCAAGGAAGCACTGAGGTGGAACCGGGTCAGTGTGAGAGTGAAGGAAGAAATCCCTCCTCAAAAGTCCTGAGGTAGCGCCTCTGGGGCAGAGAGAGAGCAAGGAGAGCCTGGGAGGGTGTACTTCAGGAATGCACAGCTCAGCTCCTTCCTGCGGGACCTCTTGTGTACAGACTGCAGGCTGCTGACACCTTCCTTCCCTCGATATGCTGGTTCACCTGTCCGTCCATCCCATAAACCCCCACAAGCCCCCATCCTTTAGCTCCACCTTTTCTGGCTCTAAGGGATTCATCTGCTCCCACCTCAGGCTGATGAACGCTTCCAGACAAGATAGTGCTGTCACACAGGGTTCCTGAGAGCTTATCTTCACTTGTGATTCCTGCTGGGCCCCCAGTGCCTCTTGGACATTGTTCTGGTTTTCTGAGTCTCTGGATACCACTCTCACTTTCTCCATATCATTACATATTATCACCTCTGTAGGTATCAGTTTATATATATATAATTATATATATATATATTATATATATATATATATATATTAATATATTTATATAATTTTATATATATATAATTTTTTTACATATCAACATTTTCTTCAAGCATGTCCTCCACTACAAACCCTTCCTCCTTATAAGGAAATCACATCAAAGTGACTGTCCCTTGACTGGGAATATTAAGACGAGCTCTCGTGCTTACACATTTTCTCTTTGCTCACCTCTCTCTCCTGTCTCTGAGATAGTAATATTTTCCTCCAGGCCAAAGCTGGCCCTCGTAGCCTTGTATCTCAAGCCTACTTTCTTCCTCTCTTTTACTCCTTGAGCTTCCTGTGCCTTTGAACTCCTCTTGATTCTCACTAGAGGTGACCTACAATTCTCTCCACTCTTGTAGGCAACGAACAAAGTAGGTCATTCTTTCACTGAGTATCTGACATCTTTTTTTTTTCCTCTTGTTTAGTCTGGAAGTCGTTTTTTTAAAAGGATTATTTGTTCATTACATTTGTCATAACATGCGTATATCTGAATATTTTTATTGTGTTAATTTATTCCAATGACTATTGTTATTTTCGCTTGTTTACTTCCTTGTACTTTCCATCCTGTTTCCTCCTCTCTTAACCTGGAAGTTATACAATTCTTTTCCACTAGTGAATGAATATGTAGCTCTGTAAAGTATGTGTGAAGTCAGCAATGACTTACACTTTCTGTTTGACTCGTTTTGAAAAGGCATTTTCTATGAATAGATGGTTCTAAGTTGATTTATTTTTCTCTAACTTCTATTTGGTTATGCCTTTTTTTGTGGGGGGGTGGGGAGGCTGTCTATTTATTGTAATGTTAACTAAAGAATCTCCTGTAATCAAGGGTTGATTCCTCTGGAGATGATTTGTTACTTTCTTTTCGGTACTACCATGCATGACTGAGGTTACTTGAATAGAAATAGTGAGCGATTTCCCAAAGTGTCTAGATAGGGAGAATTTTAAATTAAAACCTACTATGGAGCTGGCTTGTATTTATGAATTCTCCTGAAAGATTTTTGTCCCACTTTCACCCAATGCCAAAGTTCAAGTCAGGTGACTTTTCTGTGGCGTCTTGGGGGAATTCTTGGTCCTCAGACTAACTATATTACCTTCTATGGGACAGAGCTTTGTGGAGAGGGTTTCTCATTTGGATGGACCCGGGCTTTGGTTCCTCCAAGAAAACAGACCTGAAGTTTGTTTGGTGCACAAACACTCCCAAGGTGAAAGGCAGTCACCTGGCGCCCTCTCTTTCCAGTTAGGTGTTTGTTCAATGCGCCCGGGTGTCGCTGTACTTTTCCTACAAAGCTTATTTCTGTTCACCACACACACAGCAATGACAGACCACAGGAGAGATTCCAGCCAAGTCTAGCTCAGTGAGTGAATGAATTTAACGGGGCTACTTAAAGGAGCATGGGCCACTCAGAGGCAGACCCATCACAGAACAGTTCCACTCCCTCTTAGGAGACAGTTCACAGTAGCTGCATCCCTACAGACTCAGTAGCTTCACTGAGGGGCTCCTCTCACCCAGACTTTGTGTATTCCTTACAGAACCTCAGGGAGGGGCCTTGTGAATCTACCAGAGTTTGCAAGCGTCCTGAGTCTCCTGAGGTTCCTCCCTCTCCCAGGAGGACATGCTTCAATTTAGTGCATGCAGCTACACATGAACCCCAGGGCACGCTGAGCAAGTGCTCTACCACTGAGCAAGTCCACCTTGTTATTGGTATCTTTCCCTTCCTTGCTGGTTTATTGAATATTTGGAGTTGTTTTTCACAGCCAGCTTCTTTTAAAGAGAAAAATTACCCCGAAGTCTGCCCCCACTCACAGGAAGCCCCTCATTCCACCCTCCAGTTGGCTCAGGGAGAAGTTATCAATGGGCTTACACCTCAAACCCAGGAGACCCTGGCTCATACCTGATTTTGCATTAGACCCTAGATGCCTGTTTGAAGTCTCTCTTGACTGTTTCCACAATTCTGTTCTCTCCATTCTTTTTCCACTTCTGTAAGTCTCTCCTTCTGCCATGTTGCTGTACTTCCGGCATTCTTGTGTTCCCTTGAGCTGTATGACCAGCTTCCAGTGCTCCTGAGCTGTATGAATACCTTACGCTGTGCTCCCGGCTTCAGTGCTCCCTTGAGCGGTATGAACACCCTATGCTGTGCTCCCAGCTTCCAAAGCCACCTCTTTGTGGCTCACGTACATGGTGCCTCTCCAACTCAGAGTACCTAATGGGGATTTAATGTCTCTCCTCACATCTTTTCTACACCAGGCACCAGTGATCTGTGTCAAGTCACCCCGAAGTCTTATCAGGCAATCCTTTCCCTCACATCCCGCATCCACCAATCTTGCCCTCCATCTCTTTAAGTTAGACTCTTGAATCCATTTCCCATTCGCTGTTGCTGCCTGGGGTCTGCTCTTCTTCCTCTTCTGCGTAGGCTATGGAAACAGTCTCCTCTCCGGCTCTGTGTTGTCAGTGTTCCCATGATTGAACTTCTGTATCAAGTTTTAGTTTATTTGGATTAGCAAAGTGATCCTCTTAAAAAAAAAAAAAAAAGATGTATTTTATGTGCACGCATGAGTCCTTGCATGCATGTATGTGTATCACATGTGTACCTGTTGAAGCCAGAGAAGGCATTAGATCTCCCATAATTATATTACGAGTGGTTTCGAGCTGCCTGATGTGGGTGATGGGAACTGAACCTGGATCCTTTAAGAAAAAGTGCTCTTAACCACTGAGCCACCTTCCAGCCCTGTTCCACGCACAGAGACCTGTATGTCTGAGGAGCACTGATCCTCAGCCCAAGAACCAAGTGTAGCATGACCTGATCCTGGTCACACCTAACTATCCAGCTGTTTCCTGTAGGGTGGAGTCCCCAAGCCTCTGCTCCAATGAGTCTGACTCCATAGCTTGTGCCACAGTGTCCCTAAGCCATTGTTGTCTTTCTTTCACGCTTGTCTGAATAGGAGGACAAGCTTCATAAGATCCAGGAACTAAGACATAGCAATGTGTATAGGTTGTGTCTGGTATACTTTGGTGCTCTATAAGTGCTCATAGGACAGAGGGGTGCCTGCTGTCTTCTTGGGGCTCAGCTCTGAAGGTAAATCGAGGTGAGTCCTCTCCACGGTGTCTTGGTGCCTTGTGACCAGAATGGAAGCGGCGACACTGTGATTTTTATCCCTGTAGCACAGGGAGGAAGGTCCCCCTCCCTACCCCCAGGAAAGTGACTTCTAGGAGGCCTGAGGGATTGCGTAACAAAGGGGCACAATAGTGGAGAGAAGCTCATAGGCTGTGGAGGGATCTAGCCTGAAGTTTAAAGAACCTCAGTAGAGAGTCACCACCAGGGTATCTTAGGGTTTACTGTTGTGAACAGACACCATGACCAAAGCAAGTCTTACAAAGGACAACATTTAATTGGGGCTGGCTTACAGAGGTTCAGTCCATTATCATCAAGGTGTGAGCATGGCAGCATCCAGGCAGGCCTGGTACAGGAGGAGCTGAGAGTTCTACAACTACATCTGAAGGCCAATAGAAGACTGGCTTCCAGGCACCTAGGATGAGGGTCTTAAGCCCACACCCACTCTAACAAGGCCACACCTACTTCAACAGGGTCACACCTTCTAATAGTGCCACTCTCTGGGCTGAGCATACACAAACCATCACACAGGGGCTGCAGAGAGAGGGAAGGAGAATGAGACACAGAAAGGTTGATAAACGGTAGAAAGTTACAGCTAGATAAAGAGAAGTTTCAGTGTGCCGCTGCACGAGAAAGTGACTCTAGATAATGAGAATTTCCACAGTTCGGAAAAGCCAGGGAAAAGGTGTCTGAAGGCTGTACTGTAATGACGTGATGTCTAGGAAGATATGTTTACCCTGAATTGATCATACACAGTACTTAGGTATACACAAATGTCACGTGACACCACGAAATACAAGCACATTTATTAACTGCAAGAAAGCAAGGCCACATGACTGAGTCTTTAGCCATGGTGAGGAAGCACTAGAAAGATGCATTCTTGGGCCTGGTCACAGGAAGGAGCAAAGGATCATGGGTGTGAGCCAGACTGTCTGCCTTCTTGAAGCTCAGGGCCTAAGAGGGAAGGTAGATAGATGCCTCACCTGGGAGCTCTGACTGGACAAGATGTCCCACACCCTCACAACAGGGTGTGAGAAACAGAATTATCCCTTCTCCCCACCCCAGCAAATCTCATTTTTCATCTTCAGCTTGGTTCTTGGGAAAGCATGAGATGCTGCGGTTTTGAGCAAAGTGCAAGAGCAGCGGGCTGTGGTTTTAACAACTGATTACGGGCAAGCATGGGCAAGTCGCACCTTCTCTAAGTCTCTGTAGCCTCATCTGCAAGCGGAGCCCACTTGGGCAGGCCTCAGCCGCTTTGCAGGGCAGTAGCAGCGGCAAAGCTGTGATAAGCAGAGCAGCTACTCTCTTTATGTTGATACCTTCTGTGCTTTACTTACATACAACATCCTAACCAATTCTCATGGTGTCCTTCTGAGATCTCATACAAATGAGTGAACTCGGGTTTAGGGAGGTTAAAAACCTCTCCCTCAAAGTTTCAGATGAGCAGACAGTGGGTGTGCTGATCTGGGGACCTAGCATCAAGGGTCTTGTTCTCTGTGCTCAGGGTGACCTCCTGCTCAGAGGTAAAGTAACTCCAGGCTCCCTCTGTGAACCCTGGTCTTGAGGTGGACATGGTAGCAAGGCATAAAAATGGATGATCTCAGACAGTGCTCAATGTCCCCATCCCAACTGTAGCGGTACTGACCGCACAGAATTAACTAGTATCCCTTCAAAATGTGTGAATGTCTTCCTCCTTGGAAGCCAGATCTAATAATACAGCCAAGTTCTCAGTACTTGAGCAGGTCCACCTGTCACCTCAAACCTCCACAGAGGCAGGGGGATCAGGAATTCAAGGCCATTTTCCTGTATATAGTGAGCTCACAGCCAGCCTGGGCTACATGAAACCCTGCCTCAAAACAAATAAAAGGCCTGGGTAGATGGTGGCACTTGCCTTTAATCCCAGTTTCCAGGAGGCAGAAGCAGGGGGAATGTCTGTGAGTTCAAGACCAGCTTGGTCTACAGAAAAGCTATATTTTGAAAAACAAACAAACAAAAGAGCAGGCAGGAAGGAAGAGGGACAGAAGGACCTGGATTCATACTGGGTCAGGGAGGGCTCTAAATGATGACCATTGCTATTCTAACAACAGATAATTCGTATTTATTGAACTTTGTGAGCACTGTACGCATATGTGTGAAGGTGTGCTCACTCACATGTACACACGTGGAGACCAGAGGTCAGAGGTCAACAGTGACCATCTTCCTTTATTGATCTCCACTCTATCTATCTATCTATCTATCTATCTATCTATCTATCTATCCTATCTGTCCATCCTATCTATCCTTCCATCCATTTATCATCTATCTATTAATCAATCATCTATTGTCTATCAATCATCTATTGTTTATCTATCATCTATCATCTATTATCTATCCATTCATCTATCAATCATCTATCATCTACCTATTATCAATCTATCCATCCATCATCTGTCTATCCATCTATCATCTATTGTCTACCTATTATCTATCCATCCATCCATCCATCCATCCATCTATCCATCTATTATCTACCCATCTATCACCTGTCTGTCATCTATCTGGAGGTAAAGGTGTGTATGTCCCAGTGCATATATACAGCTCAGAAGACAACCTGTGGGAGTCTTTTCTCTGTGTCAACTCCAGTCATCAGGTTGGTGACAAGCACCTTTACCTGCTGAGCTATCTTGCTGGCCTACCACCTTACTTTGGACTGATCGTTGTTGAACTTGAAGCTTGCTTGGCTAGCAAGACTCTGGGGCCGGCTTGTTCCTGCCCTCCTACTGCTAAGGTTACAGATGTAAGCTTTACTCCTGGCTTTTATCTTGGTGCTGTGGATCTGGACTTGGGTCCTTGTGGTGACACGGTGGGCTCTTTACCAACTGAGCCATCTCCCCAAACTTGGATGCGGAGACACAGGTTGGGAGAGAAGACTGCCAATGTGAACATGGAGGTAGGGATTGAAGTCACACTGCTGGAAGTTGAAGAGCACCAAGGAATTCTGGGAACCCCCAGAAGCTCAAAGGGCAGGAGTCATTACTGAAGAGTTTGATGGAATGCAGCCAGTCAGCACTATGATTTTGGGTTTCTAAGCTTCAGAATAGACAGAGAATAGATTTGTTATTTAAAGCCAACTTTAGTCCAATGGTCCTTAGTACTTACTGTTGGATCACAGCTGGGGACCTAAGGGAGGACACAGCATAGTTGGGTAGACCAGTTAGACCGACTTGAGGAAGTAAGCTACTTGCTAAGCACCAGTTTGACTTTCTACTTGTGTGTATGTGTTGTACCTGGGGAGTGAGACCCAAAGTCCTGTTTTCCTTGGGTTCTTTGTGTTGGAGACAATTATAAGGCGAGGTGAGAATTACATGTCAGAACAGGCCCCCCTTTTGTTTGTTGTTTCTTGTTTTTGTTTGTTTTGGGTTTTTTTGAGACAGGGTTTCTCTGAGTAGTCCTGGCTCTCACGAGACTCGCTCTGTAGACCATACTAGCCCAGGACTCAGAGATCTGTCTGCTTCTCCTCCCTCCTTCTTGATGGTCTTCTCTATCCCTTGGTCTCACACATGAAACTATGCTTTTGAAAGGCTACGATGTTGCCTGTCTTTTCCTAGTTGGTTATCAGAAGCAGAATGTAGATCCCAAAGTCTCTTGTGAGCTCCTCAGAAAGACATGGGATTCTTTGCCTTTTATAAGCATTTCCTACTCAACTTGAAAGTAATGTTTGTCTGGAAATTATTTAGAAATTACTGGGATATTTAAAGGAGAAATAAAAAATTTATTCCGGCCTGCCACTGTAGCACACACCTTTAGACCCAGCACTTGAGAGGCAGAGACAGGCAGTTCTCAGTGAGTTTGAGGCCAGCCTGGGCTACATAATAAGACTGTGTCTCAAACAAAAACAAACAGAAAACCCTAGTAGTAATATTGAGTAATATCGTTCCCTTTTCTCCTACGCATATATGCATACATATCACCCACAAAAATTTATCGTAAAGGTTGGGGTTTGCATTTTTACTTAACATGGAGTAACATTTCCTCGAACCATTAGTTTTTGTAAACCAATTTTTAATCACTAGTGCTCCTTCACATGAGTGAGCCACAGTTTATCTAAGCTTCTATGATTGCTTCTCTAGTTTCCAGCTTTTCCCAATGATAAATAAGCAAGGGAACGTTTTGCGTAAATATTTAGCCTCATTATTTCCTTTAGACAGACAGGAGGAAATGCCGGGCAAATGCGATGCGTTTGATGAGGCTGTCTGATAGGTGCTGTCACATTGTTTACCAAAATGGTTCTACCTGGCCAGCACCCTCACCAAGGCTGCCAGCCGTGCCAGCCTAGCTACATTTCGAAAATACAGACGCTCGTACAGGTAGTTGTGTCCAGCGCGCTGCAGCAGGGTGGGTGGGGAGACTCGCGGGAACGCCGGTTAGGAGACCCTGGCGATGAACCCAGCGGGACTCAACGGGCCGGAGGGTCGGGGCTGGAGGATAGAGGAAGTCCGGCTCCACCACTTCGCGGAGGGAGGAGGGAGACCGCCGGTCGGTCGGCGGACCCGGCCTCCCCCGCTCTCGGCTCAGCTCCGCACGGGCGCTCGAGGTTGGCCGAGGCGAGAGCCTCCGCCCCTTTAACAGGGACCCTCCCCTTTAAGGCGGGCGCACGCGCGCACCCGGCCCCGCCCTTCGGGGGCGCGCGCGGCGGCGGCCGCACCGGCTCCCGGGAGCTCACGTGCCGGCGCGGAGCGAAGGAGCCGGGCGCGCGCGGGCAGGCGGGCGGGAGGAGGGAGGGAGGGAGGGAGGCGCCGGGGGCGCGCGCGCGCGCGCTGGGCGCTGCTGGGCTGCGGCGGCGGTTACTATGGCGGAGTCGGCCGGAGCCTCCTCCTTCTTCCCCCTTGTTGTCCTCCTGCTCGCCGGCAGCGGCGGGTCCGGGCCCCGGGGGATCCAGGGTGAGTCCGGGGCGGGGGACGGCGCGGGATGCAGAGGGCCAGGCGAGGCCTCGCGCTCGCCGTGGGGCTCGGGCGCGCCCCCTCCCCAGCCGCGCAATATGGCGGGCGGGGGGGCGCGGGGGCCGGGGTGGCGGTGGGTCAGCCTTGGGGACCCGCGCGCTCTTCCAGGCGGAGCCCGACCGGGGCGCCCAGGGGGTCGCGTCTCCTGCACCCTCCGCTCCCAGCCCAGGCTTCCTCGAGATGTGGAGGTCCCTGGCTCCTGCCCTTCAGCACGTCCGTGCGAGGGGGGTTATTCCCTGCCAGCAGATGCTCCTGGGGGCGCCTTTTCTCCCGCCAAGATTGTGGGGTTCGGCGATGGGGGGCTTGTTTCTCCGATGTGTTCTGTTGCCGAGAGCCTATGCGTACCCTAGGCTAGGAGGGTAGGGGTCTCTAAGCTTCCCTTCAGCTTGAGGTGCCTCCACCCTCTCTCCCCTGCCACCCTGATGGTCTAGGCACCGGAGTCACATTTCCCCTTCCTTCGTTCAGTCTCTTGGGTTCTGCAAGGCACCCCCCTCCCACCCACCTCAGATATCCATGCCTGTAGACTCTGAAGGAAATGGGGCGAACAGGCCCCTAAACCTTTTTGGAGATTGGCCTCAGAACTACTCCAACCCTGTGAAACCTAGTTCCCCAGCTGTTAATCTGAATCTAGGTGTATTTGTGTTTGCTTTCCTCCTCACCTCCCCACCCCGCCCCAGGGGGCCCATTCAGTTAATCACTCCGTGGATGCTTTTCAGGTGAAATCCTGGAACGCTCTTCCAAACCCTCCTCCCAACCTCCCCCAACCCCCCATTATTTAAAGACCCCCATGATTGGACAGTCTCCCGGCCCTTGCCACACAGTCCCTCCTCCCAGCACCCACCCTCCACACACACCCCTTACCTTCCAACCTTAAGGGCCTTGTGCTGGCCAGGTCCACCCCCACCTTTCCCACTACAGAGGTGGAGACATTTCTGTGGGACACTACACTGGCTGTGTGTGTTGTTTATGAGTCTTTGAAGGCTGGGAAGAGCCCATGAAACCCTAAAATATTTCATTTGGTAGTATTCTCAAATGTGCTTTGGCATTGGGGTTGCAGAGGAGGTTATATTTGGCAGTTGCATCTGAGTGATTATTGACCCACAGATGGATATGGTGAGACAATTAGGATTGTATTTGCTGCTCCCATTGTACAAAGCCTTCTGCTTTGGCTTCTCAGCCGCCCCCAACCTTCCAGCAATGGAAGTTCGTGTGTGTGTGTGTGTGTGTGTTGTGTGTGTTGTTGTGTGTGTGTGTGTGTGTCTGTCTGGTGCTCTTCTCTACACACACACAAACACACACACGATGCTCAGGTGTGTCTTGGCTTAGTAATTCAGACCCTCAGTAGAAGACACCACACTACTTTGGAGTCTCAGAAACAAGTTCATTATCCCCTGCTTTGATGTGTTCTCCCACAGTGGTGGAGCTTGTGCTTCGGGGTCTTTGTTCAATGGCTAGTGTTTCTGTTAGGCACTGTTCTGAGATCTCCCGTGTTGCTGCTCTGTCACAGGTAACTGAGCGGCGGAGAGTGATAAACCCCGCCGAAGGTGGATGAACGGCCTTGCATTTGTGGGGAGAGAATGATTTTCATAAATAAGAATGTTCTCTAGGGCTTATGGACCATGTTTTGGGATCTGTGACAGTGCTATTTCCCTTGTAGGGTGGTAAAAATAAGGACATTCCGTCTTCAGGTTTGTCGTGTTATGTGTGTATAAATAAATCTCTGAGTCCCTCCAGTGAAATTCATATCCTGCCTCTAACATCTCCAAGATTTTGAAACAGTCAGTTCCCTACTGATTTGGTGTATCTGTCTGTGGGCTTTTCTTGTTGCTAGCATAGTTAAGAATGTTTCATTGGTAATCCCACTGTTCTGAACAGGGTAGAATTTGGTGTTGTTGTTTTTGTATCCCCCCCTAAAGTGGATGTTTGTTGGGGTGATGGTGGGTGGGTATAAGAGGGAGTTGGATTCCTTTATTTTTTTTGGTAAATGGGAAATTTGGTTGTATGTCCAGCAAACATTCTTCAAGGCCTCCAAACTTCTTGGCCAGACACTGCAGTTTTTTCCGGGATACATCTAGTTGCCAATAGTGCATGCTACACAGACCACTGTTGCAAAAGGCTTAAAGTAAAACGTCACTTCTGGGAAAGTAGAGGCTGGGATAACAAGAAGTTGATTTTTTTTTTTTCCCTCCCCTGCATTTCCTATACAGAGCTTATCTGTGGGCTGGAGAAGTGACAGACCAGGGCAGTTCTCAGGCCTGTTGTGTGGACACCATGTGAGGGCAGCAAGAGGGTGGTGTCCACTAATTCATCAAAACTGGGGCTTAGTAAAAAGCCAGGACAAGGAGGAGGATTTTCACCCTGGAAACAGCATCCATTGGGTAGATGATGCGTTTTAAGACCTGTCTTAGAATTTTCACTAGTATTATAAAATGTAAAATTAAGTTAGTAGCAGGGGAACCTGACATTTAAAGACAACAGCAGCAAGAGAGGCATCTGAGGTTCTGATAGGAACATTTCTGCATTTCTGTGGACAGCCTAGAAATGCAACCCCAGTCTGAGCCTTGTAGCTTCGCTCAGTGGGTAGGGACTTGAAGTGTAGGGGAGTGAACTGTAGAGGGGCAGGGAGCCTCTGATGAGTTTGTGCAAACAGCTCCTGGGGCAGATGTGATAAAGCACATTAACATGGCTACTCTGGTTAAAGGTTAGAGCCAGATGGAGGGAGGAGGCTGGTGCTCAGGGAACTTTGTTTAGTACAGGTTGTCCTTGAACAAGTAACTTAACCTGTTACTGCCTCAACTTCCCTCTGGATATGAAAAAAATACTGTTTATCGCTCCGATTGGAACATTTGGGAGGCCGACTTACTGATAGGCAGTTGGCACGGAGGTATTTTTAGACACGGTTTCTGAGTTCACTGCATAAGCAATGTTGGGTTACTTTTTATCTTATGGGGCAGAATAACATACTTTGATTGATAGACACACCACATGTCAGTGTGGCTCATTTCTGATTTTGCTTTTTGGTAGCCAGGGTTCAGATTTCCTCAAGTCAATTTCTGCCCTTGGCAGGCTTTTTCCTCACAGACAGCAGCATACCTGATCTAATGGAAGGCAGGCTGGAGGAGTGACCTGCTTTAGGCTTTATTGGTTGGTAATGTTATGCAACTCTGGGTGTGTTTATGGTACTATGTAAATGTTACATAAGAGCATGGAGGCTGAGAGGTGGCCGGAACGCGGCTGTGAACACAGGGAGGTTAGATGGGAGGAAGGCTCCGTCCAGAAAGCCCTTGGGAGTCTGCAGGCAGGGGAGAAGCTGCACCGTGTTTCCCTCTAGAAACCCTCTCAGATGATTGTGCCTTTCAGGGGACTGCTGTGTTATAAATAGGTTTATTCTCCACGGTGAGCTAATTGTAACCTTGCTACCATTTAAGAATCGGTAGAGAGGAGACGCGAGAGGAGGGACATGCCGTTGCTTTCAGCATGTCCTGTTGAGGCTGCTTGTTGCATCTTGGAACATGAGTTAGTTGCTTTGCAGTCTGTTCTCATAAGTACCCAGGAGTACGTGGTGCCTTGCGGGAATGGAATTCTCAGCTCAGGGCACTTTAGACTGTCTTTATTTTTATTTTTTTGAAAGGTAAATTAGAATACTGGTATGGCTGTTGTGTTTTAGTTTTGAAATCTTTGCTGCTGAAGTTCAGCTTGGGACAGCAGTCAGCAGTCTGGGGTTCCTGCTCTCTGTACTGAGTTGTTCTGTTGTGTGTTACAGGAGGGGGTGCTGTTGTAAGATCAACAAAAAGATCCTCCTAGTCGTCCAGCCTACAGTGCTGGTCCAGCTGCAGGTACTCTCAGCCGGCACACGAGGCATTCACATCCGTAGAGTATCTGCTCCTGGGCCAGTCTGGCGTTTCTCTCAGCTTGTGCCGTGGTGAGCTGGGTTTGAATACCTGCTTTCTGTTTCTGCCATCTCAGTGTTTCTACCCTGTGTGTGACTTACCCTGAGCTTGGACTCCAGAGACACCATCTCCACCCTCTGCTGCTGTGTACCCGTCGGCTTCCATCAGGAGAAGGGGACCCGGTGCTCCGGTGGTCCCGCAGAGCAGCTTCCCTCCCCTGCCGTAGAGCCACCAGAGTTGGATCTAGCGGTCAATTTCCCACCCCAGCAAATCCTACCCATGCTGCAGGTCTCAGATCAGGCCATGTGGCCATTTTTTTCCCCTTTTTCTTCTCGCTATCCAGTCTGAAGCCTGCGTTTGACAGGAGAGTCACAAGTGTCACATGCCTCTGATATCTACATAGTTACATATAGGAGATGTCTTTATTCATTCCGTTGGGTATGTGCCTAGAACAGCTTCCGACATGAGGACATAACACTGAATAAGAGGAACAAAAGTTCCCCAAACCTGCTGTTGTGGAACTTAAAATCACAGTGGCTTAAACTCAGCGTAAGTAAACACAACTCCCAGCTGAGGCTTCAAGGAAAGTGGGGTAGTGCGTGCCCAGAGCCCCCATCTGCCCTCTGCTTTGTAAAACCACGCACTCTGTAAAACCGCAGAGATGGCGTGGTAGTTTGTTCTATAAGGTGGCCACAGACACTGCTGACCAATATGAGCTGCTACTCCTCTAGCAGGCACAGGGCCAGTTCCTGCAAGCCTCTGATCAGAGCTTTCATCAGATGGTCAATAGATAGCCCCGCTTCTGTATGAAGACACCTATTTAATACACAGTGTTGGTTCACACCATGAATCTCAAGCAAGAACAGTACTGTAACTCTTGTCTAAGTCAAGCTTACCAAACACAGCGTCCTCCCCAGGCACATCTCTGTCTTCTTGTGCTTGGGAACGCCAGACATCACTTCAGCACTCTGCTTGGAGACTGTTTTACATTGCAGAATCATCACCAAAAAGCATGACACTAAGTGGACTGTCGAGAGGACGTGTGTTTACCACATGAGAACCTAAACGGGAAGGCGGTGTCACCTTGACTGACCTCCAGTGGGAATGTGTGTACTGTGCTGCTCCGGTCTTACTGTCATTTGCATATCCTCAAATGGCCGGAAAGGATTTCGAGCATTGTGTTTTGGGGTTACAGATAACTTTTAGCAAGCAGGCAAATTCATTTGCATGCAATCTGAATAATGGAGATCAATTTCAGTAGTTAAGCAGATGTCCTAGAGGTAAGTTGCTTCATGTAGACTTTTAAGGACTCCTTTTTGTGTGTTTGTGTATGGTGTGTGCACATGTGTGAGCAGGCACACTTGGGCATGCCTGTGTGGAGGCCAGGGATCGATGTCAAGTGTTTTCCCCAGTCACTGTCCACCATATTTTTGGAGTGGTCTCTTGGATAGACTAGCTAGCCAGCAAGCCCACAGGACCTGGCTGTTGTCCCCACCGCACCGGCTCCTGGTCCTTGGGTTACAGATGAGTGCCTCCACACCTGGCTTGTATGCGGGTGCTGGGTCTGACCTGTCTCTCACGTTCACACAGGGAACAGTGTGCCTATCTTATCTCCCTGGTCCCTAAAGTCCCTAATGGTGCCACTGCATCTGAACATTTTATTGGTTTTTGGCAGTGCTGGAGTGGAACCCGGGAACTGTAATACACACACCTAGAAGTCCCCTGAGCAGATACACATACACATGCTGAGTACGTTTTGGTGATCCATATATTGTTTTAGCATATACTTAGTGAGCACCTTCCATACACTGGGATTAGCATGGCTACTGGGGATGCAGCTGCCTTTCTTCAGAATGCCTGCCTGCCGAAGGAGATGTACAATAGACAGTATATAAGAGGAGTGTGCTTCTGATAGCCATCCTCTGTTTCCCACGCAGAGCCCTGGGACCTGATGTCTATCCACCTGTACCCAGTTACTGAGTCTAACAGTGGTTTAGTTGGTCCTACTGCCTAGGGATTTGACAGGTCTCAGTCAGCTGATATTCAGGTAAGTGGGCTTGATAAAATTGCCCTTTAAAGCCTCTTCTTCGGGCAGTCGTGGCGCACACCTTTAATCCCAGCACTTGGGAGGCAGAGGCAGGCGGATTTCTGAGTTCGAGGCCAGCCTGGTCTACAGACTAAGTTCCAGCCCGGGTTACACAGAGAAACCCTGTCTTGAAAAACAACAACAACAAAAAGATTTATTTAAAGCCTCTTCTCAGTCCACCGCAGAAAGTCAGAGGTGCTCCAGCTTGGAAGCAAGGAAACACCCATGTTCTGAGCGTCCCGTCCATACATGGCAGACACACAAGGGGCTGAGAGTAGTCCTCACCTGACAGGAGGAGTAAAACAGTGCTCTGAGCCCTGGTATTCCCTAGGCAGTGGAGTTTGCAAACAACCATTAAACTTGGAAGGGGCCTTATCTAGAGGAGAAGCCGACCTTAGCTGGCTCCAGTCTTGCTGTGTGTGGACTTGAGACCTGTAGAAACTGAGTAAAGAATAAAGTTCGTGTGTGTGTTGTGTGTGTGTGTGTGTGTGTGTGTGGTGACCAGACAGCAGTGGGCACAGTGGGAAAATGAAGAGAAGCAGCCCAGGATGTGGCCAGGAGCCCAGCATCCTGTAGCTAGGCCTTACATATGAAAGTCTTTTCGGTGGCGTGGGGCATGGACCTCTCCTCCTTGTAGCCAGGGGGTTGTGGCTGGAGGAGCGTCTGGAGTTCAAGGTTGGAAGTTATATGGAGGAAACAGGAATTGTGTACTTTCCAGATTAGCTTGGGTTGAATTGAACTGAGGAGTTTCTAAGAGTTTGTGGAAGAGCCCCTTTGCCCCAAGTCCTCAAGCATTGTCTTAGTATGTGTTTATATATTGCACTTAACACTCGGAGACATAAGATTAAATCAGCCCATTTCTAATGGCCCAGGCATGCCTGGTCCTAGCGGAAGTGAGAGGGATATCCTTGCCCTTCAGCAGTTTACAGGCAAATTGACTTTGCTTCTGCTTGTTGGAATTCCAGTGGAGCTGCAGGGGTTCAAACCTTCCCATTCACCGAGTGATGGTGTCAGTAAAAGCCACCAATAAAAGTCTAATCTACTGGAAGTGCACCTTCCTCAGCACAGTGCCTCTGGCCTTTGAGACCTCCTTGTTTCTCAGCCTTGGCCCTGAGGGCGCAGGGGGGTAGGGAGAGTGGGGGGGGCTAGGCAGTGGCCAGCTTCTGATGTTCCGACCCTGCGTCAGCCTCAGTGTCCCTCTGCTTCAGGGTTTTACTGAGGATGTGTACCTGCTCTGTCCCCTCTGTCCTGGGTCTGCTTCTTTCCTGTGTTTTCAGGGTCAGCTCTAGACCCCCAGGTTTGCATGGTTAAGTCTGATGTGGCCCTGCTCTTGGGTGTCTTGCTGCCCTCTTCTCTGGCTGGGACCTTGGCTCTGTTGCTGGCCTTTCAGTGTGGACCCAGGGCACCTTGTGTTTTTCATGGCCCATGCCTTGCCTGTTCTCTGGTGAGCTTCCTTCCTCTCTCCTCCTCACTGAACAGTGTCCCAGGGGATTTTATACTCCTGTGTTTCCTGGTCAGCGGGGCCCCTTCCCCTGTGGGGAATGTTGGAGGCTCACATTGCTTAAGGTTCTGTTCTTCCTGCCTTTAGACAACGGGTCCTTCAGCTGGACATAGAACCTTGTGTATTTTAAGTGCTTAATACATTTGTTTAATTGAATTCATTTTTCCATTCTCTTGGCAAAATTCTAGGCAAATAATTTCCAATTCTGTCTTTCTGTGATTTTTTTTTTTTTATGTATTTTTACTTTTTAATGTATGAGTGTTTTGACTACATGTGTGTATATGTACTGCATGTGTGTTAGAGACCAGAAGAGGTTGTCGGATCCCCTGGAACCAGAGTACCAGATGGTTGTGAGCTGCCATGTGGGTCCTGGGAGGCAAATGCAGACCCTCCTTTGCTGAGCCGCCTCTCCAGCCTATGCTGTGTTTTATTTTGATCTTTTAAATCAAAATAAAATAATGGATGCTATGGATATTTTTGAGTTCCTTGGACATAGCGTCTCTTTGATTTCTGTGTGAGCTATTACACTTCCATTTTACTGCAGCCAGATGAACTCAGGCTCAGCTCCATTAGCCTCTGTGTCTTAGTCATTTGTTTTTCTGTTTGTTTCTCCTTCATTACCTGAGTTGGCGGAAACAGTCATCCCTGTCGCTCTGTCCGGCACCAGTGTGAGGGTCACTGCTGTCCGCTGACAGTGCAGTTCCTGGGTCAGAAGAGAAGACTACCCCTGCTCCAGTGAACCAGACGGTGTCTACATACATGCAGCCAAAACAAACCAACATCAGCCACTTTCTGCGTTGTTTATAAACTAAGTTAAGGAGAATAAACCGGATTCCTGAAGGTTTAGCTGTGACTGAGCCTGTGTGTTTAGGCCTCAGAGTCTTTGCACACCCTCCCTCTTTCCTGGTGATGCCTGCTTGTTTGTCCCTCTGTGATGCTCAGGTATTTACCGTCAGTCATAAATTAAACTGCAGTGACAGCTCCTTAGCATAAACATCAAACATCTCTTCTGAGTGAGAACAAAGCTTTCATTCTCTACACCCCAGGCTTCAGGTTGAACTTGTTTAAACAGCTCTCTGGGGTTGGGTTTGTCTCCAGGTGGATCTCAAAAGGCACGGTGTGGAGCTGCCTTCCAGACACCTCTCTCTTGTGCAAGCTCCTTTCCAAGATCTTTTCCAAGATTTGGAGTTAAATGCCAAGTTTATCAACCGTCTATTGTTAAGTTGGTGGGTTGCCCTATACAGAAACTCCCTGCCCCACTAACCCCATAAGCGCTTCTCCACACGGTTGTCTGGATACCACAGTGCCCTGTGGCCTCTGACTGTACGTGTCTGAGCACTCAGAACTTTGTGTCTTGTTTTAAAATCAACTTTGATGATCATGAAGATGAAATGGGACTTGGGAGGGGGCAGCCAGTAGCTTGTAATTACCTCGCTGGTGCAAGAGTTTCCTACTTAATGTAGTTCAAACTTTGGGGTTTAGTATTTGTTCCCAATTACTGCCTTCCCACCTTTTAATCCCTCGAGCAAACCAAACATCTATTTGTGACAGTTCAGGGTCAGATAGCTCTGTTTTTATTGTCTAATTCAGATCTCTTTTTTTTAATTTTAAAATTATTTATTTGTGGGGGATCAGTACACATTCCAAGGCGCGCACGCGCGCGCGGCGCGCGTGTGTGTGTGTGTGTGTGTGTGTGTGTGTGTGTATGTGTAGATCAGAGGACAACTATCTGTAGTCACTTCTTTCCTTCCACCATGTGGGTCCCAGGAATTGAACTCAGGTCGTCGTGACTGGCTGGAGGTGCTTTTGAATCAGCTGAGTCATCTCGCCGGCCCCCAGTTCGAGATTTTCATCAGCATTTTGGCAGTTGTCTAGATGTGCAGTTACTGTCTCATTTTAAGCAGTGGGAAGAATGGCAGCCAGGGGCTTTGGGGAGGAGCTCCTGTAGCAGAGCCCTTGCTTAACATGGAGACAGCCTGGAACCGCTTAAAACTGGATGTCCACTCAGAGGTGGACAGTTGGAAGTTCAAGGCTAGCCTGGGATGTGTGAGATCCTTTCTAAAGTAAAAGAGACAGTAGGGACAGTACACATTCTTAATCTCAGTGCCCAGGCGGAGTCATGAGTGTGAGGCCACCTGGTCTAAATAGCAAGTTCTGAACCAGACAGAGCTGCACAGTGAGACCCTGTGTCAGTATGGGCTGGAGAGATGGCTCGGTGGTTAAGAGCAGTTGTTGTTCTTGTAGAGTGGGGTTCAATTCCCAGTGCCCACATGATGGGTCACAGCCATCTGTGACTTCAGCTATAGGAGATTCTGACCTCCATGGCCACCAAGCACAAATATGGTACACACACATACACACACACACACATATGCAGGTGAAACACTAATAAAATTAATAAATCTAATGTAAGTAAATAACAACATTATAATCTTGAAGTGCATGTAATTTACTGGGCTGAGACTTATCAGAGTTGGTCCAGCTCAGTATCCCTGCGTTTACCACACACTGTGCCAGGTGGAAAACAGAGGAGAAGGGGACAGGACCCGAGCTGCCCTCCGTGTGCACTCAGAGATTATTGGGACTTAGGACATGGTGGAAGCCTGGAGAACTCTTAGAAAAGCACCGTGCCTTCGATTTTTTTTCCTGTATATTTGTTTAGTTTTTGTATTTGAGATTACACAGTTTGCTTTGGGTGTGTGGATTTATGGTAGTTTTAAATTATAAAAAAAGTACATATAGCAGGATTTATTTATTGTAAGCATTATTAAGTGTATACTGTGGCATTAAAGCCTTCTGCAAGATCCAGTCACTACTGTGGGATTCTCAAAAGTTGTTTAGCACTCCCAGAGAAAACCTTTAATACGAAGATTCATTAACCAGCCTCTCTCCTTAGCAGCACCTCCAACCACAGATCCATGTTTAGAAGTATCATCTAGATTGGGATCACATGACATGGTTCCTTTTGCTACAGTGTTTTCCGGATCCATCCATATTGTAGTATGTGTAATTGTTTCCTTCCTGCAGCTGAGCAATGATTCCATTATTTGAATATGCCGCGTTTGCTTACCCATTCATCAGTTGATCAGCGATTGAGAGTTTTGTGAATTTCAGTTCTTTTCAGTATCAGGCTAGGAGTGCACTTGCTGAGTATGTGGTAGCTCTGCTGGACCGAACCACGTGGTGACTCTGTTTCTCATACCAGGGAACAAGCACACGTTTTCTGTGGTGCTATAACAAACACTTGGGCTTTGATTGACTCTGTGTGGGGCAGGAGGAGTGTATACCTGGGAGTCCGTGTGTCCGTCTGCTGTGAGGGTCCCAGGAGTCAGACCCGGGGCCAGGCCTGCTGTGAGCGCTCTTCCCACTGAGATGGGGCATCTTACTTCTTTTGTGTTTGTCACACATATACATCTTGCTGTGGAGCCCAGCGTGATCTGGAATCCAGTCCTCTCCAGCCTCCTCCTGCATACTGCGATACAAGGAGAGTTAATCAATTTTTAAGCCTATCCTCACTGAGTTGATTTGGTGAAGAGACATTTTTTTTTTCTGTAGAATATTCTAAGCCCAACTGTTGAAAAGCATTTGATGAGATGTATGACTTTGTTTCTGGTCTCAGTTTCTTTGATCTGTATGCCTGTCCTTCTGTGGTGTTTGATAAGTATGACTTTGTAGAGTAGAAAGTTTAAAATTGGGAAATGTGAGTTCTCCAACTTGGTTCTTTTATTTCTACCTTCCATGGTTGTCTTGACTCTTCAGGATCCCTTACGATGTTATGTGAATTTTATCGTCAGCTTTACCATGGGGGAGGGGTGTTGCCACTTGATGTGATTGATAGTGATGGTACCATGTCGTCATCTCTCTATATATATATATGATTGATTGATTTATTTTATGTATGTGAGTACACTGTAGCTGTCTTCAGACACACCAGAAGAGGACATCGGATCCCATTACAGATGGTTGTGAGCCGCCATGTGGTTGCTGTGAGTTGAACTCAGGACCTCTGGAAGAGCAGTCAGTGCTCTTAACCACTGAGCCATCTCTCCAGCCTTCATATATATTTATAATACAGGATAATTGGGACTGGAGGATTGTGTGAAGCAAAAAGTAAAATAACCTAGTCAAGGAAAAATGCACTGGGGCTACTGGCACGGCCCTGCAAACCTTAAGCCCTGCACACTCACATGCATCACAGGCACCACACATGCACACACATCAGATACATACATCACATACAAACACGTCACTCACACATATCACACATACACACCACACATCATACACACACATCACACACACAACACACACCATACATACACACCGCACATATCACATACAAACATCATACAGATACATCATACACTCACACAGCACACATACACATATCACATACCATTCACACTCATATAACACAACCACATCATACACATATCAAATGCACGTGTGCATACACACAAATAAAAATTTTCAAAAGATAAAGTGCATTAAAAGACCAAAACCTACCATACAATGTTTAGAATAGCCTTAGTAATTTTTACAGAGACTGGATATCCTACTGGGTAATTCTCCAGTGTGCATGACTAGAACTGAGAAGATAGTAGCACGTGGGGGCTTTGATAAGCAGCACAGGGTGGGACAGCTCATGGTGTGGAGACCTCAGACTGCAGACCTGTGGGGAGGCTGGTCAGAAAGAGTGACCTGATGGAGACAGGACAACCTGACACAAGACGGCTCACAAGATCTTGTCCTTATATGGAATCATTGGGCTGAGAAGGATATGATGCCGACCTACTACTGGCCAGGACAATGAGGCCGGACAAGCCACAGGATTAGGTCAGACATGAATGATTGCAGGCCGTAATTATCAACGCAGAAGCAAAGGAGGAACCTATTGAAGGGATGGGCATGATGGCTCTTGCCGCTGAATGTGACAACCTGAGTTTGATCCCCTGAGATCCACATGGCCGAGGGAGAGGTCTGATGCCTTCAGGTTGTCCTCTCTCTTCCACGTGTGCACTATAGCATGAATGTGCACACACACACATACGCACACACACAAGCAGATGTTTTAAAAAGCCCATTCTTGGAGCTGGAGAGATGGCTCAGTGGTTAAGAGCATTAGCTGCTCTTCCAGAGGACCTGGGTTCAATTCCCAGCACTCACGTGGCAGCTTACAACTGTCCATAACTGTTGTTCCAGGGGATCCAACACCCTTACATAGACATACGTGTGATCAAAACACCAATGTACATAAAATAAAAATAAGTAAATATTAAAAAAAAAAAAAGCCCATTCTTAAGTCTTAGAACTAGTAAGGAAATACATTGAATCCAGTCTTCAGTTTTGAATGGAATCTAGTGAATGCATAGTATGAGAGGCATCTTTGCCAAAGACTGTGTCTAGTGGGCTGGAGGAGGGCAGTGCTGACGACACAGTACTTGCATTAGGGCCTGTCACAAAAGGAGACATCTAGAAGTTATGTGTGTCATAATTTGAACTGACCCTGAGCATGGTGGAACAGGCCTGGAGTCCCAGCAGTCTAGAGGCTGAGGCAGAAGGAGTTGAAGGCTAGCCTTGGCTACATAGCAAGACCCTGTCTTGAAGAGCCAAAAATGGGGACTGGAGAGTTGGCTCAGAGGTTAAGAGCACTTGCTGTTCTTGCAGAGGACCCAGGTTCAGTTCCCAGCACCCACATTGTGGCTCACAACCATCTATAACTCCAGGTTCAGAGGATCTGACACCTTCTGGCCTTTACAAGCGCCAGGTATATACATGGTGTATATACATCCATACAGGCAAACACTCATAAAATAACAGATGTAATAAATCTTAAAGAGCAGTCACATCTGAAACCACCCGCCTCCCTAGCACTCGGCAGGCAGAGGCAGGAGGATCAGGAATTTAAGGCCAGAAATTAAAATAAATTTGGGTGGTGGACGACCCTATCTCAGAGACAGAGAGAAGAAAAAAAAAAAAACCAAAATTGAATTGGATGCTAATCAGACCTTCAGATCTGAATTTATAGAACTGCAGAGGCGTTTATGCTAAAAGGTCACCACTAGGCATCAGCAACACCCAGGACACAGAAACTCGAGGATAAGCCACTTGGCTTCCTCAGCAGGTGATTTTCCTGAAAGTAGTAACATGGGTCTGACAAGGTAAAGAACTTTTGGCCAAATGCAGTGAAACCGGTTTTTGGTTCAGATTTGAACAAGCCAGCTCTTATGCATCTTTCAGGATGACAGCGCTGCCAGGCGCGGGGAGGGCTCGGGGAATGCTCAGTTAATTTGAGGAAGTGAGGAAGCCAAGCAGTTTAAGATATAACTTGTAGACGATTCTCAGAGCTAGCCCAGGACTGGCTGCTCCTGCCCTGCTCTTAGAGTCCAGGCACAGACAGCCAACTCGGGGCCAGTCCATTATTAGCACCTCAGAGTATCTGGGACAGCACGGTTTTCGTCTATCTTGAAGAGCTTCAGCACTGTAGTGATAAATGCCCATTTGATTTATTTTGTGTTGGGGGAGGGGTGCCACAAGCAAGCGTTTAGATGAGAGGACAACTTTCTGGAGTCAGCCCTGTCCTGAGAGGTGAGGTTGCAGGGACCAGGCTTGGGTCATCATGCTTGGCAGCAGTCCTGCTTACCTGCTGGCCATCTCACCAGCCCAGTGGCCATTTTGAGTAATGATTTCCTGTGAGTTCTGTTCATTCTATTCTGGAGACACGGGTGAATGAAACAGTCTGGTTTTTTGTTTTTGTTTTTAAACAGTACTTCAGCCAGAACACTGTTAGTGACCCAATCCCTCTGCTTGTAAAGAGATTCCAGAAGTCCTGGCTGCTGCACTGAGATCCATGGTGAAGGTTAAGCCACCAAGGAGAGGTGACTGTGGGGTTTCTCTAAGACCTGACAGTGTAATGGTTTGGAGGTTTTTAAGAAGGTAAAAATGTCTGAATAAAGGAGTGAGGAGACAGAATAGGAACTGTCGAAGGCCAAGGTCTGTGATAGGGCTGTCTGGAGACCTGGCGGAAGTGGGAAGGTCGGGGTTCCAGGTTGACTTGTGTCACGGGAGTTCTGTCCCACAACTACTACAAGAGGGAACTTTGGCTGCATATGCAGACCTGCCTCTTCAGAATAGGAACGGGCAGCTACATTGGTGTGCGTGGCACGCCGGCTCTGCAGAAGGCAGAAGGACTAGACTGGAGGGAAGCTGCAGGGATACTCGGTGAGGTCTTTGGTCAGAGAACTAAGAGTGGATGTGACCTGCCGGGGTGAGAGTGATGGGGCTTTAACTGGGAAGGTGTCTCCAGTGGTTCTGAGAGTTAGAAGCCCTGGGCAGTGTCCAGGGATACTGGAGAACACCATGGGTGCTCTAGAAACAACTGGTTTGTAAGGTCCAGATACCGTCGCCTGCTCACTTGCCGTTTGTGAGCCCCTTACCTTCTCTGAGGCCGTGTTCCACTATGTCTGCCTCAGAGAATGCAGATCACAGAATAGTGGAGTCAGCCTGCGCTGTGTACTTTAATGTTATCAGTTGAGTATCATAGCATCCGAGAAAACCAGCCCCTTGTTTTTGTGTCATCCCTGGTGAACTTACTTAAATGGCTCAGTAGTGAAGGTCTTACCTAGTATGCCTGAGGCCCTGGATTCTGAAGACATCAGCCCGTCAGAAAAGCTCACCCTCCAGATACAGCCCTGAGCGATGCCCACAACAGACACGGAAGAGCTGTGGGGAGGTCAGGGGAGGCCAGGGCAGAAGCTGTGTCCCTCTGGGACAGTGCTCCAGAAACAGCTTATGAAATGCGTTGTCCCTAAGGAGTAATGAGTAAATTAAGGCTCATGGTCGCTCTAGCTTTGAGACCATTGAGGTTGTGTTCATAACCAATTCTTGACAGAGCAGGCTGCTGTGCAGGGTGCTCCTAGCTTTCTGAGGTTGTGAGTATCCCCTGGCCATGTCTTGTGACACTGTGAGTCTAAGGCTGTCTGTGGTTCAGGGGACTTCCCAGCTGAGCACAGCCTTGAGCCTCTGTCCCCCTGAGGCAGTGTAGTACAACACACACAGCAGCCAGAGTCAGCCCAAGTTGGTACTTGGCTTTTCTCAAACAACCTTTCTTCTGAACACATTTACATTTACATCTTACCACAGACCACTCCCAGTCAGACTTTGAACCATGCTGCAGTCCTGTCGAGGTGGCTTTGTCTTAATTTCAGTTCTGACTAATTAGACTCATTACTAACCGAGAGTCTGTGCTAGGAAGGGAGGGTTCATGTTCTGACAATCCCCCACACACACACATTTGATTGGCCATTTGATTTGTTTTGATATATTTCAAAGTGCCGGGGACCCAGCCTTGCGTGTGTTAGACAGGTCTCTCAGCTGCTGACTTGTTCACACAGAGTGAGCTGGTGCCTCTGTGGTGGCCACTGTTTGTGCATCATGCTTGCTGGTAGAGTAGGGAGTATTGTAGGTGACTGTGTTGTTACACACGCGTGTGTGTGTGCAGGTGTCCCTGTGGCTGTATACACACGTGTGCAGGTGACCTGACCCTGCGGCTATATACATACATGTGCAGGTGACCTGACCCTGCGGCTCTACACACGTGTGCAGGTGACCTGACCCTGTGGCTGTACACATGTTTGCAAAAGCTTTTGACCTAATGAGTCATGGTGAAACATTACAAGAGGCTGTTGTCATTAGCCCAGATTTAGCTTTTCAGAAGGAATTAAATTTAGGATATGAATTTATAGTAAGTTCAGCATATGCTTGTAATTTTATTATTGCTTCTTCTGTTTCAGTGAAGAGTGTTAGCAGATGAGTGGTGAACGCACGTGTCTCTAGAGGACACAGACTGACTGAGACGAGTGCCCTGGACTAGACCAGAGGGAGGAGAGCCTGTAGCTAGGGATTGCGTGATGTCATCTCCTTCACTTCCTTCTTCCGGTTAATCAGGAGGAAAATGAGGTGCAGAGACGGTCGATGACTTCCTGAAGCCACACAGCCCTGCAACCACGAAGTGAGCTAGCAGTTTCCTCTGAGACTGGGACTCACCTCTTCCTAGTCAGTGTTAAGAGACATTTTTCTTGTTGGGTTTTTTTTTTTTTTTCCTTTCAATTTTTACATTAAAAGGGAGGTTCATATTCATTAAGTACATTATATTTTAAGTCCTTTTAAAGTATATTACTATATGTAATATTTATATGTTATGTGAGCCAGTTATTAACAGTTCTACTTCATAGCTTCAGCCCAAAAGAGATGGTCACAGTTAGGGTCACTGCATGCTCCCGGTCATGTGGCCAGTATTGGAACTAGCACTTGAGGTTCAGGTCTCTGACTTGCTGCTCCGTGATGCCCACTGTGACTCCTGCTGAAGTAGATGCTTTGCAGGGTGAGGCTACGGCGATGGTTATCTCCACAGTGTGTCTGTTTAGACTTGCCACTCATCTGTGAGAGGCAAAGGTGCACACAGTGGATGGGGGAGCCCTGCTCAGGATAGCCACAGCACTTGGCAGGCGCTTGGCTAACTTCCCTCTTGTCTCTGTAAGATAAACGGTGTTTGCTGGTTGGATAGTCGAGGCCTAGATAGGCTCAGGGACTTGCCCGCTCCTTATCACAGACCCACATGGCCCATTTCCCAGCTTATCCTAGGCCCTTCCAGCATAGATTTCGCCACTTCTCTTCTTTCCTGCCTTACACCAGGACTGTTTAAGTACTTCCCAAAAATAATGAGCCATGTGTGGGTGTGTTCATTCTCCAGAATGAATCACTGAATGAGGCCAGCACCACCGAAAGGGGGATAGCTATCAGGAACAGAGGCGCTGTCTCCTCTGCCCCACTAATTGATGGACTCCGAGGTGACTGCTTTTGAAAGGGCGGCTGTGGGTTTGGCCGTGTGTCTCACTCAGCTCAGAATAGTCATCTCTTGAAGTTGTTAATTTTCCCTTTCTTGCTTCCCAAAATAGACCCAATGCTGTTGTCTTTGCTGGACGTCACAACACAACACGGTGCAGAGAGGTGCTCCCTGTGGGGAACCCCTAAGGAACACAAAAGGGACTTGTCAGAGTCGCCTTCTTGGATTAGCAGGACTCCAGAGAAGAAAAGGGGATCTTGCCAAGTTTTCTGAGGCTTGAATAAGTTTTAAGTTCTTAAAGAGGAGTGAGACAGAGCCTGGCTTAGCGGCCCAGGCCTGTGATCCCAGCACTGTGGGGACTAAGGGATGGATGGCAAGTTCAAGGCCAGCTGGTCACTTAGCAAAACTCTGTCTCAAACACTCAAACCAATAGAAACAAAAACAGAATGAGAGAGAAGTTTCAACCACAAGTTTGGGAGGAAGATTTGAGGTTTTCTAGTCTTGGAACTAGAAGGTAGAGCTGAGATCCAGGGGAAGCTTACTGTGAAAACTCCTTTTACAACGGATCTGCTCACAGTTCCCTGCTTCAGATGCTCTGTTTGTGAGAGATGGTACTGTTGAAGTAATTATTTAAAAAATCGGCCACTGATCAAGCCGACTATCTAAGCTTCGGCGGCTTTACCTAGCTCAGCCGCCATGTTTCTCGGCCAGAGGCCACGTGTGTGCCGCAGCTAGAAATGGCCAGAAAGAAACACCAGCCCTGCCACCCATGAAATGCCAGTGTGTAGATGGCTCTGCCAATCTCCCACGCTGTCTCCACAAGGCTGGGCATTGCCCAGACCATCCCGCCATCCACGTGGGCCCAGTAGAAAAATGAGACTCTAATGCTTAAATGTTAATGAAAGGCTTTATATGTTTGGTAATGCTCAATAACAACATGCCCATACAATTAGAGTTGTTTCCCAATTAGCTAACCTAAATAAAAGCAGTTACCTGCACTGCTCTCCATACCTGTGTGGCTTCCCATCACTCCTACATCTCTGCTCTCCCTAGCTCCTCCTCTTCCTTTTCCTCTCCTTACTCCTCCCGCCTTAGCTCCTCCTACATGGTATAACCCAAGCTGCTGTCAGGCGGATGCATGTTTGGGGATTCATCTCAAGAAGATAAAGGTCTCCTCAGACACTGCAAAGAATACAGCAGGCCCCGTCTACACGGGAAGGGTTCCCTCTACCTGCTCCCCTCACAGAGCTGCCGCCGCCTCCTCCTCCTCCTCCTCCTCCTCCTCCTCCTCCTCCTCCCTCCTTGTGTCCTGTGTCCCTGTGTCCTTGAGTGGGAACAGCAGAGGGGTTGCCTCATTCATAGATACTCTGAGGTAGCCTGGGTTGTCTTTGGATCTACAAAGCTGAGAGACCACTGTCAGAGAGTAGACGAAGAGGTGAGGACAGGCACTTCTAGCCTAGGCTGCTGTTTGGATTGGCCCCAAGCCCTTTTGTTGTACAGGCTTAGTGTGCAGGTCCTCCCATGGAGTGCCACTTGAGGCCTTGCACCCTTCCCTCTGTCTCCTCATTCAGCACTGTAAGTACCAGCTTCAGTGTTATAGCCAAAGCTACATTCCTGCCCATCCTGGGAGGTCAGGGCTAGGTTAGGCTTGGGGAGACAGTAGAGGAACACCAACTGTCTGTGCTATTCTTGTTAGCCAGATAAATAAAGGATCGCAGATTCCAGGGCTGCTGAGCAGCTTTCGGAGGCGCCAGATTCATTTGCAGTGATTTCCTGTTGGTGGCACACACTTCTGTGTGATACATACCCAGCAAAAGTCACCAGCCCCAGTGGGGATTGTGTATTCTGCGTAGATGAAAAGTGTGTGCGTGCGTGTGTGTATAACACACAAGTGAGTGTACGTAGGCATGCCAAGTGCTGCTCGGGGCCTTTCAGGACGGCTTAAATGTATGAAACACCTTATGTGCATGAGTTCACTTGGTCCTCAGCGTGACTTTGTGAAGCAAGCATTCAGAGTCTCTATGGAGAGCGTCCTCCTCAGCCCTTGTGCGTGCGGGGTGCCAAACATGGACACACAGGGAAGTTGGGGAGCTTGTCAAGGGAAGACACGACTGGTAGGAGTTTGAAGGATTTAGGCAGGAAAAGGAATTTCAGTGAAAGGACAGATGAGACTGTGTCTCCCTCGTCCTGGAATCGGGTGCCTGGTGTCCAAGAAGAGATGGGAGGAGACTGGTTTCAAGGAATCCTGGGTAGTTCTGTATGGGATGTGAGGAGTGCCTGCTTTCTGAAGGGAAGGCTCCGTCCACCCAACAGGACCCATTTGGACAGAATAGATAGTTCATTTGTCCTTTATTGGCATAGACTAGAGCAGTTAGGGATTCTGGGCCTACAGGGCTTTTCTGTGAGCTGAATAAGGTGCAGTAGTGCCTGGCCAAGGCTGCCTTTCTGTCCCCTACTCTATAAAAGCTGCTTATTTGGGGGATGTGAAGCATGCCAAGGGGCCACTCTGACTCTGGAAAAGGACCTGGCAGAAGCTCCCCCATCACTGTTGATACCTGCCTCTGCCTGTCTTATAGCTTTACTGTGTGCGTGCACCAGCTGCCTACAGACCAACTACACCTGTGAGACAGATGGGGCTTGCATGGTCTCCATCTTTAACCTAGATGGCATGGAGCACCACGTACGTACCTGCATCCCCAAGGTGGAGCTGGTTCCTGCTGGAAAGCCCTTCTACTGCCTGAGTTCAGAGGATCTGCGCAACACACACTGCTGCTATATTGACTTCTGCAACAAGATTGACCTCAGGGTGCCCAGTGGTGAGTGGGCCCTTGTGTGGTTATCTCATCCTGGAGGTCGGGCATCTTGTCCTTCTATTCTTGTCTGCTCTTTCCCAGCCCTCGGCTCAGGGAGGCCTAACAGTGGGTTTAGTTGCTCCCTGAGGTGATGACAAAGGATCGGCCTCCTTTCTAGGCAGGCTTCTTGCTCAGACGGTGAGTGAGTGAGCAGAGCTCCCAGCTACTTGTGGGGCAGAGGCCATCAGCAGCCGAGCCGTCTGCTCCGGGGACAGGATGAAGGGCAGGAAGAAGGCTGAGACTCAGAAGGGAGATCCTTGCAGTGGAGCAGTGTTAGACACCGCCTCGGGCAGGTCCCCCATTTGTCAGACCTTTCTGGATAAAGACTGAGCAGAGTCTGGAGAGATGGGGCAAGCTTGCTACTCTGATGAGCTGTGAGCTTCCAGAGTGGGTTGGCTATACTGTTGGAGGGGTGCTTCACCGAGAGAAAGGTAGCATTAGAGAGAATCAAGGCACGGGCTAGCACTGGCTAGCGTGGGCTAGCTCAGGGAGACCAGAGGAAACTCACAAGTGAGGATTGTTGACGGATGCTCCAGTTTCGGGGGTGAGTTGGGCCCAGCCATCTCTTGTTTTCACTGTTTGTTACCTTGCTCATTCCCAGGACACCTCAAGGAGCCTGAGCACCCCTCCATGTGGGGCCCTGTGGAGCTGGTCGGCATCATCGCCGGCCCTGTCTTCCTCCTCTTCCTCATCATCATCATCGTCTTCCTGGTCATCAACTACCACCAGCGTGTCTACCACAACCGCCAGAGGCTGGACATGGAGGACCCCTCATGTGAAATGTGTCTCTCCAAAGACAAGACGCTCCAGGATCTCGTCTACGATCTCTCCACGTCAGGGTCTGGCTCAGGTACCAGGTTCTCCAGGCACTGTGTGTGTTGGCCCTCACAACTGGTTCTCAGCAGGAGACCGTGTTTATGAGGAAGGCCAGGCCCTGCTGTGTTGAGTCATTTGGTTTCATAATTCTCGTCATCTGGAGTGTGACATGTAATGCAATATGATAATGGCCTCACCGAAAACCCTTCATGCCCCGAGATTCCAGAGGTCAGGTGCAAAACTTTCTATTGTTGAAACCCCCGCCTCGTTCTAGTTTTTGGAGCTGTGTGTCTATGAAAATTAGCTGGTTCCACCTGAGTAGTGGCATGCTCAGTTTAAGGCTCCGTTTGAGAAACAAGTGTGGCAGATTCCCGTGAGGTGCTGACAGCTAACCATTGATCCCTGAGCAGCCGCGAGGGGTGTTTGAGGACACCGAGTGAGGCTTAGACTGGGGATTTGGTGAATCATTGACTTTACCCCACTGCCACGGCTTTGGGGAGAGTTATCGGAAAGGCGGCTTGGGCTTCCAGTGTAGCTTGGCCTCCACTTCCTGTTCTGCCTCTTGCTGTCCAGGCAAGGCTTTCTTAGAGTCTGACAGGACACCACAGCTCAGGATGGAGAGAACTTAGTAGGTTGCTCACATCTCAGGAAATAGCTCAGCTGGCAGAACCAGAAGCATATTAAATATCTGCGTGTGGTAGAACATGGCTGAAATCATCCGTAATCCCAGCAGTAGTACTTGGAAGGCTGAGACAAGAGAACTGCCTCAAGTTCATGGCCAGTACAGAGTACCTAGCAAGTGTCAGGCCTACCAGGACTACATTGTCAGCCCTGCCTCAAAAACTCAGCTCAGTGAGCTGTCAGACGCGACGTGACCAAAAAGACCTGTCTGTTGCTGCTGCTGCTGCTGCTGTTTTGCTGCTGTTGTTGTTGTTGCTGCTGCTGCTGCTGCTGCTGTTGTTGTGCTGCTGCTGTTGTTGTTGCTGCTGTTGTTGTTGCTGCTGTTGTTGTTGCTGCTGCTGCTGTTGTTGCTGCTGCTCTGCTGTGTTGCTGCTGCTGTTTGCTGCTGCTGTTGTTGTTGCTGTGTTGTTGTTGCTGCTGCTGCTGCTGCTGTTGCTGCTGCTGCTGCTGTTGTTGTTGTGCTGCTGCTGTTGTTGCTGCTGCTGTTGTTGCTGTTGCTGCTGTTGTAGCTGAAGTTATGACACTTTGAGCTTTTCTGATCGGGAAGAAAGAAATAGTCAAAGAGATCATTGTTGCCATGTGAGCTGGAACACACAGGTCTCCACTGTGTGTGCTCTGTTTCCCTGCAATGGGTTAGACTGTGATTACAGTTGTATCATCAGTCATGGCCAGATACCCTCCTGGAACTCAGGGAGTCCTATGAGCTCTGACATCTCAACATCCGTCATTTTGGCTTTGTGAAGCTTGGAAGTAGAGTGCTCCAACATGAATATATTTAAAAGCTGCACATTTTTAGAAACCTAGAAAATATCCAGCATATGCTTTTCCATCAAAGGTCAGGCAATGGTTGAAAGAGCCTGAGAAAGGTAGTCTTACTGTCCTGGAGTTTTCAAACCAGCTGAGCCTTGGTGGATACTTTGTTTAGCCTAAAATGGTTAATGACAGTTTTCTGTGGGAAATCGAGTCCATTTTGGTACAGAGTACACAGAGCTCTGGGAGAAGTGTTGTCTTATTTGTGTAATTATGGGGAGCCGAGGGGCGAGCAGGTACGCGTAGCTTAGTAGGTTCCCCAGAGGCCAGAGATGTCAGATCTATTGAAGCTGGACTTTGTGAACCATGTAATGCAGGTGCTGGGAACTGAACTTGGATCTTCTGGAAGAGCAGTTGGGCTGGCTGGGTTGCTTGCTTGCTTGCTTGTTCTTGCTTGCTTTTTTTGTCAAGGTCTCACTAGGTAACCTTGGCTGGCCTGGAACTTATTATGTAGACTAGGTTAGCCTCAAACTCATAGAAATCCACCTGCCTTTGCTTCCTATTCAGTTCATGTTATGTATGTAACTCTGGGCCTTCTTAACAAATGAGTACTGAACATCCCCTAGAAACAAAGACTGGGAAGAAGCTGGCCTGTGCTCAGATGGACTGGCATGGTGGTCGGAATTGTTGTACAGCATGCACACATAGAGGAGCCTTGAAGAACAGGTTGAGGTTGTAGTGAGGTAAGCGACAGGGAGTGTTCCAGGCCACAAGACAGTCTTTGAATGCAAAGAACAGAAAGCTGTGAAGGTTCATGGTTTGTTTAAAAACTCATAAGGAGACTGGCATCGTGTGCCTGGAGGGGCAGGGGCAGGGCAGGCTGGCCAGGCGTCGAAGACTCTGTGCCCACACTTTATCTCGCTTACATGACAGATGACTGGCCATTTTTCCCTTTGGACGCAATGTTGGCAGTGGTGTGGAGGGTGGGTGAAGCAGGGCTGTATGTGGGTGCACCGGGCAAGAGCAGGCTGAAATGAGGTCAGAGACCAGGTGGGAGTCTTTTGGGCAGAGTGGGACAGGGCGTAAGCTTTTGGGGAAGGAAGGATGGAATTTCTGTAAAACCCTTAGCGGGGAACCGCCTGCATATTAAGCACACGGTAATCCAGCAGACCCGGGGTTACTAACAGCCGTTATTTGGTCCAGGGGGAGAGAGTGGAAGTCAGTCATGATGGAGAGGGAGATAGACACCAGATGAGTCAAAAGAAGCAGTGATGAGCCCTATGAGACAGTAAACTGAGTCATGGATTAGTGTGGGTAGTCCCCAGTCTACAATGGAGGCTCTGTGAATAGAGTTCTCTGCAGAGCTGGATACCCTTTGTGCTTAGACCATGGGTCTGCTTGTTGGCCACACAGCATTGCCCTCTAGTGGCTAGTGAGCAGAAAGGCAGGGCCTGCCTCAGGAGCCTGCTCATGTTCCTCCTGTTACCATCAGGATAAAGCAGACATCAGTAAGTTAGTAAATCTAGTCAAAGATTTACATGCAGGTCTTTTATCCGTATAGCCTGGAGGGGAAGTCCTGGTGAAGCCAGCTAGCATGTGTTTGTCTGTTCTGACTTGTGCTTAGCCTGCTGGTAAACCACCTAGTGTTGCTCCAGCCTTGCTATGGCTGTTGGACCAGGCAGAGTGAGAGACACCTTGTGGAGGGCCTTTCTAGGGGTGTACTGTGGCAGGCCCAGAGTTTAGCAGAATCGCAGTGTCAGATTTTTCTCTACTCTTTGGCCCACAGGGTTACCCCTTTTTGTCCAGCGCACAGTGGCCCGAACCATTGTTTTACAAGAGATTATCGGCAAGGGCCGGTTTGGGGAAGTATGGCGTGGCCGCTGGAGGGGTGGTGATGTGGCTGTGAAAATCTTCTCTTCTCGTGAAGAACGGTCTTGGTTCCGGGAAGCAGAGATCTACCAGACCGTCATGCTGCGCCATGAGAACATCCTTGGATTTATTGCCGCTGACAATAAAGGTACAGAGTCTCCCAAAGTGGGTAGCCACTGGGGGACACTAGAGAGGCTTGGCTGCTCTGCTGCACACAGGAGGTCTGAATGAGACTGTAGTTCCAAACCCACTTTAAATGTGGAACGTTTTATGCCGAGAAGCCCACAGGAGAACCTGGGTTATTGCATAGCTAAGAAGGTCCCACACCCTTCACGGGCTCTTCTTCCTCTCTTCCTTGATTTGCTCTCAGATCTGCACCCAGCGTGGTCCCATTGGGACTTCATGTGTCTGTTTTGAAAGCTGCTGCAATAAGGAATTGTGTTCTCACCTGCCTGCCAGGAATGGTGACAGAGACACATACATGTTCTACAACAAACACAACACAGCATTCCGCACACTGGCCTCTCAGTGTCACCTCATAGCTGTGAGACTGGTTTCTTTCTGTTTTATACCTAGAGCCCTCCCTTCCCCCCTCCCGGAGTTACTGCTGCCAATCCTCCCCTCCTCTATCCCCTCTCTTCTTCTTCCCTCTTTTCTTCCTTCTTTGTTATAAGGGTTGTTATGAGGCAGAGTCTTGCCATACAGGACAGCCTGGCCTCAAACGTACAGTCTTTCTGTCTCAGCCTTTCAGTCACATGGGGGAAGCAGGGGACAGGTAGGCAGAGACCAGCTTATGCTGGGCTTTTGTGCATACCCATGCCTCTGTGTGTGTGTGTGTGTGTGTGTGTGTGTGTGTGTGTGTGTGTGTGTGCGTGTGTGTGTGCATATGGAGACCAGCAGTCAATGTCTCTTCTCCTGTTTTATTTTCTGCCCTATGTTTTGAGTAGAGTCTCTCACAGAATGCAGAGCTCACTGACTGGCTGGCCTAGCTACCAGCGAATCCTGTGATCCTTCTGACTCTACCTCTAGTCCAGTGCTGGTGTTACAGGAAAACGTGTTATGCCTGATGTTTACATGAGCACTAGGAATCCAAACTCAGACCTCAGGCTTGCACAGTAAACACTTGACCAGCTGAAGCCTGAAAGGACCATAGTTGATGCCAAAGACACAGTAGTAATTAGAAAGCTGTTTATTAATTTAGTATTGCTGCTTCTCGATCACTGTGGGCCAGGGTCTCTACCTACAGAGACCCTAGGGAAAAGGAGGGCAGACCCCTGGCAGCTGGCACCCCTGACACACAGAAATTGTGAGGGCACTGGGGTGTGTTCTAGAAGTGTCTGGCAGTTGTGACACACTCCCCCTGCAGCACAATGGCGGGAGGCTAGTGTCCACAGATCCTATGGGGAATGCCAACTGAGCGCATTCCTCAGAGTGCTGCGGGGCTGCCAGGTCCCTGGCTGCCCACAGGCTGAAGAGCCCTGGGTTTTAACGCAGGGAAGAAGAGACGGTCTCGGCCCTCTGAGGAGCTGCCGCTATCCCAGACATCTTAGAATCATTAAAAGGCTCCAACTGTCCTATGACAAGTCATGGCTTCAGAAAGGAGTTACTGGTTAGAACATGGCCCTCGCTGGGGTCAGAGGTGCCAAGGTTCAGACATTTCCAGGCCAGGGGAGGAGAGAATCCCACCCCTTTGTTCTTGCCTTGTTACCATGATATATCCAGTGTGAGGCCCTGGGATTAGCACCAGCTTAGAATTTGGGAGCTTTCAAGCCAGTTTCTAATCTTCCTAGCAACAGCAGCAAGCACAACCTGATTTGATCACTGTCGCTTTCTCCTCAACCTGTCCTCCTTCCTGCCACCCTTAGTGAAAGAGAGATCAGCACACTTCCCACCTTCCATTGCTTTCCAGAAGGGCAAGATAGCCTTTGTGGGAGTGCTCAGAAGTGGGCGGCTCACGCATGGCAGAGCATTCTTGGCTCTGTAACAGGGACGAACAAATGGGATCTTTCTGCTCTCATCGTAGCCCTTGGCCTGAGGACAGCCACCAACTGGAAGGGGACCCTTCCAGTGAGTCAGGTGCACTGGGTTATGATCGAGGGAGCAGAGCAGGCGAGAGCAGGCTCTCCTGGGCAGTGATGGGTAGAGTACTGTGAGCTTCCTGTCAGGGCGGTAACAAAACTGAACCTGGCGCTTTCCCTCAGCACACGGTCTTTCCCGGCTACCGCACATTCCAGATTTGGCAGTAAAGTGGCGTACTATTTGTTGCTGTGATAAAACACCATGACCAAGTGCTGCACACGCCTTTAATCCCAGCACTGGGGAGGCAGAGGCAGGCGGATTTCTGAGTTCGAGGCCAGCCTGGTCTACAGAGTGAGTTCCAGGACAGCCAGGGCTACACAGAGAAACCCTGTCTCAAAAACAAACAAAAAACAGAAACAGGACTGAAGAGATGGTTCAGTGGTTAAGAACACTGGCTGCTCTTCCAGAGGTCCTGAGTTCAGTTCCCAGCAACTCCATGGTGGCTCACAACTGTCTGTAATGGGATCCGATGCCCTCTTCTGTCGTGTAGGTATACATGCAGATAGAGCATTCATACATAAAATAAATAAATCTTAAAAAAACAAAAACAAAATAACAATAGTAGTGACAATAACATATATATTACTACTACCACTAAAGACACCATGACCAAAGCAACGTGCAAGGCGGTTTACTTTGTGCTCATGGTCCAGGTGGTTACAGTCTATGATGGTGAAGCAGAGGCTGGAGCCGAGAGCTCGTATCTTGAACTACAAGCAGAAGAATGGCTTGTGGCCTTTAAAATCCCAAAGCCTGCCCCAGTGACATTTTCTTTAGCAAGGCCCTATCTCCTAGGCTTCCCAAAGAGCCACCAACGGGGGGTCAAGTAGCCAAATGCCCGAGACAGTTGTGGGGGAACATCTTGTTCAAACCACCACACACACTTGGATAAGGAGCAAGCCTCAGAACGCATGCTCCCCGCCCTCCCTGGAGTGCCCTGGAAGTCGCTGAACCTGGCACTGTGTGCATCACGGACCTTCTTCTGTCTTGCATAGTGTTCCCTCTGTGCAGACCTTGCCTATGTTCTCTGCAGATAATGGCACCTGGACCCAGCTGTGGCTTGTCTCTGACTATCACGAGCATGGCTCACTGTTTGATTATCTGAACCGATACACAGTGACCATTGAGGGAATGATTAAGCTAGCCCTGTCTGCAGCCAGTGGTTTGGCACACCTGCATATGGAGATTGTGGGCACTCAAGGTGAGTAGCAACTCCGCCAGGGAGCAGGTGTGTGGCCCTCCTCACGGATGCTTTTGGGGGCACACTCTGGGAATGGTGGTTTCCTGTGAGAACAGAGCTCCTAACTGCGTTTGAGCAAGAACAAAATCTAACCGGGTTTCCTCACTGGCTGCCATTAGCCCTCCCCTAGGGAGAGCTATAGATGGCAGCGGTCAGTGCATGGCATGAATGTTTCCTAAGGAGCAGCATGAAGGAATGAAACTAAGAGGAGGGACCAGGACACCAGGAGCAAGAGTGTAGCCATTCATGCTGAGGTTGGGCACTGCCTTGCACAGCCCTTGGTGGCAAGATGCAATGCCCACCTGTCCCTTCTGCATCCTGGATGGGGACCCGGGCTCTGCACTCGGTTGTATTGTTTCCTCTAGATCCTGGTGTGGTCACCTGGCAGCAGCCCTTACCACGGGACTGTTGGGCTCACGGCAGCTCCATGTGCTCGTTGTTTGTCCGGCTCGTCAGGGCTGGGGAATGGATGGTGCGATGCTCTGATGTGAGTCAGTAACCATGTCGCCGAGAGGCTGTTAGTTCTGAGAATGCTTTATCCTGTCCGTGCTCCCGTGAAGAGCGGACTGCTATTCTAGCCGTTTAGCGAGAAGATTGAGCCGCCCGTGCGGTCACTGGCTGGAGGGTGCAGAGCCAGGCTTGAGCCCGGAGTCCTGAGAACCCACACATTCCTGTGCACACATCTGCCTTGAACATGCCCGGTTTTGTGTCTGCCAGGGAAGCCTGGAATTGCTCATCGAGACTTAAAGTCAAAGAACATCCTGGTGAAGAAGAACGGCATGTGTGCCATTGCAGACCTGGGCCTGGCCGTCCGTCACGACGCGGTCACCGACACCATAGACATTGCTCCAAATCAGAGGGTGGGAACCAAACGGTAAGAAGTCCCTCAGCCCCAGCCCTCACCCGCCACCGTGCCTGCCTGTCCCATGCATGGTCACACGTACACACAGGAGGAGATAACTCCTTGTCCTTGAATGGCAAACGTCATTCTGTTCCTCACACTAGAACACTTCACAGCAGTGACCACCAAGCACCGGAGCCAAGAGCGCAGCTCCATAGAAGGGTGGCCCTGAGGGCAGGCAGTGAAGAAAGAATTGGGAGTAGAAGATCTGGCTTGGTAGCACACACCTTTAGTCCCAGCACTCAGGAGGCAGATCTCTGTGAGTTCCAGGCCAGCCAGGAATACATAGTGAGACCCTAGCTTTAAAAATGGGGTGAGGGTTACTGGTTCTGACTTAGTAGCTAAGAGCTCTTGCAAAGGACTCAAAGTTGGTTCCCAGCACTCACATCAAATTGAATGGCTTATAACCAACCACCTCTAATTCTAGCTCTGGAAGATCTAAAGTCCTCTCTTAGCTTCCTTAGACATGTGCGCGCGCGCACACAACACCACACACACACACTGGCACACACACACGTGCATCCCAATACTAATAAAAATAATGAAGATAACTATTTTTTAAAAGAGCCAGGTGTTGTTGTTGCATGACTTTAATCCCAGCACTTGGGGAGCAGAGGCAGGCGGATCTCTATAAATTTTGAGCTCAGCCTGATCTATAAAGTGAATTCCAGGATAGCCAGAGCTACATAGAAAAGCCCTGTCTTGGAAAACCAAAACAATAATAATAGTAATAATAATTAAAGAAGCTGGTTGTGGTGGTACACACCCAACTTTAGTTTCAGCACTCAGGAAGCAGGGGCAGGCAGATCGCTTGAGTTTGAGACTAGCCTGGTCTACCAAGCAAGTTCTAGGACAGCCAAGGCTACATAGAGAAGCTCTTGCTCAAAAAATGAAAAAGATTTTGAAGCAGGGTTGGGAAGGGTAGACACCAGACCTGGGTGGGGGCCGGGAGATGCTGCAGTGTGGTGGGTGGGCTTGCAAAGTGAGCCCCTTGAAGGAGGCAGAGAATGTATTCTGTCGGAGTTTACAGACCAGGTTTGCCATCCTAGAGCAGAGCTAATCTAGGCCGGAACTGGGATACCTGGAAGGGGTGTGGCCTGCTCTCCAAGTCATTGAGAAGTGAAGGAACTATACAGCTGACATCATAGGATGGAGGTGGGTGGAAGAGGGTCTGTGAGCCAGATGTCAGTGAACTGGTTATGCTGCTGTGTTTGGTCCTTTTGACCTGAGATTGCATCTACCCAGGCTCAGAGCGTCGGTGGGTCTCTTACATCATATGAGTATACAGAAGCTGCTCGTCACCAATGTGGCTTCCATCACCTCTAGAGTTATCCTCACTTGTCTGAAGTCAGGTTAAAATTACAAAAGAAATTGAGTATGAAGTTTAAGCTCACCTCATCACTGTGTCCCCTCAGTAAAGTGAAGGCTCCAGCAGCATCCCGCTGTCACTGTCACTGTGTGGCCTCACAACAGCCTGTGCCAAGAAATCCATGCAGGCTCCAGAAATTCATCCGGGTTGAAGTGTGTGGATTTCAGTCCAGAAAGGCCCATGCGGCAGAAGACAAGGCTTGCCTCTGCTCCCCAAGACTCTGCACCAGCTCTCTGACAAAGAGAGCCGTCCTCGTGTTCTCTGCGTAACTCTCTCTCTTCTATTCTAGATACATGGCTCCTGAGGTGCTGGACGAAACCATCAACATGAAGCACTTTGACTCCTTCAAGTGTGCCGATATCTATGCCCTTGGGCTTGTATATTGGGAGATTGCTCGAAGATGCAATTCTGGAGGTAGCTTCTGCTCCCCCTCTGGCTTCCAATGTTATGGGTTGCCCTGTGGTGCTAGTTCCCCTTTCTCCACAGCCTGTGGGATGTTTAGTGCCAGCGTCCTGGAGGCTGCTGTGCTGAGAGGCCAGCTTGGTATTGTGTTTGTTTGCTTGGGGCTGGGGATGGACCTGGGCTTTGACAATGCTGGGCAAGACTCTCGTAGACCTGAGCCCTGGGATCACATGCTGAACAGCGCTACTCTTCGTGATGACCGACCTGGGAGTCATCAGACCCTCCGCCTTCTCTTCTCTCTTTCTCCACCCCTTCTCCTTCCCTGCTTCTCTCCTCTCATGCCCTGTACTATTAACTCACAGTGGAAGAGAATCACCAGGATGTACACAAGCCAGAACCTTGTGAGTCAGAGGCAGGTTGTTTCTGGTGTATTCTCAAATGTTCTGACATGTTCTCATGTGCTCCTAGCCACATCTCTGAGAGCCTTGCTGTCTCCTTGCACTAAGAGTAGCACTTTCTTGGGTGGCAAGAATGCTTAAGACTTTCTTAAAATGTTGTTTTTTTTTCCTCATAATTAAAAACCAAATCCTGAAACCAAGTTTTGGTAGCTTGTTCATGCAAGAGCCTGGTGAGGGGGCGATAGCAGGGTTAGCAGGAGACAATTTCATTGGTTTTTTGGTTTGGTTTTTTTGTTTTTTTGAGTCAGGGTTTCTCTTTTTAATGGCCCTGGCGTCTTAGAATTCGCTCTGTAGATCAAGCTGGCCTCCGCTCCCAAATGCTGGATCAAACGTGTGTGCCACCACTACCCAGCTATGTCAGTGTTTTATGATGGCCTCCAGATATTCTCCCGTGGATGTGACAGTGGTCCAGAGCCTGTCCTGCTCCCGTGACCTTTCCCCTCTGGTGATGTGACAGTGGTCCAGAGCCTGTCCTGCCTCCTGTGACCTTTCCCCTCTGGTGATGTGACAGTGGTCCAGAGCCTGTCCTGCCTCCCGTGACCTTTCCCCTCTGGTGATGTGACAGTGGTCCAGAGCCTGTCCTGCCTCCCGTGACCTTTCCCCTCTGGTGATGTGACAGTGGTCCAGAGCCTGTCCTGCCTCCGTGACCTTTCCCCTCTGGTGATGTGACAGTGGTCCAGAGCCTGTCCTGCCTCCCATGACCTTTCCACTCTGGTGATATGACAGTGGTCCAGAGCCTGTCCTGCCTTCTATGACCTTTCCCCTCTGGTGAGAGCTTCCAGGGGACTGGAAGTAGCTGAATTAAAAATAGCTGGTAGATTTTCCAGAGAGACCCCTTTTTCTGTTCCTGCCCTTTTCTGTCCATGATGTTAGACCCCAATAATGGAGGAGATGTTTGTGTGTGACTAAGTAAAGATGACTGGAAGTTCTGGAGCTGGGTATAGCTCAGTGGTACTGCTAGAGTGTGTATAGTATATATTACTATAATATAGTATGTATATATTAGTATATATAGTATAAGCACCAGCATCTCTTTCTACAGAGAAAATTGCCAAGGATCTTTGTAAAATGAACTGGTTTTAATATAAATGTAAACAGTCAGTTCATATGGCAGCCGTAGCTCCTGATCTTTGCTGGTCCCAGTCCCCACACAGAGGAGCCAAGCTTTATCTCAAGCTTCTCCTCAGTACGTGGTCGTCAGATGATGTACGTTAACCCTCTATGCTAACCTGGCTCCTCCCAACCCCACCTCCACGAGACTTGCAGTTTAACATTGGTCTAGCTCTCTCTGCTTCAGATATTTCTTCTCAGGCCCTCTCCTTGTGACCCCAATCTGAATCTCCCTGTGTCTCTGTCTCTCTGTCTTTGTTTCTTTTTCTGTCTCTCTATCTGCCCCCCGTCTCCTCCCCCTGGCTGGTGGATGTCCCACTCTACTCTCTCTTCTGCCCAGGCATTACAGTGCCGTGTGCAGACTGAAACAAGATGAGGGCAGAGAAGTGAGCATGTGAATAACAGACACAGGGATAGCCTTCACATAGTGTACAATAACATGATGTCTACTGGTCTTTTTAAAAATTGTGTGTGCAGTGTATGTGCATATATGTATACATATGTGTATACATATGTGTATACATACGAGGCCAGAGGTTCACCTCATGTTTTGAGACAGGGCGTTCCAGTTGACCCATGACTGGGCGGCTGAGGTGCACCTGCCAGGGGTCCCACACTAGGCTTGTCGATGTGTTCCCAGCTTTCCCATGAGTGCTGGAGCTCTGAACTCAGCCCCTCATGCTTACACAGAGGGCACTTCACCCACTGAGCTGTCTCCTCAGCCCTGCTATACAACACTTAAACTGTGAATAAGTGCGTGTCTTCTTTCTCATGACATCCAGAAAACTAGGGCTAAATGTGTAATGACTGGAGCACGTCTTCACCCTGACTGCATGTGCTCACTTTGCATCTTCACTGCAAATCCACAAAGGTGGATACTCCTCTTGTCGATGAAGAAAATGACGGAAAGGTTAAGTAATTTGTGCAAGGTCTTAGAGCTGAGACGCTAACAGGCCAACACGTGAGCATCAGCTCTCAGCTTCCCCTTAGATAGTTATTGCCAAGTCAAATTCTTTGTTTAAAAATCTCACCTCATAGCGCTGGAGAGATGGCTCAGTAGTACAGTGCAGCAGCGGATCCCGTTAGTGCAGTGTGGCAGTGGATTGAGGCTATTCTTTTTTTTTTTTTTTTGGTTTTTCGAGACAGGGTTTCTCTGTGTAGTCCTGGCTGTCCTGGAACTCACTCTGTAGACCAGGCTGGCCTCGAACTCAGAAATCCGCCTGCCTCTGCCTCCCAAGTGCTGGGATTAAAGGCGTGCGCCACCACCGCCCGGCTGAGGCTATTCTTTTTGGATGGGGTAAAAGTGAGAAAAGTACAGCTCCCAGCTCACCCCAGTCTGACCTAAAATCTCAGAGTCCTCCTGCCTCAGGCTTCTAAGGACCAGGGTGACGATAGATCCCATATGCTCAGCTTTGGATTTCTTAACTTTGTTATGAGTTCTTTTATGTATAAATTTTAAAAAAGTACGAATTAAGAATACTACAGTTAGTTTTAAGAGTGAATCATCGGATGCTGAAGCATAAGTAGAAGGCACCAGGGAACTTAGTGAGACCGTCGGGAGGCAGAGGGGCTACTGGGAGAGCACTTGCCTGTGGCCTGGTGCCAGGGTGCAGACCTAGTACCCAGGAGGCTGAGACAGGAGGATTGAAAGCTTGAGGCCAACTTGGGTAGCTATAACAAGACCGTATCTCAAAAACAAAAGGGCACTGGGATACGACATAGGTCTGTGGTAGAGTGCTTGCCCAGGGTGAGCAAGGCTTTGGGTCTGACCACACACACACATTCAAGTCAGAGTCCAGATGCCACCGTCAGTGGCATACCCCCAAGGCTCTTCAGTCTGAAGTTTCCCTGCACCTTTTTTTTCCTTCCCTTGCTGTATTAGAGAATCCAGTCAAATGTCCTGTGGTTTCCCAGACTGCATTTCACAGATGTGCCCTGTGGAGTCCTGACATTTCCTATGAATTGGTAGTGTAAGCCTTCAGTTCAGAGTCACATCTGGGTTGGAGATTTTTTTGTTCATTTGGTGCAGAAATGATTCTTGGCTTTAGTCTTTTGGGCTTCTAATGCAGAGTGCAGAATATCAGTCTTCCCGCATGGCCTAGACAACCAGGGTGACCATTTACACATTCAGAATGACTGGAGGCTACAGTCCAGCATGCCAGCATTCATTCAAAGTCGTGTACCTTCACTGAGTTGGCTGCTTTGGTTCTTGTGAAGGAAGACCTCGCCATAGGGTATGTTGGCTGGCACCCACCTCAGAGACTGGGGCTGAGGATCATGGGTTCAAGGTCAGCCTAAACTGCATAATGAGACCGTCTCAAGCCAAAAAAGGGAAAAATAATAAAAAACAGCTTTACCTATATGTCTGTTTGCTTGCCACAGTGTATGCTTGGAATAGGAAATAGAGGAGCCACCCCTCCCTCTGGTACTCAGGGTGCCAGAGTAACAGCTCACTCCGAGCACCCAGCAAAGGGACGGCGCTTTCTTCTCCTGACATTGCTATGAACCAGTGAGTTCCCACTCAGCGGGGTGGTGCATGCTTGAGGCAAGAGACCCCGAGTTCAAGTCCAGCCTGGGCTACTTAGGGAGTTCCAGGACAGCCAGGACTATGTAGAGACCCTGTCTCAATATAAAATAATAAAAGAAAAATAGAAAGAAAAAAAAACCTGTTCCTTTCAGATTTTTTAGTCTTATTTACATTTTATCACATTGGGCAGTTGAAAGATGCTCCAGTGACCTAGGGGTCTTGTTATTTTTAAATGAATAAAGACTTTTTGGGGCTATAGTTGCCAAGTTTTGGGTTTGCCTTGTTTCTGTTTGAGATGGGGTTATGAGACTCTCTTGAACCCAATCCTCCTGCCCCAGCCTCTCATACACCAGAACCAGAAGCCCAGACTGTTGCGTTTGGCTGGGCTCCTGTGTATGCCTTACGCTGTGCCTGGGATCGGTCGCCTTCTCCAGAGGAACCAGGTTTATTTTAGTGAGAAATCGTCACACAGCTCAGCGCATGGCTGTCCATTCTCCTTCTGCCGCTGACTCGATGGTTTTCTCCTCTTCCTAGGAGTCCATGAAGAGTATCAACTGCCGTATTATGACTTAGTGCCCTCCGACCCTTCCATTGAGGAGATGCGAAAGGTTGTCTGTGACCAGAAGCTACGGCCCAATGTCCCCAACTGGTGGCAGAGTTACGAGGTAGGAGCTTGCTTGACGTCTGTGCCACCTTCATCTGCAAAGTCTCTCTGCTGAGAAACAGATATTGTTTAAATGGGCGACTCCCAGTCTGACTTTGAATCCTTTATCTGTAAATCCAAAATGTCCAACTTTATCATTAACATAGTGCTACAGCTAGAAAGCTCACGCCCGCCTCGAGCTGTAGGTCGTCGTGCGCAGCAGGCACGCTGGAAATGGTGTGCACGGTCACGCCCTGTTCCGGCACCGCTGACTCTGAGGGCCCCGAATTGCAGCACCGCCTGTCCAGGCAGTTCAGGCACGAGGCGCTCAAGGCGGGAAGAGTGCTGCTCTGACTGTGGTCACTCTCCTGGATGTTGTGCAGATCAACCCTTTGGCAGTGACAGCCTAGAAGAAGGGAGTCCTTGGCATGTGGACAGACAAGAATAAGCAGAACTGGGGAAGCCTGCCAATGGCCTTGGCCTTGGGCAAGCCTGGTGTCCATCTTCAGGGAGGCTCTAACAGGCCTGTCAACTAGAGAAGTGGTCCTGAAGCCGCCAGCTAGGGCGATGCAGCCATGGAGTTCAGACCAGTGCCCAGAAAGAGGCAGTCCTGAGACAGAGGCCTTTGTAGAAACTACAGATAGAGGGGTGGGAGGGAAGAGAGGTGGGGAGGAAGGCTGTGGAGGGAAGGGTATGAGGAGAAGAGTAGGGGGAAGGGTGTGGAGGGGTTGGAGTTAGGAGGGAGAACTTGAATTCCAGTCGGAAGGCGCATGGGATGGGGAGGTATTGAAAGGAGAAGAGTGT
The DNA here is from genome assembly GCA_021653895.1 of Mastomys natalensis. Classification (NCBI taxonomy): domain Eukaryota; kingdom Metazoa; phylum Chordata; class Mammalia; order Rodentia; family Muridae; genus Mastomys; species Mastomys natalensis. Next base: position 135,897 of record JAJTUV010001620.1, on the reverse strand, counting down.
TGCGTAGTCCTGACTGGGGCTCTGAGTCCCGCAGAGCTGACTTGACATCTAGGTTAGACTGTGGGGCCCTCTGTTTACACACTTGCCTCACGATTGTGCTGAGAGCATCATCCCAGCACATCATCCCAGGTCAACTCTGGACAGATTTCAGCTCTGCTGATTCTGAAAACTCTTCAGAGTTAGGGCCTCCTCTTCCAACATCCTTGCTCTCCCACGTAGGAAGAGCACGCCTCTGCCTTTAAAGAGCCTGGCCACTAGGGGGCGCGTCTGCACCTAGGAACCCAATTGAGGGCTCAAGTTTTAGCCAGTGCCTACCAGTTGCTTGTGGTTGCATAAGAGAGCAGCATTTTCCAAAATGCTTGAGGTTGGGTTTCGCTGAGGGCGAGATGGGATGAGCCAGCCTTGCTGCTGCCTGTGCTCCCCTTGTACCTCTGCCCTCTAAGGAAGGGAAAGCCTGGGGAAAAGCTTTAAAGCATCATGGGGCGGACCTGACCTAACGGACAGGCAGGCAGCGGGAGATGTGCCAGTGCCAACGGCCAAGGCTTCTGCGAGTCTCATGGGTCTCTCACTGCGGGTCTGTCTCTTACAGGCTTTGCGAGTAATGGGGAAGATGATGCGGGAGTGCTGGTACGCCAATGGTGCTGCCCGCCTGACGGCGCTGCGCATCAAGAAGACTCTGTCCCAGCTAAGCGTGCAGGAAGACGTGAAGATTTAAACCGTTCCTCTGCCTACACAAAGAACCTGGGCAGTGAGGATGCCTGCAGCCACCGTGCAAGCGACGTGGAGGCCTACCTCTTGTTTCTGCCCAACCCTCTGGCCAGAGCCCTGGCCTGCAAGAGGGACAGAGCCTGGGAGACATGTACACTCCCATTGGGTTTGAGACAGACACTTTTTATATTTACCTCCTGATGGCATGGAGACTCTGAGAGCAAATCATGTAGACAACTCGATGCCACAACTCAAACTGCTTGCAGTGGGAAGTACAGAAAGCCCAGTGCGTCTGGCATGTTGCCAGGAGTGGTGAAGGGGTGCTGGGCTCGCCCAGGAGCAGCCCCCATACCTTGTGGTCCACTGGGCTGCAGGTTTTCCTCCAGGGACCAGTCAACTGGCACCAAGATACGAGAGGAACCGGAAGTGTCCTCCCTCCTTCCTGTAGGCAGTCCTGAGCCACGCCATCCCCTTCTCCTCATGGACATCTGGAGGGACTACCCCTAGAGACACAACCTGCTGCCTGTCTGTCCAGCCAAGTGCGCATGTGCCGAGGTGTGTCCCACATTGTGCCTGGTCTGTGCCACGCCCGTGTGTGTGTGTGTGTGTGTGTGTGTGTGTGTGTGTGTGCGCGCGCAGATGTACACGTACCTGCTTGAGCTTTCTGTGCATGTGCAGGCCAGGGTGTGGTGGCCATACTGTCTCTGAGTGCTGCTGCCTCTCACAGTGAGCAGCATGTAGTTAACCTGGTGCCCTCCTGAGGTCTCTCCTGTCCCCAGCCCCTGTCAGTCTGGGAGGTCCGCTCTTCTCAGCAGGCTGCTTGCCCACCCTATGTCACTGGCCCTCCTCTTCTGTTTCAGACCAGAACCAAAGCTGGCCCACTTGTCCATGGTAGGAGAGGCTTTTGGGTCAAAATGAGGAGGACTCGATGAGCAGAGAGAGAATGTTGGTGGAAGTCTTGGGTGTTGTGTTTCAGCATCAGCCATGGGAGATGAGCCAGCCCAAGGGCGTCTTCCTCAGCAGCCATGAGGAAGGGCCAAGGAATCCAAGCCAGAGCTTGGGACTCAGCTTGGAATGGAACATCTGTTTGTCCCCACCCCAGAGTCTGCAAACTGCAGTGTATATTTTTGGTGGTGGTGGCGGTGGTGGGTTTGGGGTGGGGAGGGATGGGCTGCAGGGCATGGGGAGGAGGGAGGCTAGGGTGGGAGGGAGGCATCTGCATGGGCTTCTTGTACTGGATTCTCTGATCAGGGTAGCGGGAAGGTGAGAGGCTTTCATCCACTTAAGGTCCCTACTGAGAAGAGTGGTCTGAGCTGAGTATGGTGTTTAACCTAAGTGTAGTATTTAACGACTTCTAGAAGCCTGGCTGTGGGTGGTGATTTGGTCAGCATATCTTAGGTATAATAACTTTGAAGCCATAACTTTTAACTGGAGTGGTTTATTTTAATTCATTTTATTTTATTTTATTTTATTTTGGGGGAGGGTCAGGATTTTAACTTTAATATTGTTAAGTTTTGTAAAAGGAGAACCATCTCTGCGACAATTACCTCTTAGTCTGTTTGTTTTTAAAGAAATCCCTAAAACAAACAAAACAAAAATTCTCTAGACTCAAACGCACATAGTTCAGTCACTGGAAACGCTTGTCTTTGCACCTGAGCCTGCTGCAGTGAGGGCTGCTCTTCCCTGTGGAGGCTTGCTGCCTTGTGCTCCCTGCACACGATCCACCCCATCCCATGAGCACCTCGACCTTCTGTGCATTGCCGGCTCGTTGCACCCTTCCCAGACTTTGCTCAGCACATCTGGGGTGCGCGCCTGCTGCGTGCCGGTCCTGGGAGGATTTCCCGCGAGTGGGACAGGCTCGGGTGCTGCTCCTCGAGCATTGGAGGAAGAACTGAGTCCTGTGAGCCGGTGAGCACCAGCTATTGAGACCAGAAGTGCTCGTGGCTGGTCCTGAGAGCCTCTATGAGCTAGTGTCGCTGTTCTTAAGAACCACTGAGGAACGGGAAGGGGGTCCTGTATCCCCTTGGGAAGAGAAGCCCCCTGGCAAGCGTTGGAGCCTGGAGACTGTATTCCTCATGAGCTCTTCCTGTCCTGGGGGAGGCATGAGTATAAGCAGGGAAACTGTCTCTCCAGCTCCTCCTGCCTTGGTCTCCCCATATTCTTAGCCTTTCTATTTATTTCCTGGTGTATAACTTCTTTCCTTGCTTTAAAGGGATCATCCTTTAATTCCTTGGGCCAATTTACTGGCCGTTGGACAGTGTCCCTTGAGTCCCAGCTGTGTCTTTGGGGAACTTCCTTACCCACCCCTGCTGACCTCCCGCCTCCCACCCTGCAGCTGAGTCTCCGTGATTACAGGTGATCGAACTGTAGAGTCCTCTCTGCCTCTGTTACCTGCCAGCAACAGCCCCACAGTGACTCGCAGGAGATCCTTCTGCCTTCTGTGCAGCTCAGCTCGTCCGCCTCTCAGGAAGACTTGAGCAGGTTTGGGGAAAGCTCCACTCCCACCGCATCGCTCATTACATTAAGCTGAGAGTTAGGAGAAACTGAAGCTACGGTTTGGCTCCCTCAGGCCCCCTGATCCACGGGGTTGCCTGCACCTGAGGCCCCTGATCCACGGGGCTTCCCGTACCTGAGGCCACCATGATCCACGGGGCTGCCTGCACCTGAGGCCCCCTGATCCACAGGGGCTGCCTGCACCTCTGGATTCTGGATTCACAGACCAAGTCTAAGCCCGTTCTTAAGTTGCCATCAAGGCCCCTGAACGGTATTCTCGGTACTTCTGTTTGTTTTTTGTACAAATTATTAGAAAGGACTTTAAAATAGCCACTTAGACACTTTACCTCTCCAGTATGCAAATGTAAATATATTGTAATATAGGAAATTTTTGTTTTAATATAAGAACGAGCCTGTCCGGTTTCTGCTGTACATTATTAAAGTTTTATTCACAGAGCTGCTCTGATCCCGTCTGCCTTCCATATGTAATGACTGCCCAGGTCTCAGCCGGAGTAGGACATGGGTCCCCTGTGTGCCGCACTGGAGCAGAACTTGTTCACTGTGACCTAGACATGTAGGTCTCCTGGGGCCAGCTTTGTGTTGTCTTTTAGCATTGATCTGTTTATAAAAAATAATTTTGATTCTGGCTAGTCATGGGCCACTCACTCTCCAAGGCAATGTAAGAGACTCTCCAGTTTACCTCCTTCACCGTGACTGAAGTGTGATTCTGAGTTCTGGGGGCCTGAGGAGACTGAGGTGAGTCTGCATGGTTTAGCTAGAATCTTCAGAGCATAGATGTTACTGATCTAGTTGATGGTTGGGCCTAGGAGATCAAAGCCTAAAACCGAAGTGGACTGAAGTCTCAACGCAAAATCCAACCTTATTCAGATATACTCCGGGGGTTAAGAAGTGTCACTGGAGTAAAGTTTTCATCAATTCAAACTGCACATGGCAAAATCGTTTTCATTGAGGCATATAAACAAGAAACGATAGCCAGTTGTATAGCCAGTTGATAACCGAAGTAAACTCCTGTGCGCCTCACCTGAGAGGGTCGTAAAGCACATTCCAAGAACCATTCTGAGTTTTTGAAGAAACTTAGGTCACTAGACACTTGTCTTATTTTCTTGGATATTTCTCACAAGCACTCAGAATTCTCCTCACATGGTTCCATTCTTGGACCATGTTCCAACAGGCTAAGTGTAAAAAATGGCGTAGCTCTGGGCTGGGGGACCCAAAGTAGCAAGTGCTAGTATAGGAATCTCGGGTTTGGATACTTCCCTGTAGATAACTGTAGGTCACACGCACCATGCACTAACATCCAGGCCCACGACTTCCATTTGTAGACTGCTGTTGTAGAAAGGGCTTGCAACTTCTGTATGCCTCCTGCAGGTCTTCATCTAAATAAAGGCCATAAAAACGTTTGAAGGGAGGAACAGTCATATTGTGCAATTAATATTAGCAAAGCCTACTGAAAACGTGTGGCCTCAGGATGACTCCGTTTGTTAAAGTGTTTGCACGGTGAGATAGGCAACACAGGATCATCCTCTAATGTCCACATACAGGCTGTGGCACATGAACACACAATTCTAAAACCTCTGTTATCACTATAACATCACCGTAGAACCTGCCCACTGTTCAGGAGTTCTGGTTATTATCCAGGACTTTCTGTTCTCCCATCTGCGACTGCTGAGCTGAAGTCAAGTAACTGATCTCGACAAGTCTGCTTTAAGTTTGCCACATGCCCCAATAACCCAGTCAGCTATTGATCTGTCCTGTGTCCTGGCCATACTTCCCTTGCAAGAGAGCACAGCAGAAGCCCAAGGCCCTTGCTGAAGTATTATGGTGACTACCATTGGTCTGACCTGTTAACCCCGTCCTCCTTCAGAGGTTTGTATGACCTCAGTCCTGACCTTGCATACCATCCTCTGGCTTGATAGGCATTTTGCATATCCTGGGCCCAGGCATGGTTTGCAGAGTGAGCTTTGCCGGCTTGAGAATCGAGCAGCAGCTATTCTGGCTCCTCTTCACATGCTCTTGAAAGTTACCGTGTCACCAAAGACATGGGCTCATTTGAAGGGTGAATCACTCAGTGTGTTCTGCTTCACCGAAGTTTTTGACCCCTGAACCATATGTGTTTGGATTTTCACAGTCCTAGGAATCTGCTTGCTAAACACAAAACAAAATTAGGAGTAATATGGTTCAAGCCACTGATGGGACATGACTGGGACGTGGCAGAGTGGTTTCGAATTAAGCCAGTATCAGTATCACTAGGGTTGTGCAGAAAAAGTGGGACAATTGGGAGTTGTTTAGAGGGAGACAGAGAAAGAGATTTTAAGGCATTGAGTCAGTTGTGAGGGCTAGCAAGTCAAAATTTGAAAAGCAGCCAACAGGCCAGCTCCCCAGGGAGAACCGATGCTGCAGTCTTGAATCTAAGGGCAGACTCCTCCCCTGGGTGCCTCAGTTTAAGGCTTTCAGCTGTAGAAAACTCACTCACTTGCTGTGATTTAGACAAGTGTCCCCCAAGGGTCCATATTAAAGCTTGGTCTCCAGTCCCCAGTGGCACCAGGAGATGGGAATTTGGGTCAGTGCTCAGTGGGAAGACTTTAGGTCATTGGGAATGTGCCCTTGTATTAGTTACTGTTTCTTGGTTACAAAAACTAGCTATAAGCCTTGGTGGTGCACACTTGGAAGGCAGAGACAGGCAGGGCTACATAGAGAAACCTTGTCTCAACAAACAAAGCAAACAAAAGTTACAAAATACTGACAGGAGCAGCCAAAGGAAAGGTTCATGGTGTGAGAATGCAGTCTGTCCTAATGGTCACATTGCTTACTCCAGAATGACAGCCAGGACTCATGCTCACTCAGCTCGGCTTCGCCTTTATGCAGTCGGAGACCCTAGCCCACAGGGATGGTGCAGCCCACAGCAGGGAGGTGTCCCACCTCAATAGAATCTAATCCCTCAGACACTAGAGCCCAACCTAATCAAGATAATCCTTCATGGGCAGGCTCAGAGTCTTGTTTTCTGGGTGATTCTAGATGCTGTCAAATTTATAGTATTAGCCTGCATAGCTACCATAACAGACTGTGGAAAAACATTCTTTTTTGTCTTGTTTTGTTTTTTTGTTTATTGGGGTTTTTTTTTGTTGTTGTTGTTGGTGGTGTGGTGGTTTGGGGGTTTTGTTTTTTTGTTTGACAGAGTTTCTCTGTGTAGCCCTAGCTGTCCTGGAACTTGTTCTGTAGGCTGGCCTCAAACTCAGAGATCCCAGGACCCATATGGCAGCTCACAACTATCTGTAACTCTTAAGAGCTGATGCCCTCACACAGACAAACATGCAGGCTGTTGCCGGCCAGCAGCCACAGTCAACTGGGTTCACCTGAAAGAGAGGCTGGGAATGGAAGAGGGACAGGAGGGCGGGAAGAGATGAAGCCAGGACAAAGGTTTCTGATCGAGGCTCAATGCTTTAATGTTCAGCTTTCAATTTAAAGGGGAAGGCCCACCCCCACCCCCAGAGTTGTGTCTGCTTCATCCTGGAAGCGTGGGTGAGGGGAATCCATCCTTAATCGCGGGCCAGAGGTGTCTCAAGGCAAGTTCAGCAGGCAGTCTATACTCCTCAGCTCCTGTAGCAGACTGTGGGTCTGCCAAGGTGGTTAACATCTGAGTCCTATTGTTTTGGTCTGCTGTGGTAAACAAGGTCTCTCAGGCCTGCAAGGCTGGGGAAGGGCACAGCAGGCAAAATACCAAAGCACTTAAAAACAAACTATTACAAAAAATTACTGTATCAAACAAACCCCTACAGATGTAAATGTTAGTTACACTTAAACACTTTCATAGAAAAATCTATGTTGATACTTGACCAAATAACTGAGCCCTATAGCTTGTAAGCTGTTGAGTCCTGGGATCAGGGAGGGTAACAGCCAACAGTAAATCCTTGTAAACTGGTAGGTCCCGGGACCAGCCAACAGAAGACCCTTTTGAGGATGTTCCTTGGAAGCTAAAGATGAGGGTATGGGCTCTAGAGATTTCAGGGACAGGTGAGCTTTTGGCTATTCCCTGAGCATCCTTAGGACTTAAAGTACAGGCAGAACACAAAGACATGTAAGCCATGGCCCCTGACTTCAAGGAATTCTTAATCTAGACAGGTCACAGTTGTACAAACGTAAAGGCAGATTAGGGCAAGGTCTGTTATAGAGTAATTCACCAGGTGTCCGAGAACCGGCTTGTGGAGGCGTCTAGGGAAGCAAGGAAAGGACCCTCCAGGGGCTTCCCTCCTACAGAACAAATGGCTACTAAGGAGGGTAGGTACCGTGATCAGGACAGACAAGACACTGGGAGACAGGACTCTCCACAAACGAGAGAGGAAGTTGGGGTAACATTTTGAAACAGAGGGGCTCCAGTCAAAAACACATTACCGTTCAAGAACACATGCACAAAAGAGGGTAAGGGGAGGTGGGCTGTGTGGCCAGGACCAAAATATACCCATGTATGAAGTTGTCAAGACTTAAAATTTAAAAAAAAACATCTGGAGCACTACCATGCCCAGTGCACAACCTGTAATTCCAGCACTTGAGAAGCTGAGACAATTTGAGGCCAGCCTGAGCTACCTAACAACACCTGTCTCTAAAAACAAGGGTGCCCTGCTGGCTGTCAAGTACCTTCAATCCCAGAACTTAGTTCTGTGAGCTGGAAACTGTAACATCCTGTTGCAGGGGCTACAGTGTCCTTTCTGGCCTCTGTGGGCACCAGGCATGGAATTGCATACATGCAGGCAAAGCACTTACAGAGTAAAAATAAATCTTGACAACAACAACAAAAATCCAAAGATTTTTGGCCACATTAAGGAAGCCAGCAATATAAGGAAGGAAATCAACTGGAGCTTTTCCCAAGCTTAGAAGCCACAACTTCTAGGGTGGGGACAGGGTACAGAAATGGCAACTATGTTACTAATGTCCTTATCTCTGCTGGGACAACTCTCTTTGACTGTGCTAATCAGTAACTGTAGCTTGCCCTGATCCGACCAGCAGACCGAAGACAACTACAACCGTGTTCTTCTTCAAGCAGCTTTATTCAGGTTCCTTGTTACAGCACGCTTGCTTCTACCTTCTTCCTCTTGATGCCCCTTGAATGCCCTCTGAATGCATTCTCTCCTTCAGTCCTCTTCCTCAATCCTCTCCTTCAATCCTCCCGGCTACCGCCCCAGCCACCTTATATGCATTGCCTTAATCTTATCAGCAGCTGCCACGCCGTCACTGTTAATTGGCTGCTCCATGTGATGCGAGGTGAGCTAATTGGGTAGCCACACCTGGAAGCACGAACCTTTTCTCTACAATGAGCCACAGCCACAGTGCCTACTCAAGCTAGCTGGCTACATGCCAAGTACCATCCTGACAGTGGGGAGAATTGCTTCCTACAAGTAACTTTCTTTAAACTACTAATAGTCTTTAGACTTTTCTTAATAGCTAGTATACTGTACCCTAAGTTAAAACCTGCTGGAGCTGAGAATATAGTTGAGTTGGCAGTGCTTAGCTAGCGTGTATAGCGATTCCCAACTCTATAAAACTGGGTGTGTGGTATTCTATATGTCTCAGCAGAGAGGTGGGAGAATCACAAGTTCAAGGTTATTCTTGACTATATACTGATTTCAAGGCCAGCCTATGGTGCATGAGACCCTTCCTTTAAAAACCAGAAGTCATGGGTGGGGGGTGGGTTATGGTATAGAAGCAAGCAGATCTCTGTGAGTTTAAGGCTAGCCTGGTCTACAGAGTGAGTTCTAGGACAGCCAGGGCTACACAGAGAAACTCTGTCTTAAAATGAAACAAAACAATAAATAAAAATGGGAAGAGAGAGGAAGGAGGGAGGGAGGGAGGGAAGGAGGGAGGGAGGGAGGGAGGGAGGGAGGGAGGGAGAAAGAGAGAGAACTAGCTAATTAAAAAACCAAAATCATCAAACAGAAACCTCCTCCCTCTTCATATAAGACAATGGCATTGAAAGATGTTTTAGGTTTAGGTTGTTTCTGGTGCCAGTCCATCTGGGCCAGGTAGCCATACCTTTAATCTCAGAATCTTTTTCCAGGCAGAGACAGGCAGATTTCTGAGTTCAAGGCCAGCCTGGCTTACATAGTGAATTTCAGGTGAGTCAAGGCTACACAGTGAGACCCTGTCTCAAACAAAACAAGAAAAGTCCAAGCTCTGGTAAGAACACTATCTCTAAAACACAACAGAATGTGAGTCCCTGGGTTCAGTCCTTGTGATGGTTTGTATATGCTTGGCCCAGGAAGTGGCACTATTAGGAGATGTAGCCTTGTTGGAGTAGGTGTGTCATTGTGGACATGGGCTTTAAGACCCTCACCCTAGCTTCCTGGAAGTCAATCTTCCACTAGTAGCCTTCAGATGAAGATGTAGAACTCTCAGCTCTGCCTGCAGCATGCCTGCCTGGACACTGCCATGCTCCTGCCTTGACAATAATGGATTGAACCTCTGAACCTGAAAGCCAGACCCAAATAAATGTTGTCCTTTATAAGACTTGCCATGGTCATGGTGTCTGTTCACAGAAGTAAAACCCTAACTAAGACAGTCCTTATGGTAGGGGTGGGAAGACATCCTTAGCCTGGGTTGTTTTTGTTGTTGGGTTTTTTTGTTTGTTTGTTTGGTTGGTTGGTTTTTTGGTTTGGTGTTTTTTTTTTTTTTTTTTTTTTTTGAGATAGGGTCTCACTATGTAGCCAAGGCTAGCCTCAACAAACTCATAAAGATCCACCTATCTTGGCTTCCCAAGTGCTGGGATTAAAGGCCTGCACCACCACTCTCATGGATAATTTATAAACACAAACTTTTAGCTAACATTTCTAGAGATTGAAAAACCCCAAGATCAAGAGACCAGCAGCATCAGTATCAACAGAGATCTTGGTCCTGGAAGATGGTGCCTTACCAGTTCTTGCACGGCTGGAAGGGAAACAGGCTCCTGTAAGCCTCTTTTATAAGAGCACATTGAGTTTCTATGGCTTCGATGAAGCACCATGACCAAAGCATGGTGGGGAGGGAAGGGTTCATTTGCCTCACACTTCCACAGCACTGGTCATCTTTGAAGGAAGTCAGGACAGGAACACAAACAGGGCAGGAACCTGAAGGCAGGAGCTGATGCAGAGGCCATGGAGGGGTGCTACTTACTGGATTGCTCCTGGCTTGCTCAGCCTGCTTTCTTATAGAACCCAGAACCACCAGCCCAAGGATGGCACCACCCACAAAGGGCTGGGCCCTCCCCATCATTCACTAATTAAGAAAATACCCTATAGCCAAATCCTATGGAGGCATTGTTTATTCGCTTGCTTGCTTGTTTTTTGGGACAGGGTTTCTCTGTGTAGCTCTGGCTGTCCTGGAACTCGCTCTGTAGACCAAGCTGGCCTTAAACTCAGAGATCCACCTGCCTCTGCCTCCTGAGTGCGGGGACTAAAGGAGTGCACCTTGCACCACCAGGCTTGGAGGCATTTTCTCAATGGATGTTCCCTTCTTTCAGATAAGTCCAGTCTGTATCAAGTTGACACAAAACTGCCCCATTCATGAGGACAGAGCCCTCTGACCAAATCATCTCCTAAGTCCTCCACCACTTAGTATCACAGTGAGGGCTGAGTCTGTGGGACACAGGCTTCCAGACCACAGCGGATTGTAAGCCGGGGAGTGACGTGGCACCGCTTGTCTGTAGGGAGGCACTTGCTGTGGTAGCAGACCAGAACTGTGAGGAGAGGCAGAGCCAGTGGGTAGGAGACAGGTTCAGGCATGATCAGACACAGCCATGCAGGAAGGGGAAGCTGGCTACTGTCTGAAGTCAGTGGCAGAGAGAGAGCCACTGCCTGGAGGTCTAGCACGTGTGTTTTTGGGGTTTGGGTAGTCTGATGCACAATGCTGCCCGCCTCACCCACCCTACCCCAGAAACAGGGAATTCCGATGCTAAACAGATATGCATTTTTTCAACAGGGGAGATCTGGGGGGTTCCTGCCCTAAGAGCTTTCAATTCCTGCATTTCTCCTGCTAAAGTGAGAGGTGAGAAAATATGTACTCCATGTCTTATGAGTGACATCTTGCTGCTCTGAGGAAAACCAGACTGAGTGTCCCTTCCTTCTGTCACTCCAACATGGCCATTCAAGAGGCAGATGGTCCTTGGCCTCTGGATGGGACTAAACCAGGAGACACCCTTATCCCTATATCCAACACAAATGGTCCTGACCACCCAGCTCCTACCTGCAGACCTCCTGGGAGTCAAGTCTTTGAGCTATACTGGATCAGACCTGCTGCTAGAACCCTCCCCCAGTAGGGCCCGAGCACCAACACAACACTATACCTCCAACATTGTTAGGCAATAGGAGCCATTAAGAAAACAAGCATTCCCTGCCCAGCCAGCTGCCCACCGGCTGTTCTATACCTCCTGCAAGCAGTGATGTCATGCAGCTGAGGCCCAGCCCGTCATTCCTGGTGTACCAGAGAGCCAGCTGAGCCCCAGGCCCTCTCTTGCTGCCAGCCCCTTCCCCCTCTTCTCCCCCCCCCGGCCCCCACCGCACAGAAGCAGAGGCGGCATCCACAGAGCTATTTATTCATCCTTGCTAGTTCTGTGCCCTGAAGTAACTGACTCACTGAGATTCCACAGGATCTGAACGTTCACGGCTCTAGTGCGCCACCTTCCCAAGGGTTCCCCAGAGTTTAAGCAGGTCTGTGGGGTCACAGGAGTCACTTCCTCCAGCTTCTTACAGAGGATTGTGGATTGGTGGGAGACTTAGCAAGGGGTTGTCCCTAAAGAAGTGAGAAGGGGCTTTGTCGTTAGACAGCCCCTACTAATCCCACGCTACCTAAGGTCCCACCCCCACTCCCCACTTAAACCCCATCTTAGCCGGGGCAGCTGGAGTCAAAGAGCTGGGAAACCTGAACTCCTTGGGAACAAGACACCTGCTTCGACATAAGTTACAGACAAAGTATCGATTTCTCAGGAGCAGATCCACAAGGGATTTGCTAAGAGGCATAAGTTGGTGAGGGACATTCTGGAGTGGCAGGAGGCCTGGGGAAGGCTCATTGGAGGAGGAGAACAGATGCCAGGCAAGGGGCGTGGCTTAGGACGAGGTGGGAGAGAGAAGACCGAGCTCTGGAGCCGTGCTGTGGAGTGCATTTCACCGGCAGCATCTCCCTCCTCACAACTTCCTCACTGTGAACTCCGTGACCAGCTCACTGCAGATCCTCCTGGGAGGAACAAATGCTCCATAGGATCCAAAAATATGGCAGAGTTTCCAGGTGGCGCCGGGCACCAGCCGGCTTTGAGTCTGGAGATGTTTCCACAAGGCTCATGACCAGCAGAGGGCGTCACCATCCCACAGGGAGGCACCCAGGACTCTCCATACCTCCCTGGAGAAACTGTGGAACCGCAGAGGAATCAGGCAATCCTCTCCCCAGCTACCAGCTGCTGAATTAGCAGTCTTTTGTCAAGAGTCCTGGGTTCCTAAGCCCATTCTGGGGCAATCTTTCCCTCTTTGGCTGCTGTCGCAGGCAGGAGGGCTTGGACCACACAGGTCTTTACCAGAACATGAGACCTCTTCCAGCTCTGAAATCCTAAGATTTGAGGAAATCATGCCAACGACTTAGAGAAATTGCCTTTTCCGGGCTCACACTCGCTCTGGGTTTTCTAGCACCTTCTTGCTTAGGTGAGAACTTCAGCTCCCTGTGGTGGCTTCTCACCTGGAGGTCAGAGGCAGTTGGACTTGCACAAACTGGGGTTGTGGGGGAGAGGTATCTACCTCTATATCAGCACAAAGGAGGTCTGTCAACAGGGCATTCACTAATCCTCTGGAGTAGGCAGGTGGCTCCTTCATAGACCCACAGATCCTGAGGTGGCACAGGATCCTGTTGGAGGAGGGTCCTTTCTTGGATAAGAACTAGGATGAATGTAATACAAACTTTTGTACCTTCTGCCTTTGTAACTCCCCACCCCCTCCCCCGCTACAGATGCCGTCTGTCAGGCAACAGACGGTCCAGGGGTCCATCTGTGTTAATGCTTTCAATAGAATCCCATGTTTCCCCACCGACACTCCCTTGGCCCCTCAACTGATGGCCACTTGGTGGTTAAAGCAGGGAGAGAGGCATTAAGGGAAACATCTCAGCTAACATAGTCTCTAAGCCACCCCTACCCACAACCCCACAAGCATCCTGCCATCTGGACTTGTGCAATTTCTGAGGGTGGAGGATCACCCCTCCCACTCATACTTCTTGTGCGGTAAGGGCACAGGGGCCTGGGTGGGAGTGGGGGGGGTGCAGCTGGAGGAGGGGAGGCAAGACACAGGGAGACAGCCAGACTGATGAACAGGTAGAAGAAAATCTTTTCTGGTCTCTGAGATATGGCCTCCTGACCTCTGCTCCCCCATGGTACCAGTCTTACACAGCATGCAACCTGCTCCCAGACCGAGCACCTCTGTCACACCAGTGCCTAACCAGCCCCTGGCACAGACCAGGGCTCAAATTCACGATGAAGAATTGAAGTCAGCATCACAGGGTTAAGCAGAACTTCCAGAACGGGGCTCCTTGTTTAGACAACTTTGTCACTGAGCGACCCTCCTGGCAAGGTGCTTTCTGTCTACGTCTCAGTTTCCTCCTCCTCTGGAAGAGATAATAATATGGTACCTGTCTCGTAAGGTTTGTTATGATGTATGTAAAGCACACACGTAGTGTCTCGTGTCCGAATATGGAGCCCCAGGCTCCCTCTGTGGTGGCTAGACACCGACTGCTTCCCTCTCTCGCTTCTTATTTGGGCGCCACTGACGACAGACTTGGGCTGTGGGTCATCCTCGCCTCTCCCACAGCCTGGCAGCCATGGTAACAAAGAGCTTGAGGAATGGTATCTAAGACAGGACTAGAGAAAGGCTCAGTGCCCGATCATGCCCCAACTCCGAGGACCCACTCTGGGCATATATATTCCAACCCCCACGCGAGGAACAGGAGCCTTAACTCCAGCATCCAGGGAGAAGAGAGATGATTCCATGCTTGGGGGTGATTCCATCCAGGAGGGCTCAGAATAAACCTGCTTGCAGGTTTCCGCGGCTCCCTTTCTCCTAGCCCTGGAAAGGAAGGCTGCTTTAGTTAGCTCTTCTACCGTGCAGGTGGGAAGATGAAACCCTTAGCCCTTCACTCCCTAGGGGCTTCTGCTGGGTAAATTCAGAAGTGTCACCCAGTTCCTTCTTCAAAAACCACAACCCTTCCCCTGCGCAGCCCCAGGGAGAGGCTGTCCTCTCTGAGTCTGACCCCCTGCTTCCCGGATCTCAAAACTTCCCTCAGTTTATTTATCACGACTCCTTACTGTGCCCCCATCTCCACGAACCACTAAAGCCATCATCCATTTCCTAACTTCATCCAATGTGCGTTCACAGTTTGCTTCCAGGTAGCATGTAAACCCCTGCTCGCCCCAAATGTGCTGTCCCTCCCGCTACCGTGGGCAGCTAGGTTTCCCCACTGAGCGCCCAAGTCCCCCAGAGTTTCCCGGAGCCCGGCTGGTGGCTGCGCACTGTGGGCGGGGCTCGCCATAGCGGTTCCCCCGGGGCGGTGCCTGCGTGTCGGGGGGCGAGGCCACTGGAGGCCGCTCCCCACGCCTCTCGGGAGTCTATAAAGCAAGGCTACACGCGGCCCGCTGGACTGGCGTCCCAAAGCCGTCGCCAACACCACCTAGCAGAGTAAGCGCGGCCTCCGAGGGGCGCCGGACGCCGGAGCCATGACCCTCCGCCGACTCAGGAAGCTGCAGCAGAAGGAGGAGGCGACGGCCGCGCGGGACCCCGCTGGCCGGGCTCCCGACTCTGAAGCCGCTCGCGCCGCGCCGACCCCCTCCGGCCCCCCGGCTGCTGCCGCTCCGCCCGGAGCCCCCGGGGAGGAGCTGTACGCAGCACTGGAGGACTATCACCCTGCCGAGCTATACCGCGCGCTCGCCGTGTCCGGGGGCACCCTGCCCCGCCGAAAGGTGCGTTACTTAACCTGCATCCCCAGATTCGGTACCCTGCCTTCTTCCTTCGACAGGATACACTCACCCGCAGCAACACCGGATGACCGCCACATTCCCCGGCCCTCCGACCCTGGGCCACCCGCTTTGCTCGGCCCTATCCTCAGAAGGCTCAAACCTGCCCACTCGGGTCTCGGAAGGCTGCGGCCCCCGCCATCACAACGCCCCCAGTTCTAGTGGCTCTCTGCTCCATTCCCCACGCGCGGACGCCCCATCTCCTCCCACTCCCTTGCCTTGACTCCGCCCCAGCACCCCCTTTCTCCAGTTTGCTCCATCTGGCTTTCTGCCGCCTCCTGCTCCGCCTGCGGTTGTCCAGAAGTCTAAAAACTCTCAGGACTCTGCCGCCCAAGCACCTTCTCAAGTTAGAGCAGGGTTAGGGAAGGAACCCCACCGCTTGCCTCCAACAAGTTGAGGGTCCTGGAGCCCTGGGAGGGAGAGAGACTAATGGCCCCTTAGAAGTAGTTTCCAAGAACACCCCTTGACAGGGACACCCGGCTCCCTGGGCTCAGGGCCTCACGCTTTGTCCCGCATCTCAGGTGCGGGATGCAAAAGCGCCACTCTTGTAACTTCAGCCAGGACCGGACGCAGTGGGAGAGTCACAGGGCAGGAAGGATGCGGGCCGCACCCGCCCTCTGCCCTAAGTCTCCCTTTAAGTGAAACTCTTCCTCTGCCTGAGAGGACCTGAGTCCTCAGACTCTGAGCCTCAAGACTCAGGTTAAGGAGAAGGGATGGCTAACCCTTCCCTACGCGCCCCCACTCCTCTCCTGGTCCCTGACTCCCCCCTACACACAATGAACAGCTTGTTGAGAATTTGCATTTTATGAAAATCGGGTTGAAAAACAAAGGGGTCTCTCTGTACTACTCAGTCCTTCCTTCTTGGCCTATTTGGGTACTGTCCCCACCCTAAGGCTAATCTTTAGTTCTGGAGGAAGAGGGTCCCCTTCTCTTCCTTGCTTTGGGGTAGCTTATAGGGGCAGAGAATATTAACAAAAGCACAGACCAGGAAGGCCTCAGGCAGTTTGGCGCTTGGGGGAAAGGGTTGGTCCCGGATGAGACTTCCTCCAAGAACTAAAATCTTAGGAGGAACAGAGGTTGTTTTAGGTTTTTCTGGGGTCCTGAAGAGCTCGGGACCTTCTTAAAAAAAAAAAAAAAAAGCCCCCAGTTTCTCAAGTATAGTGAGACAAGTTTGATTCTGAGATTTACTTATTTTTATTTATTTAGTAATTATTTTGTTCCAGATAAAAATTCATGGCAATATCAATAGACTCAGGTTTGGGGGACACACAGCCAGCTTGATCTGGAATCTACTGCCCTACCTACCCCCAGGCAACCTGTTCTTAGGAGATTTGACACCTCTGCCACATTCAGACTGGCATTGACAGGCCCTTGACTCTATGCTCTCCCAAAAATACTGGGTCTGCCTAAACCATTAAATGGACAGACCCAGCTGGCAGGGGTCTGTGGAGCAAGAACCTTAAGTCCATGGCTTCCTTCTTCAACTCGGGGAAGCTCCTGCCTCAGCTTGGGGGCCTGGAAGGTCTGGACCCATCAGACATGTTTGCCGGTGTGATTTCCAGATCACAGTCCTTCCCCAAGCTGGTTAGCAGAGCCCGAGTGTACATGGTCTGGAACCCAGGATAGATGTGACCCTGAAGGTCCCAGGATGGTTTGAACTCTGGTAGTGATAGCAGCAGTTTGCATTTGGGCAAATAGTTGCATTAGCACCAAGCAGAGGTGTAGCTAGGAAGAAAGTCAGGCAGCGGGAAGTGAGGTGTTTGTGGAGCTGGCTCAGGTGAGAGTCCTCCCAAAGAGGGTTCCTCAGCATCTGCCCCAGGAGAGCCCCCTCTCAGCATCTGCCCCAGGAGAGCCCCCTCTCAGCATCTGCCCCAGGAGAGCCCCCTCTCAGCATCTGCCCCAGGAGAGCCCCCTCTCAGCATCTGCCCCAGGAGAGCCCCCTCTCAGCATCTGCCCCAGGAGAGCCCCCTCTCAGCATCTGCCCCAGGAGAGCCCCTTCATTGTCTTTTCTGGCCTTTTCCCACCCAGGGCTCAGGATTTCGTTGGAAGAATTTCACTCAGAGTCCTGAACAGCAACGGTGAGTCACCCCCACCCAAAGCCCCTGCTGTGGTCCAGAAAAGTGAAGCGTTGGGGGTGGGGTAGAGCATTTCGGCCCAGCCCCCTAGGAGGAATCTCCCATCCTTGAGCATGACTTTCCTGCTAGGATTGAGGGGCAGGTGGGGGTGTGGGCTGTGTGAAGGGGCGGCAGAACAAGGGGGGTGAACCTTTGAGTCATTAGGTGCTCCTTAACCACCCCCAATCAATGCCAGTTGTGTCTTCCTGGAAGATCTGGATTAGTGAGAGGTGGGGTGGGGGTGGGGAGGAGGAGACGCCAGGGGATGTCCTAACTTGTCCTCCGTGGCTTCCTGAGCCCACCCACCCCGGCAGGCCCAGACCATGGGCATTCTCTGACCAGCTGTTTGAGTCTGACTGGTTTTATGCCTCAGGCTTTTAGTCCTCCGTTGGTGCCATCCCATAGCTGCAGTTTAGGAAGGTTATGAGATCTGAACAGAGGACAGGTGCTCATCCTACGACCTGGAGCTCAGGTTCCCTTTTTGCCTATGTTTCAAGCTCAGGACCCTGGCTTCTCTGAAATGGTCCTGTAATGGTCTGTTTGTTCCTTTAACTAAGACTCTGATGATATATGCACACACACACAATACAAACTGGTTTTTGTTGTTGCCGTTGTGCTTTTTGAGACAGGATCTCCCTACAGAGCCCTGGCTGTCCTGGAACTCAAGAGATAACCCTGCCTCCACTTCCCAGGTGCTGGGCTTAAAAAAAGCATGCACCACCATGCCCAGCTTATTTTAATATTTTAAAGGGTTATGAAAACAAAGAATAATATATGACAGAGGCCATATGGGGCCCACAAAACCTAGAATATTTGCCATCTGGCTCTTTGCAGTAGAAGTTCACAGACCCTTCCAGGAACCCAGAAAGCACTGGGACAGACAGAGAACTTCCAGGTCTCCCCAGCTCCTGCCCCAGAACATATGGGGCTTCCAAGGGAAGAGAAGTGTTCTGCACAGCATTAGGTGGCAGGGCCCGTGACTCAAGAGAGAAGCTAGAGGCCTGGTCTCCGGGGGCCTCTCTGAGGCTGCTAGACTCAAAGAAGCTTTAGGAGCCACTTTATTCTGCCTCTGGCTGGTGGAAAGGAAGGGGAAGGGGTGGGCAGAGGAAACTCTGGGCTCCCCCATCAGCCTAGGATCTGGAGCAGTTCCAGACCATTGTGTCCAGCAGGCAGCCTTCAATTCGGGAAGGGGTGGCCCCAGGCTTCCCTCCCCCCGGCCCTCACATCTGGTGGGCTGGCCACACCACAGCTGGGAGGAGCGGCTGCGGTCTGCGCCCAGCCTCGTGACTGCCCCTGGGGCTGGGCTCTGTTTTCCCCAAAGCATCAGACCCAGGATGCTCCAGTCTGGGGGGCCAAATTGGGGCCTTTGGTTAGTGAGTATATGGGTCAGACTCACTGGAAGTCTGGGGCGCTGGAAGGCTCACTCCTTTCTTAGGCCAGCCTTTCCTGGTTTACCACCCCCCACCCTCCAGCCCCACATACGAGGCTGGTTTTATTCTTCTGCGCAGCTCCCTGAGGCCAATTTCAGCTGGGTTTGGGAAGGGCATTCCAAAAATCTGTGAAGAATGAGCTGTCACAGGAGATTCTGGGTCCTTCTGGGATGTTCAAGATCAGACTTCCACATCCCTGGGCACTGAGCTGTGGGACTGTCAAGCTCCTGTTTTTTGTTATTTTAAGACAGGGCTTTACTGTGCAGCTCAGACTCAAATGCATCATCTTCCTGCCTCAGTCTCTCTCGAGGGCTAGGATTACAGATGTGGGCCCCACCATAGCCAGCTCTCCCATACTTTTCTTAATTTTAGTAATCTTGACCCTTTGTCTGCTGCAGGAAGGTTCTGACTTTGGAGAAGGGGGACAACCAGACCTTTGGCTTCGAGATCCAGGTGTGAAAAACTGGGCATAGAGTCGGGAGGGTCGAGAGGACAGTTTGGAAGACGGATAGGTCTGCTTGCCTCTGCTGAGAGTTCGGTCTCCTGTTTACAGACTTATGGCCTTCACCACCGAGAAGAGCAGCGAGTGGAGATGGTGACCTTCGTCTGCCGAGTTCATGAGTCCAGCCCTGCCCAGCTGGCTGGGCTCACGCCAGGTAGGCCTTGAGCCCAGAGTACACAGGGCTCTGGGGGCGGTGCCTAACTTTACTCCTAAGGAGAGGCATTTTTTTTTTTTTCTCTTTCATCCTCCAACTTGGAGAAGGCCAGAAGAATTAACAGAATCCTGAATGTGGATTCAGTCACACTGGCCATTTACTGTGGGACCGTGTGTGGTTCTTTTGCAAAATGGGACAGGCAACAGTGTGGTGTGGCGGTGGCGGCAGTTCCCTGAGCACAAAGTGAAGCCCGGAAAAACGTTGCTGCTTTCTAGCAGCTGTTCTGCCTCCTGGCAGCTGTGCAGTCCAGATGGGCAGAATCTGGTAGAGAAGCATTCTACCCGGTCTGCCTCAAAGTGGTTCATGAGGACCTGTCCTTCTCTAGATGGAGCACCTGTGCTGTGGCCTTCATCAAGGAATCAAATGATGGAGACCCTGAGATTAAGGTTCCAGTCAGCTAGCCTGAGACTCCCATGAATCCACATCTATTTTGTCAACACAGTTGCCGCTTGGCCCTTTCCTTCTTGCCCACTTACCAGCGGCACTTTACTAGGTAGTTCCTGATTGCCCTTGATGTAGCCACAGCCAGGTTCCACATCCTTTACAGATGTCAAACAAGCACTCCCAGATGTGAGCGAGCATGAACTCTCGTGCCTGGAGCCGGGGCCAGCTCCCAGTTGGGCACTGTTCACCCTATACCTTATCTGTATCGAATGATTCTCATGACTGGTGTGGGTTAAACAGAAACAGCTAACTCCAGGAGGAGCCTGGGAACCTGGGAGGGCTCTGTGATGGGGAGAGAGATTCCTGGGGGCACGCATATGTGATAACTCACTTCTTTTCAGATCCCTGGAACCTAGCATAGGCTGCTATATCTTGACAAGCTGATGGTCTCTGCTCAGGGAGAAATGACTATGGTTTTGTGCATTAGTTGTTGTCGTTGTTGTTTTGTTTTGTTCTTTGAGACAGGGTTTCTCTATGTAAGAGCCCTGGCTGTCTTGGAACTTGCTATGTAGACCAGACTGGCCTCAAACTCACAGAGATTTGCCTGGCTCTGTCTCCCAGGTGCTGGGAGGTACATAAAGACATGTACCACCATGCCCCCACTAGGTTTTATTGTTTGTTAGTTTTGCTTGTTTGTTTAGTGAGACAGTGTTTCTGTGTATGGCCTCGGCTGTCCTGGAATTTGCTCTGTAGACCAGGCTGGTCTAAAACTTATAGAGATCTGCCTGCCTCTGTCTCCCAAGTGCTAGAATTAAAGACATGCACTGCCACCCTCCCCCAACTGGTCTTGTGTATTTTGAATGGAGTAAAAGAGATGCCCAGGTCTCCCTACCACTGTGGATGGGAGTTCAGGAGTGGTTTCTCCAGGTCACCGTCCTGCCACATCTGGCCGGAACCCTTCCTCCACGCTCTGGGAAACAGGTCCTGACTTCTGCTCTTCCTGGCAGGGGACACCATCGCCACTGTCAATGGTCTCCACGTGGAAGGCATCCGGCACCGGGAGATTGTCGATATCATCAAGGCCTCGGGAACGTTCTCAGGTATCCATGTCTAGGTGCAGTGCCTAAGGGCTCCTGAGCTCAGCCTTGTGGTGCTTCCTCCGCCGTCAGGCTCGCTCAGCCTTTGTCCCCCTCCCCATTCCTCAGACTGGAAACGCTGTATGGGACGTCCATTCGGAAGGCAGAACTGGAGGCACGCCTGCAGTACCTTAAGGTGGGGACCAAGAAAATACAGGCTCTGCCTTCCTCTTCCTGGTCCCTGCCCCTCGGGCCCTTTTAAGAGTTCCTGCATCGTTCTTAACCTCTGTTAGCCCCGAGGGTTCTGTGCCTTTCTCCCTTTCCCATGTGTCTCCATATCCTGCTGGTGACCTGGTAGTCCTGACAGTTGGCTGCATGTGTCTTACAGCAAACCCTGTACGAGAAGTGGGGAGAATACAGGTCGCTGATGGTACAGGAGCAGCGGCTAGTGCATGGTGAGTAAGTAGGTCGGCCGTTTCCACGGACAGCACCCCCCCAGCAGCACCCCCCTCTTAGAACCCGCAGGGATGGCCTGGAGCTACTGCTGTGGACCCCACTGTTGATACACAGTTTTGTTCTCACAGTCGCCCTCTGGAGGTTAGGGTTGAGTACTGCTGTATGGTGCAGGCCTTTAATCCCAGGAGGCACAGGCACAGGCAGAGAGGCAGAGAGGCAGAGGCAGGCTGATCTCTGAGGCCAGCCTAGTTTACAATAGTAAATCCTAGGACAGCTAGGGCTCTGTGGAAAGACCCTGTCTCCAAAAGAAGAAGCGTGTATATGTATGTGCATCTCAGTCCTTTCTGTGGAAAGATCGTCTCCAAAAGGAGCGTGTGTGTGCGTGCGTGTGTGTGTGTGTGTGTGTGTGTGTGTATTAACTCCAGCTTTACAGACAGAAAGACTGGGGCCTAGGGCCCTCGTAGGGTAGCTACAAGGAAAGAACAGGATCTTCTGCCCATGCCTTCTGACCCTTAGCCTAGGCGCTCTGGCCCCTTGATTCAGGAAGCTCCCTGGTCTTTTGTCTCCACAGGCCTGGTGGTGAAGGACCCAAGCATCTATGACACACTGGAGTCCGTGCGCTCCTGCCTCTACGGTGCAGGCCTGCTTCCAGGCTCCCTGCCCTTTGGGCCTCTGCTCGCTGCGCCTGGGGTGCCCGCGGGGGCGCGCGGCGGGCCAAAGGGGACACCGACGACGACGCCGTGTACCACACGTGTTTCTTTGGGGGCGCTGAGCCGCAGGCGCTGCCACCCCCGCCACCCCCCGCGCGCGCGCCAGGCCCGAGCTCCGCCGAGACCCCGGCGTCTGTGCTGTGTCCCGCACCCCGCGCCACGCTCAGCCGCAGCGCCAGTGTGCGGTGCGCGGGCCCAGGCGGGGTGGCGGCGGGGGCGCGCCGGGCGCGCTCTGGACTGAGGCCCGCGAGCAGGCCCTGTGTGGCCGGCCTACGCAAGACCAAGTACCGCAGCTTCCGCAGGCGGCTGCTCAAGTTCATCCCGGACTCAACCGCTCCCTGGAGGAAGAGGAGAGCCAGCTGTAGGGGCGCGGGTGGGCAGGTGGGAAGTATTTATTTATTTATTCAGCGTAACAGCCAGTGCAAAAAGTAGGGGCAGTAGTGTCGGTCTAAGGACCCCAGGAGCCCAAAGCTGTGGGAGAGGGTCCTTGCTAGCTCTGAACCTTCTGGTCGGTTCACGGCTTGTCTGCTGAGAAAAAAAAAGGAGCCTAGTTGCTTTCTGTCCTCTCCTAAACCGCAGCAGGAGCTCTTTAGGAGGAGAATAGACACTGGGAGTTGGGAAAGGTCTGGGGGACCAAAAAGGGCAGTGCCAGTTTAAAATCTGGGTCAGTCGTGCCTTGTGGGGGCCCTGTCCCAAGAAACCCTCTTCTCAGCTTTACTAGCTCCCCAGCCCTTAACCTTGGGGAGAGGAGATCCACGATGGATCATTCCCCACCCTGCGGAGACAGACAGATAGACAGACACACTCATGACACACACACACACATCAATGGACCAGTGGGCCCCAAGGGGGCAAGGTGCTGGTCCCCTCCCTCCAACTTTGACCCCTAAGGGCTTAACCCCTGTCCAGGGGTCTGTAACTAAGCGGGGTCCTGCCAGGCAGGGGTCCTGGGTTCTCTGCTCCTTGGGGAACAGAAATGAGCTCATTCAGGTGAGGTGGGGCAGCCTAGACTGTTCCACTGTTTTCTGCATATGTTGCTTCTGAACCACAAACTGTATAAAATTGATGGTTTTTTTTGCATCTGTGTCAGTGTGGTAACTGCCTGTGGGGAAGGATTGTGCTCAGGCAAGCTCCGACACAGCGCCATGCAGCCCCCTCCAAACACACACAGGCTGCACTTCACATCTATCTTTCAACCTAAAGCCTAGGGAAATTGTCTAGGGGATTTTAATGAACATGTGCTGGCCTGAACTGAGGCCCCACACCCTCTTTTGAACCCGGGCCTCTCGTTCAGGTGCATTTCTGAAGCTTCCCCTCCAGATACAAGAGACACACGGTCACTTGTCTAACATCCCTTCCTGACTTCCTGGCAGAGGTCTGTCTTGAGTAGACGCTAGATCCACAGACTTAGCCACTGTTCACCCAACCTGTGACAGACAGGTCCGTCTCCTGGCCCTCCTCCCATCATCCTTCACTCCTGTATCTCCCTGGCTAAGCCCTGAGCTTCATTTCCAGGCTCCTTACTGCTCAGAATGCTGGCTACAGACATGTCCCTCTGGGCCTCCGTATTGGCTTTTCCACTAGAGACTCCTTCAGTATTTGATCTACCTCTCTAAGACCTGCGCACTCAGTCAAATGTAGCCATGCTCTCTGTGACGGCCTGGGCTTGTTTCCATCACACTATGAATCACCATCTGGAACTGTCTTGACGTTCATGGGTTTAGTGGTTGGCCAATCCTCCCCACTCATGAAGGTGTATGTCCTTCCCACTCAGGAGGGTGTAGGTGCTCCCCACTCAGGAGGGTGTAGGTGCTCCCCACTCAGGAGGGTGTAGGTGCTCCCCACTCAGGAGGGTGTAGGTGCTCCCCACTCAGGAGGGTGTAGGTGCTCCCCACTCAGGGGGTGTAGGTGCTCCCCACTCAGGAGGGTGTAGGTGCTCCCCACTCAGGAGGGTGTAGGTGCTCCCCACTCAGGAGGGTGTAGGTGCTCCCCACTCAGGAGGGTGTGGGTCCTTTGCAGCAGGCTCAGGACTTCCTGGCCAATCCTAGCACAAAAGACCATCAACACAGCATGTTCCCAACCACATCCAGGAAGCAACCTACTGAGCAACAGGGTAAGGGTAGTCCACAGCAAGCAGCAGAGCAGGGTCTGGCACCTAAGATTGCTGTCCTGTGGCAGTGGCCAGCATTCCATTGTGGCTTTGAGAGACGTCTAGGTGGAGCCTTCCCTGGGACGTATCCCATTCCACAGTCTGCACTTACCTTCCTGGAGTGGGCCCCACCTCTTTCCACAGTCTCACTGTCAGCCTTCCTTTGCAAAGCGGTCAAGTGACCCTTTCAAAAGCAAACCCAGGGCTGGTTCCAGACCACTTGGGAGGTGGAGGCAGAAGGGTCAGGAGTTCAAGACTAGCCTCAGCGGACTGACTACACAGCAAGTTTGAGGTCAGCCTGGGCTACAAGAGTAGACCTAGTCTCAAAAAAAAAAAAAAAGAAAGAAAAGAAAAAAGAAAAGAAAAGAAAAAAAGGTTCGTAAAACACTTCAGCAGAAAACAACCAACTCCTAAAGGTCATTCTGTGACACCCCGTGGGGGCTACAGCACATGTGCAACTGTGTGAAATACAGAAACCATACATACAATAATAAATACATGATATTTTAATTAAAAAAAATTTTTTTTTTGAGGTAGGGCTTTCTACATAGCCCTGGCTGTCCTGGAATTCAGTGCTGGGATTAAAGGCATATACCTTTTGTTTGTTTCTTTTGCTTTGTTTTCAAGACACAATTTCTCTGTGTAGCCTTGGCTGTCCTAGAACTCACTCTGTAGACCAGCCTGGCCTAGATCTCACAGAGATCTGCCACAAAAGCCTGGCCTCATCATTTTTCCGTTTTTTCTGAATAAATCAAACTTCAACCCTCACTTCAAACCCATCGCTACCCCGTGGAATTAAAAACACGGAGCTAAAATTTTTTACTGCAACCTGTCTGTCCGTCACCTCACTCTAAGCTGCCACATTATAGAAAGCTATGGGCCTAGTCACGCAGCCATTGGAACCCTTGTGTGGTCCTCAAACCCATCCACGTGACGTCGGGATAACCTGCATCCGACCTCATGGGATTTCTCCCTACGTCTCTCTCCCATCTCTAACTCTTTCTCCTCTCACGCCACAGATATTTACACCAAACTACTCTTTCTGTTCCAGTTCTCCAGCGATGCCAGGCTTTCGCTGGCTTCTGGCCCTGGTGCCTTTGTCTATGTCACTCCATCTGCCTGGAATACTTTTCTGGATCGATTCCTTGTCCTGAGGTCCTGGCTTAACATCGCCTCCTCTAAGGTTTTTTTCAGAGCCCACCGGAAACAGTTATCGTTCCCTTATTCTAAATCTCAAGCCCCTTTGTTTATCTTCTTTATGGCTCTTTCTCTGGCTTGGTAATTATATTCACTTCCTGTGTTGATACTCTTGACTCTGTCTTTTGCCATCGTTGGAGTAGATACAAAGCCTTTTATAAGGTTGCAGCTCCGGGTTGGGGTGCGGCTCGGTGCCAGAGACTTCATGTGTGTGAGGTCCTGCTTCAGTCCTCAGCATGGCAAAAATAAAAGAAGATGAGAACCAACTGTGAGTCAGTCGGTAAAGCCCCTGAAGGGGTTCACCCATGCCCCGCCCCCAGCGAAGTGCTCAGTGAAAGCTCAGGAGGGTCTGAGGATCACGTGCCTCCTGGGTTTACAGCTGGATAGGGGCAAACACAGCCTCTGCACCTGTGAGCCCTGGGGGTGGGGAGAGGCAGCCCCTCTTCTGCTTCACCTGCAGCTGGCATCTATGAGCTCCTCTTACAACGTCCCCTGGGGCTGGTGGTGGCTCCCGTTGTGGCACCTGCAGCTTGCCTCTGTGCCTTTTCTGCTTTGGGAGGAAAACAGCTTCTCTAAGCTCTTGTGTTTGAACAGCTGCTCTGCATGGAGGCCCGGCATCCTTAAGCTCATGTCTAGGGGAAGAGGCCCCTCACACCTTTGTTCTCAGAGCCCAAGGCTGCCAGCAGACCAGCTGCCTGGCACAGGTTAGCCCTTGCAGGGTGTACGGGCTTCCTGGGTCTCTCTTGCTTTCTGTTTCCTGGGCAGGTTCCCAACCCCAGCCTGTTCCTAGCGCTCTGCCACGCTCTGCCATGCAGCTGGTCTTGAGAGTGATATCAGTACCCCTCGCCCAGGCTGAAAGGGCTCTTACCCAGCTGGTCTTCTACACCCAAAAGAGGGGGAGAGTGGTCCAGGGTGGGGCCGGATCCCTCCTCTCAGCTGATGGATGACGGCACCAGCCTCCTGCCGTGTAGGTGGGTGACAGGGAGTGACTAATGTGCCAGCTCTGTTGCTAAAAATTAACCCAGGGATCGTGTTTGGCGGAGGGGGTGGGGGTGTGTGGGAAAGGAGCGGGGACTGCAGTATTTTGTGGTCGGTATTCCCCTGCCCTGACTCCCTCCCCTTCCTACCCGCCTTCTGCTCTGCCCAGGCCATGAGGGGCCCCAGAAATCCCAGGGACGAAAGTGAGTGCCACACGGTGGGAAAAGACACATATGAGATTCCATATTGGATTCTGTCTGAGGTCCCCATAGAGCTAGGCACCATTTCCTGCCCCACCCCCCACCCCCCACCTTAGGGCAGGGGAGGAAGGGTTCCTGGAGGAGGGGGGTATGAGGTCAGGGTCAAAGTGAGAACTGGGTTGAGACTGTAAACCTGTAAGCCTCACTTGTGGGAGGAGAATGGGAGTAGGAGAGGTAGACGGAAGGTAGATTTGAAAGAACAGGCAGCATTTGAGGTGTGCCTGATCACAGAAGGAGGAGGCTATTCGGTTAAGAAGGATAAAATTTCCCTGTGAATGAAAACATTTCTATCATGGTTTAGGAGAGGGGTAGGTTCTTAAAACTTATTTCTGGGGCACATGGAAGGGTCATAGGCATGGAAAAGGGCTTTGTCGGTACATTAAAAATATATCTGCTGGAAGAAGTGACTCCACAATACTTTTGGTTCCCCCAGTAAAACCACACCAGAGAACTTAAGCTGGGTGTCAGCCAGAGAAGTGAGACCTGGGAGGTACTTTCTGTTCACCAGCCAGCTGGAGAGATGAGAGAGATACCAAATTCCCCAAGATCAAGAGAGACATCAAGTTGTCTGACTGGGAGGCAGCCTGGTCCTTCATTGATGAGATGGAAGGACCCAAGTGGGAGATGGTGTGCTCAGAGATAATAGGGCAGAGTGCTGACCCCTGGTGGTGGCCCCGAGCATTGCACCCCTAGGTCCTGCCCTTTTTGTCCTGCTCCACACTCCAAGAATCTGGAGCCTTCCTTGTCCCCTAGTCTTTTCTCGGAATCACTTCCCATTGCCTCTCCTTATGTCTCATAGCTTACAGACGATCAAAGGAGGAATCCTTACCCCATTCTCCTCAGCCCACTAGCTCAGGGCCTGGCATTGAGTGGGAGATTGGTTGTTTGGTTTTTTTTGTTTTTTGTTTTTCGAGACAGGGTTTCTCTGTGTAGAGTGGAGATTGGAACAGCTCTGTCCCTGTGGAGAAATAGATAATAAATCCAAGAGATCCCTTCAAGAGAGAACATGCAAATTTATACAAAAAGTAAAAGTAAAAAGTTATACAAATGTTGCCTTTGAGCCTCTTTCCAGTTTCCCGTTGGGAACTCCTGGTCAGTGTGAATCACCCAGATTCACCCAGATTCTCAGGTTCATTTAAAAAAGCTCTTAGGGTGACAGCTCCCAATTGTACAGCAACCACAGGACAGTCTGGGATTCTTCAGATGCCTCTCTTATGGACGGTCAGCTCCAACCCTAGATTCTCTGGTCAAGCAAGTACTATCATGATGATTCAGGTGCAGCAGAGGATGGTTAACAGCGACGATGGCTCCTCCCCTTTCGTCCCCCTCGTCATGGTCCAGGTGCTCTGGGCTAGCACCAGGGCATCTGAGTTTTTCAAAGTACCCTAAAGCTGAGTAGAGCGGTGTGCTCCTCTAGTTCCAGCTACTTCCAAGGCTGGCAAAGGAGGGCTCTGGAGCACAAGAGTCAGCTTGGGCAATATAGAAAGAGTCCTGTTAGGGTTGGAGAGGAGAAGGAGAAAGACCAGGGCTGCTTATAATCCCAGTACTTTAGAGGTGGAGGCAGGAGGATCTCAAATTTTAGATCAGCCAGAGCTGCATATTGAGACCCTGTCTCAGAAAGCAAGAAAAGTAGAAAAATCAAAATCAAGAAAAAAAAAAAAAAACCCACCAGATATTATGGTAAGGATGGATTGATAGGATTTTGAATATAGGTTATTCTAGATCTACATCCGAGATCTAGGATCCATACCCACCAGTACCATGAACTGCAATGCAAGTATTGATAGAGGTAGTGAGGTACATCTTCCCTGAGGAGTGGGAAACCAGGGAGAACTATGCCTCCCACTGGTCTGGAATCCCTGCATACTGTTGCATGAAATGCTTGTTGTTGTTTTTTCCCCTGTGATAGCACAGGCTGGATTCGAACTGGAGAGACGGATGCCTCAGACTCCAGAGCCCGGCAACTGCAGCGGTGCGCCACCGCTGGCCAGCGCATGAAATGTGTGTAAGGTGAAGATGCCCTTTAGAGACGCCCAGTTGGATACACTGTGTAGCTGGGTGCTGCCAGTGCTCTGGGTTGAGGGAGGAGGTGGACACCGGAGCAGAAGCACGCAGTAGTAGGTTGGGCTCATCCGTAGATCAACAGGTTTTTGTTTGTTTGTTTGTTTGTTTTGCTTTGTTTTTCGAGGGGTTCTCTGTGTAGCCCGGGCTGTCCTGGAACTCACTCACTCTGTGGACCAGGCTGGCCTCGAACTCAGAAATCCACCTGCTCTGCCTCCCAAGTGCTGGGATTAAAGGCATGCGCCACCACTGCCCGGCTGAGATCAACAGTTAATCAGACTCCAGCTAGTGATGGAGATTTGCAGCCCAGCAGCCGTGGGAGACACTGCAGGGCTGACATGCAAGTTCGGGACCTGGTTAAAGTGGGATGGAATGGAGAGGCGACACCCCAGTAGAGTCAGCTGGGCATCGCCCTCACCACCTTCGCCTGCTCTTAAGACTGAGAGGCTGACGGCTGAATTGCAGAGGCAGGCTCTCTCGTGGAGGCGGAGCCGCCACGAGCAGGGTGTGGGTGGACGTGAGGACTCTGCCTAGTGTTCCACAGGGAGCTGGGAGGGAAGCAGGTGGCGGCGCCCAAGTGAGTAACCGCCGTCCCACAGCAACTAATCTCAATGCCTCAAGTCCAGGAGATGCGACAAGGCCCTCTCTGCCTTTGCTGGGCCCTTCTTGCACACCCAGGCCTTGGCACAAGCCAGACTTTTCTTGCACACGCCGTGAACACCCAGGTCCTTCTTGCCCACCTGGGCCCTTTTTGTCCACATCTACTCCACCACACCCCACCACTCCAGCTTGGACTCCCACCTCACAGTCATCGTGTTCCCCTGTGGGGATAGCCTCCCTCCCACGTCCAAACTCCAACCTGGAAGCACAGGTCTCTTCCTACCCGGGAGGGGGATACAGGGGAGGGTTGTGGTCCCCGCCTCCTGGCAGAGCAGAGGAGCGGCGTGACGCGCCTCTGCTGCCACACTCCGGCACTGTCACCTGATCACCTTGTCACCCGGGCCCCTCCCTAGGGGGCTTCAGGGCTTCAGCCCTCTCTCTCTCTCTCTCTCTCTCTCTCTCTCTCTCTCTCTCTCTCTCTCTCCTTTCTTTTTTGAGAGCGGGTCTAAGCACACTACCACAGAATATATCGACATCAGTCTATTTTCTTTTAAAAGATTTATTATGTTTTATTTATTTGTTTAGCATGTGTGTCTAGGCCGTAGGACAGCCTGTGGGAATCAGTTCTCTTACCACCGTGTGGGTCTACCATGCCACACTTGGTGGCAATGGCCCTTCCCCAAGGTTGATCATCTCACCAGTCCCTGCAGCCCATTTTCTAAGCCTATAAGGTAGGTGGGGAAGTTTTTATTACATGCCATTTTGTGTCCGTCCTGGCCTTTTTCTTTTTCTTTCTCTTTTTCTTTCCAAGAGAAGACTTTTGGTTAAAAGCCTGGTGTGCCATCAAGGAAAGAAAGGACCAGAGGCCATTGCCTCTTTGACTGGCTCTCTTCCCAGCCGTGAGTGGCCTCATTGTTTTTCCGGTGCACTGGCATTTCCCTGCCGCACCGTCGGTCTGACTCTCCCTCTGTCCCTGTCACCTTTGCCCAGACAATGGCAAAAGCTCTCATTTCACCCAGGTCCTGCTACTCTGCTGCCTCCAGAAGCCATGATGTCCTTGGTCATTGAACTCTCTGATACTCTCTTACCACTCATTTTATTTTTCTATGCTCTTGTTGATATATATATATATATATATATATATATATATATGCACAAAGGAATATATATACAACAAGGGAATATATGTATATATAATATATATGTATATATATTTCTTTAATAAATAATGTATTTCCACGAAAGACCAGGGCTTTTAAAGACAGGATCTTGCTAGGTATCCGACTCACCTGGAATTCAATAGATAGCACAGGCTGACTACAATTTTTTTTTGTTTTGTTTTTGTTCTGTTCTGAAGAGGTCCTCATGTAACCCTGGCGGCCTGGAAATCAATAGGTAGAAACAGGTTAGACTTGAACTTACACAGATCCTCATGCCTCTCAAGCTCTAGGATTACAGATGTGTCACCACGCCCAGTATTTGTGTGTTTTATATGTGTACATACATGCCTGTGGACGCACCTGCGAGCGTGTGTGTGTGTGTGTGTGTGTGTGTGTGTGTGAATATGTGGAAACCAGAGGTTAATGTTGGGTCTCTTTCTCAAGTAGTTGCCCCATGCCCCATACCCTGGGCTTTTTGAGAGTTTCATGTGACCTTGTGGTTCCTAAGAGAGGACCTAGCACCCCATAGGCCTTGGGTATTTTGTTTTTGTATGACTATGAGTACATAGAATCACCTTTTTCTCTTAATCAAAAGTCAGCAGTACCACTTATGGCCAGTAGAGGACACTGCCACACAGCTCCTGGTAAACTGGGTGCTATGAGAGATGATTATAAGGCCCATAGGCTCTTCACTGCCCACTCTGGGAGTGCTCCCAGTTCTGGAACCAGTAGAAGCTCACCTCCTCCCCTGGCTAATCTGTCCTGGCAGCCTGAAGCTGGCAAGCCCTGGGCCATATCATCCTGAAGCAAGCTCCCAGCGCCTGAGGTCAGAATACCCTGCTTGGTTGGTGTCTTGGACACACCCCTTAGCAGCTGATGCCTTTAGACAGATCACACCCTGTCCCTGGCTCTGCAAAATGACAGCAATCGTTTGAGTGCGCTGCTAGCTCCGAGGTTTGCTGTGAGGTCGGAACAGAAGTGTTTTTGTAAGTGTAAACATTAGAGAGATGTAACGTACACACACTTTCACTGCTGGGACGGCTAAATGAAGGTGGGTTTATGGAAGGGATTAAGGTGGCGAGGGAGAAGGAAGTTAAAAATAACAAGTGCTTTTCACCAAGTGCTTATTAGGAGCCAAGGCCGAGGAAAGTGAGCCGAAAATATTGTCTAATTATAGCCAACACTTACACAGTGCTGACCTTGGGCCAGGAGCTGTTTAAGTGCCTCATGCATACAAACTGCTCAGATCCTCGTGACTCAGGGGAGAAGGTGGTACCCCTGATGTGCTTCTACTCAGGAAGATGAGGCACGAAGTAGCTGGTTTGTAGTCTACTCAGGTGGAAGGGGCTGGCATTCAAAGCACAGCGATTTGCCCCCTGGAACGGTCTCTGAAGTCACAACCACACCTCAAAGAAGATATTGTTGCAATTCCTTATAGTACGTCGGAAACATACCATAAAAACGTATTTGAGTCCAGACTTCCCTGCCTCTCACACCATACCTCCAGAGCTATACCTCCCATACCCATGGGAGGAGAATGAAGAGCTGTGGGAAGTAGCACAGGTTTCTCTCAGAGCAGCAGGGTAGATTCAAGCAAGGCAGAGCTTGGGAGAGAGGGTTTAATGTGTGGGAAGGAAGGATGGGCTATCTCGAGCCTCGGCTCCTCCTACACTCTGAGGTGCTACTCTGACTGGAGAAGGTGAGAACAATCCCAAGCCTGCCACAAGCACCCACCCCTCGACTCATCTTCTAGCTTCTAGCCTGTTATATAATCCGAGCTCTGTCCACACTTGGAAATAATCATGGCTCAGCAGACT
Source organism: Mastomys natalensis (assembly GCA_021653895.1). Lineage (NCBI taxonomy): Eukaryota > Metazoa > Chordata > Mammalia > Rodentia > Muridae > Mastomys > Mastomys natalensis. Next base: position 103,563 of record JAJTUV010001620.1, on the reverse strand, counting down.
GGGCTTGGGGGCATGATGAATGGTCCTTAGGATGATCGGCTGCCGGCCAGCTGCTCCTGAGGTGACCTGAGGGCCTGCCATAGCTCAGGTTCCCCAGCCCTTCCTGGGAAGTGGCCCTGTCTGGTCTACAGTAAAAGTCCTAACGTTGTGGCTTCGTGTTTGGGTGTTTATGTGAGTGCCTGGTGGATCATCTTGTTTACAGCCTGCACACCCAAGGCTGCCCACAACCAGTCTGAGCCCACCTGCAGCCCCATGGGAAGCCAACAGCCAGGCCTTCCTTCACAGCAAACCCTTTATCATCTTTGGAGAGGCCCATAAGCGCATCTGGGCACTGGGCTCTTCTGGGTTCTCTGCCAAGGGCTCTCAGGTGAAGAGGAAGGAGAGCCAAAGACACTGGGCAAAGGGATCCAGGAAGATGTAGTAGAGACAGAGGCCTCAGGGCCCAGAATCCCACAGGCGTTCCATCCCATCCACCATAGCCCACTGAGTCATTAGTGTTGTGACCCATCCCACTTTCCTCAGGCATAAGACACACTCTGATGTCCACTGGAGAGGGGAGAGCCAAACACACCCTCTAGGGATCAGGCACGAGCCTTTATTCCTGAGAGACCCCTGGACACACTTCTGAAGACCAACTGCTTTAAGGTGAGTTGGATTTCATTCCCAGCACAAAAATAAATATATAAACAAAAACAAATATAAAATAAATATCATGATTTTGATAAGTATGACCATCCATTTCTGTATCTGTTAATATCTATCAAGCCTGGCGATGCCTGCTTATAATCCCAGTTATTCATGGAGCTGAGGCAGGGGGATGGAAATTCAAGGCTTGCCTGGGCTACAGAGTGAGTTCTATACTGGTCTCCAGAACTTGTACAGATCTGTTTCAAAGTGAAACATAAAAAGGGTGTGGCTATCGCTTAGCGGCAGGGTGCTGACCTACAATGTGAGCGGCCCTGGGTTACATTCCCAGAACCACAGAAAATAAACAACCGAATAAGGCTTCAGGTATAGCTCAGCTAGTAGAGCACAGGACCTTCTCCCACCTTCTGCACCCGCTCACTCCCAGAGCCTCTCCAGGATCAAGTCCTGCCCAGTACTCTGCACCTTCCTTGGGAGTTTATGGGTCCTGGGTTTTCCAAGTACTGCCAAGGCCCAGAAGACACGGGCCCAAAGGTACCCAGGTTCCCTAAGGGAACCACCATGCTGCCTGCACGGGGAAGGACTTGGTCTCCTCTGGCACCCTCCGCCTGTCTGACTCTCCAGGCACTCCCCTGTGGGGCTTGTCAGCAGTAACCAGAGCTGGCTCCGTGGCTGAGAGCAGTAGGAACATCGTTTCTTGGCAACCGGGAACAGCACGTAAGATTCAGTTAGTCACCAGTGCCAGCAGGTCAGTCCTCCCACAGCCTCTAGAGCGTCCCCTGCTGGCCAACGGCATGAATCATTTCTACGCCAGCACACCTAAGGTTCTAGCCTGAGCTAGAGGCTCTTTTACCCTTCTGTTTCCTGCTTCCTCAAAATAAAATTGGTGCTTATTATGTATAATATATAAAATATATTGTGTGATATATATGTGTGTGTGAACATATATGTTCCAAATATACGTGTGTGTGTGCTGATCCTTGCATACCAATGTGCTATGCCTTTATCTTTCTTTTATTTCAAGTTTTTTGTTTATTTGTTTTGTTTTTCAAGACAGGGTTTCTCTGTGTTGCCCTGGCTGTCCTGGAACTCACTCTGTAGGCCAGGTTGGCCTCGGACTCACAGAGATCTGCCTCTTTCTGCCTCCTGAGTGCGCTGCCACCATTGGGGCTTTCTTTCAAGTTTTAATTTGTTTGTGTGTGTTGTTCTGTGTGTGTGCGAATGCGTGTGTGTGCGGGCGTGTATGTGTGAGTGTGTGTGTGAGAGAGTGTGTGCGTGCATGTGTGAAAGTGTGTGCATGTGTGTGTGTGTGTGTGTAAGTGTGTGCGTGTGTGTTGCCTGAGGTGGTGGCTAGTTTTTATGTCAACCTGACACAGGCTAGAGTCGTTTTGAAAGAAAGAACCTCAACTGAGAAAATGCCCCCAACAGATTGGTCTATGAGCAAGACTTATGATTTGTCTCCTTCATCCGTGATGGATGTGGGAGACCAGTGTCTTGCGTGTGATGCCATCCTTGGGCTGGTGGTCCTGGGTATTATAGAAAAAAAGCACCTGAGCAGCCATGAGGAGCAGCCAGTAAGCAGAACTTCTTCATGGTTTCTGCATCAGCTCTTCCCTCTGGGTTCCTCCTCAAGTTGCTTTTGGTCACAGTATTTTATCACAGTAATAGAAACCCCAAGACAGTCTGAATGTGTGTGTATGTAACTTATGCAGAGTTGGCTGTAGAATCCCTTGGGTTTGAATGTCCACACAGTTGTGAGCTGCTATGTGAGTTCTAGGAATTGAACCTAGGTCCTCTGAAAGAACAGCCAGCTCTTATGACTGAGCCATCTCTCCAGCCAGCCAGAGGTCTTGTTTTTTTTTTTTAAGATTTTATTATTTTATATGTGTGAGTACACTGTCACTGTCTTCAGACACAACAGAAGAGGGCATCAGATCCCATTACAGATACTTATGAGGCACCATGTGGTTGCTGGGAATTGAACTCAGGACCTCTGGAAGAGCACTCAGTGCTCTTAATCATTGAGCCATCTCTCCAGCCCAAGGTCTTGTTTTTACAACATGTTGAAATCTATTAAGCAAAAATTACAATGATCTAATTTTTGGCCCCAGCTCTGTAGTAAGATGGGAGTCAGATGAAACCGCTTCAGCTTCCTCTCTGGGAGGTAACAGCAGCCACAATGTGCCTGTGAGGCCTCAGGGGCAGCATGTGAACCCTGTGGCCTCAGAGTGCCTGTAAGGCCATAGGGCCCCATGTGAGCCCCGCCTTGTTTCTTCTCAGCCTGTGACAGCTTCTTGGGGCCACAGTTTTCTAAATACCAATGCAGTGCTCACTTTACAGGGATGGTGAAAGAAGAGACAAAGCAAGGAAAGCTGTCAGCACAGATCCTGGCCCAAGACCCTGCAAGATGCAGCAGGGTCCATCCCCACCCCCTCAGGTCTTCCACCACACTCCCCTCTAGCCATGTATTTTATTCTGCTGCTTTAAGGGGCCATGCTCTGGCCCAGCTCTGGCTTTCCCATGTACTATTTCTTCTGTTTGGAATGTTTCTCCTCTGTTTAAAAACTGTTTCATGCTGGACATGGTAGTGCTACCTTTAATCCTAGCACCCAGGAGGCAGATCTCTGTGAATTTGAGGCTAGCCTGGTCTACAGAGTGAGTTCCAGGACAGCCAGGGCTATATAGTGATATTCTGTCTCAAAAACAAAAGCAAAACAGTTTCAGTAGAGGGACACATTGTATCCCTCTCTAAATTACGACTTTGAGTTAATGTCCCATTGCTCCACAAAAAGCCCAGACAGAGCAAAAGCCTGTGGGGAACTGGAGTTCACTCCTATCTTGAACTGATTATTCATTCCACATGGAGTTCCTGCTCCTTCAGACTCACAGTGAGATGCAAGCCTGGTTTCCCTGGTCATTCTCTTCTCCCCAGTTTCCTGAGATACTTCTTTACGCTCTATACTCAGTGATCCTTCTTATCCATTTTGGATACCCAGGACTCCTCAGAATGCCAGAATCCAAGAATTCAAGTCCGCCATGTATAATATAATATATTATACAGTATAATAGTCATATATAATTATTCTCTATAATTACTTATTTACATTTTAAGATAGTCTTACTGTATAGCTCAGGTTGGCCTCAAATTCAAGATTCTCTTACCCTAGCCTCCTGAGTGCTGGGATTACAAGCACAAGATGCCATACTTGGTTCTTCTCTATACTGTAAAGTTCTGCATTACTGGTAACATCTAGTGTGGTGAATGTTATGTGCGTTATTGTAACTCTCAATTATTTAGGCAATAGTGACAAGAACAAAACGTCTAGATAAGTCCAGTGCAGGTGTACTTTTGTCTTGTTTTCTTGAGACATTGGAACCCACCCCTGAGAATGACATCTGTATTTCTGGAGAAGCTTGGTCAATACAATACCAGGTTCCCTGAGCTCTGACTACCTCCTGGGTAGAGAGATGTCTGTTTCGTTCTCCTTGGCATCTTCTCACGGGGGGTGGGGGGGTATTTGACCTGAGCATTCTGGGAAGCATGGTTCAGCTTTTTGTACCTCGCCATCTCTCATTTCTTTCTCCCTCCTGCCTCCAAGTGGTCTTATTTTTTTGTTATTGTTTAAAAAACGAACACCCCCCCAAACCAAACAAATCCAGACCTTAGACATCTACTTATTTTATGTGTGTGAATTTTTGCCTGTGTGTATGTATGTGCACCACGTGCATGCCGAGTGCCCACTGAGGTTAGAAGAGGTCGTTGGATCTCCTGGACTGGAGTTAAGGATGTTTGTGAGGACGCAAATCCGGGTCCTCTTAGAGCAGCTGGAGCTCTGGACAGTTGAACCATTTCTCCAGCCCTTCTGTTTTGCTTTTTTTCGGGGCAGGGTTTCTTGTAGCTTAGGCTGGCTAACTCCCAAAAGCTGAGATTACAGGCCTGGGCTACCACGCCCAGCAATTAACTTCATTTTTGCTCCATTGCTTGTGTGAGTCTAACGGAAAAGGGCCTAAGAATTGAGGACCTTCACCTTTAATCGCACTCCATGCCCCTCGGGACTGGCTGGAACAGATTTGGAAGCCAAGTCTCCAAACCAGCCGCGCTACAAGTTTCCACACACCCCCACCCACCTCCTGCCAGAGCCAGGCCACCCCCACCCGGGCAATGACGTCTATTTGCATACACCAGCGCCAAAGGAAGCATTGGCTCAACGATGATTTGCATGCTCTCACGCCATTGGCTGCGAGGGCGGCGCGGCAGCCAATGGCTGCAGCGGTGTTTACAGCGCGGCCTGGGTGATGTAATGGAATCCTGGCTCGCCCGGCGGGCTCCCTGCGGACTGCGCGGTGACGTAGCGGCTTCCCCGACCGCACCCGGCGTGCAGGGCCTGGCGCGGGCAGCAGGGGCATGGCTCGCCCCGGGCTCGGCGCTGCTCCGTGGCTCGCCGCGTTCCTTCCGGCTCAGTGTTCCGGTGGCGGGACCTGGGGAGGGGTGCTCAGGCCAAATCCGGTCTCGGGCGAGGTGACAGAAATTTGGAATCAGACACCGGAGGATGACAGCTCCTGCTCCTCTGGAAGTGCAATTAGGGACTTCGCACTTTGTCAGTCACGCAGCCCTGCAGCCTTTGCTGTTGTTGACCGGTGTGTGGGTGTGGGTGGGGGCGGAGTGATTTTGTAACTCTAAAGTTACAGAAGATTTTGATGTGTTTTTAATCAAGAGCCCTGGTTTTGATTTGTGGGAAATCTTTGCTTAACTTCCCCCATTTCCGGCCTGGTGACCAGGGCCACTTTCTCATGTTGACCCAGATGATCCTCAGTGACAATAGCAACAAAAAGACAACAGATGTGGGAACACTTGGTGAAGCACCCGGAAGGGAAGAAAGTCTTTCTCTCCACCTCCAATCCAGTGGCCTTCTAGAACCCTGGGATAGTCTTAAGTGACCCCATTTTTTTTTTTTAAATTTTTGCCCTTGAGTGTATGCTTAAACCTGGGGAGAGGCGGGGGACCCCAGCCGAGTAGATATTGATCCTGAGGCTGAGGAAGGGACCTATGAAGGGAATCCCCTTTGCAGTCCCAGGCACATTCTGAGTGAGACCTAGTCAGGGAGTCCCTCTGGGCCCAGTGGGTTAGTTAATCCCTCCACATCCTCTCACCCAGGCGGGGAGGATGTGAGGTAACATGGTGGTTCCTCAACTATGAATCCAGGTCACCAAGTATGCTAGTTGACCTTGGGCCTTGTAGCTCAACATGGCTTGCTGTTTTTCCACCCTTGGGACTTCCATCCTGTCCCTGTCTCATACCCTTGAAATTTGGGACAGCCTAATCTTCGGGGACGTCCTGTGCATTTCTAGGCCTGTCTTTTTCACTCTGTAACCCACATTCTCTTCCTCCAGGGTGGCCTCTGGGATTGCCCCTTTTCCTTATCACCAGGTCAACTGGAGGCCTCTTGTTTTTCTGCCCCACACTCCTCTCTAGCCCACATAGTAAAACCAGCTCTTTGCTGCAGGACTTTTTGTTTCCCTGTCTTAAGAACCCTCCAGAGTGTGGGTTAGTACTAATTAGGACTGCTCATCCCTAACTGCTCCTAGAAGTCCAGCCTTACAAAGGACTGAGTGGACTACCTGCCCTCTCTGCTCTCCTGTCTGCAGGAGGAACTGGGAAGTGGTCCTGGGATTTGGGCAGAAAGATGATGGTGTGGAGGAGGGGACACCTTGGGGAGTGCCTTCTGGGGGTTAGAAAGCCAGGCTGTGTGGCTGTGTGGCCACTGACTAGCTGAGGAAGCCAGTTAAGGGAACCGCAGTGGGGCTATTTATAGGAGATCTACTGTGACACTAAGAGGTCACCGTGCCCTATCTGTCAGCCCCCCTCCCCCAAAGCACCAAATAAACACCAGCTGGGCAAAGCCAAGCTAAGCATTTTTTGCAAGGACGCTCCAAGACAAGAATCCAAGCCCTGGCTCTCCCTCAGGTCCTCCTGAATAGAAACAGCAGATCTGCCACTACCTGTCATCCTCCTGGTACATGCTGTATGTGTGCTATCAAAGACACCGTCTTCACAGCGCTGCTGTGAGACAATATGTTACCACGTGTGTGTCTCCAAGGAGACAGGAGCTCAGAGAGGGCGGTCACTCCCTCGGAGTCCCACAGCTGGGGAAGAACAAGGATAGCCAAGAATCTCTTGGTGGTGTCTGTGTCCAGGGTTCCTCCATAGCTGTTCAGATCACCCAGTGACCAGGGTCCATCACATGCCACTCGGGCCTGGGCCCCTCTCCCACCTCAGCCAGTCTCTTCAAGCTGTCCTAGAGTGTTAGCATTTCACATGTTGCTATCTGCTTTATTATAGAGTAGATAATTGAGGCAGGTTGGGCTGAGAGTATTTATAGAGAGACCTCTGTGGGCTGGAAGCCTCCATGGAAAAACTGCTAGCGGCATTTTTTTTTCTTTCCATTCCTGTCTAAATAAATGTATTTCTCCTACACAGGCAAATATTTTAGAATGTATTTTCAAGAAGACTCGTGGAAAAATAAAAAGAGGGAGCAGGACCGCGCGTTCTTTCCGAAGCCCGTTGGAAACGAGCTGCAAGGGCAAGAGGGGAGGCCGGTCTGAGGCTCCCTCACTCCTGGCCCTGTTGTGGCTCAGTTCCTGCGTCTGCAGATGAATGTACTGTTTGAATGTGGAAAAGAACAGGACCGATTCTGAGATTTTTAAAGACAAACTGGAGGTTCTGGAGTTGGCTGTGAAGCAGCAGAGAAAGAGGTTTTGTTGTTACCACACTGTCAGGCAGCTCCAGAGAAGGAGTGTCTGGGCGTGGGAGAAGAATGTGAATGCACATCAGGAGTGTGGGGCCTCCTGAGGAAACCTCTGGATGCAGAAGGGATTCTTGACTATGTGGGTCCTGGCTAGCTGCTGGTGGAACAGGCACAGGACAGGACCCGTGTGAATGGATCCTCACTCCAAATGGGTTCTCCCTAGCCACCTCCCAGTCTAGCAGGGTAGGTATAGAGACACAAAACCAGCTCTCCTCTTCATTATCCTTGGCCTGTCCTTCTTGGCCTGGGCTTTGTTGTGTAATTTTTTTTTTTCTGAAGTTGCAACATTTCATCCTGTAGAGAGGCTCCTTAAGCAGGAAGAAAAAGTAACTCAAAATAGCTTCAGGAAGTCCCTGAATCTGACTAGATTCACTAAGTCCCTTTCTCCTTAGAGGAAGTGAAACTGAACTGCAAAGGTTATGAGACCAGCTCACTGCCTGAAAGAAGCAGAAACTAGCAGAGGGTACCTGGAAAACGTTTAGACCAACAGAGGCACAAGGAAGGATACTTCCAACATGTCGAGCCTCCTAGAGGCTGTGCAGTGGTCTCCAAGTTCCCAGCTTTGTGAGCTGTTATCTGTGCTAGGGTGGACTTTGATGATGCAGTTGTCTTTGAGTTGTTTCTGCTTCTGCAAGTAATCCATCACTCATATTCCTGTAAGAAATCTTAATAAAACTCATTGGTTTAGCTGGGTGGTGAGAGCACACTGGGCAGGGGCAGAGGCAGGTTGATCTCCATGAGTTCAAGGCCACCCTGGTCTACAGAGGAATTCCAGGACAGTCAAGGCTACACAGACCCTAAACCCAACTTCCCCCTGCCAAAAACCAAACCAAACTAAAACCAAACAGCAACAACCAACAACAAACCTTCATTGGTTCACAAAGTTGGATTTTGGTGGTATCTGTACTTTGGTCTTTCATGGGTTCTCTATCTGGGATGAATAGATGTGTGTTGTGTCCCCCAGGAGAAGTTTTGTCACACAGCGTTATTGGCACCTGAGCAGGACACAACCAAAGACACATTGCGAGGAGTGAGCTCGTAGTTCTGGCTATGGGTTGCAACACAGGCAACTGAGGCTGAGCAGCCTGAGGAAATTCTGGTAGAGTTGTCCACGGAGGAGTCCTTCCTCTGTGCATTAGTGTACCTTTGTGCTGTGACAGCAGTTGTGTGTTTCTTGCTGTGGGTTCTGAGATGTGCACCTAAGGCTGAGTCATTGGGAGTGTCTGTGGGAGAAATCCCAGCATGGCAGTCAACATCTGTGTCACATGGCCTGCCTGCTTGATGAGTGGGGTTCACCATGTGAATGTGGAGAGGTCCTGAGAAAGTTAAAGGTTTAGAGGAAAATTTGGCATCTCTGAGACTAGCGTACTAGAGTCAAGACTATTTCAAAAAAGGCGGAAGTTGTGTGCAGTTAGAAATGCATCTGAGCCCGTGACCCGGAAGTTGTACGGCTACGCGACTTTCCATCCCACAATCCCTAGCTCCCTTCTTTTCCAACTTGGGCCCGGCAGAATGGCTCCCACAAAGAAGGGTGTCGAGAAGAAGGGCCGTTCTGCCATCAGGGAGGTGGTGACCCGAGAATACACCATCAACATTCACAAGAGCATCCATGGAGCCGGCTTCAAGAAGGGTGCTCCTCGGGCACTCAGAGGAATTCAGAAGTTTGCCGTGAAGGAAATGGGGACTCCAGATGTGCGCATTGACACCAGGCTCAGTAAAGCCCGTTGGGGCTAAGGGAATAAGGAATGTACCATATCGCATCCGAGTACGATTGTTCAGAAAACGTAATGAAGATGAGGATTCACCAAACAAACTCTACACGTTGGTAACTCTTTTTTTTTTTTTTTTTTTTTTTTTCCACTTAAGGACAGCGGAAGGATCGAACACGGACGGACGCAGGCCTAGCGACAGAGCGCGAGCACTACAGCGATGTGCCACCGCAGGCGGTGGTAACTTTTTTTTTGTTTGTTTTTTGAGACAGGGTTTCTCTATATAGCCCTGGCTGTCCTGGAACTCACTCTGTAGACCAGCTGGCCTCGAACTAAGAATCCGCTGCCTGCCTCCAAGTGCTGGATTAAAGGCGTGCGCCACCACCGTCGCTGCGTTGGTAACTTACATGCGCTGTTACCACATCAAAAATTACAGACGTCAATGGATAGACTAACCTGCTGAATACCAAATAAAGTTGCAGAACTGCAAAAAAAAAAGAAAAGAAAAGAAAGAAAGAAAGAAAGAGAAGAAAAAGAAATGCATCTGAGGCCAAGGTGGGAGCCAAGCAGGAGCTTCTTTGTTTAGAGTTGCAACAAGAGAGAGATGTGGTAGCATCCCTGTGTTAACTTTTGATCTGGTAAATAAGTTAGATACAAGAGGATGAGAGAGACAACAAAAGCATTAAAAGATGCCTCGCAAGTTCAACCTTCAGTAGAAAACAAGGGGAAATCTAAGCCAGCATGCCGATGGGAGCATTAACCATGGAACAAAGCCAGAAACGAGTGTGATCAGGAAACACTCAGCTCTTGAACTGTTGGAATTAGGGAAGAATTTTAAGCAAGCAAAGGATGACCTCGTCCCAGCCTGACTTGTGAGGCTGTGGGAGATGGGAACAAATGGAATCAGTCTGACTTGCTGTGGAGGCAGGATAACTGGGTAATACAATTCCTCCAGACTCCTTAAGGCAAAGGCTGCATGACCTGAGACCGTGTGAGGGAAGGCAGGCTGTCAAAGCCATCGGGGACACTTGTTTGTCTCCGTCTAAGGTCCCCACAAATCACAGGGCCTGGGGGATCATGCGCAGGAAGACACTACTGAAGGAAGAGGAGGAAGAGGAGCTGTGTTTGAACCCCAGTTCACTGGGCTAGAGAGAACTGTTCACAGAGGAGTTAAAGGAAAGGCTGATCCGGAAGGGACCTCGAGGCTGGTGTGGCGTTTTAGTGGCTTTGCTGAGTCCGTTGGTGGAGCAAGATCTTTATAAAACAGGAAAGGCTTTGGCAGATCTCACTGGCTTAGGCCACCTGGTAAAGAGGGGTTGTAAACTGAGAGAGCATCCTAGAGATGAGGAGAGAAAGATGAAGCAGAGGACGAGGTTTGCCTGGGTTACCCTGAAGACAGATGTGGCAAGATTTCTGTGGAGCTGGTGTTGCTAAGGAGAAAAGTGAGAGGAAGCAGAAGCCAGATTATGTCTAAGGAGCCTGTGTCTGAGCATGAGGAACAGTGCAGAGAAGACACTCTTGACAGAACAATACAGGTACAGATGATCAAGCCTGCCCCAGGGGTGGGTAATTATCCCCCCAGACCAAGGAGGGTACATTTTACCTCCATCAGAAGGCTTAGGGGTAGAGATGGTTTGCCCAGTCAGGACCGCCCCCAACAACCAGGTATATTGGATGGAGAGTCAACGTCTACAGCTATATCCACAGTGCCAACCCAGGGCAGCTCTGTCCCAGCAGAGCAGGGGAGAGCAGGGAGCAGAAACAGACAGTGGCCTTTCTCCTCCTTGGCCCTGAGTATGAACAAATTAAGTTCAGGCCCACAGAGTTTATCAGGTGTGAAGAAATGTAGGGAGGCTCCATGGAAGAGCTCGGGGATATGGAAATACAATGGCTCAGCATGACTAAGGGTTACAGGAACTAATTAAGCCTTCCATCCGAATTAAGGCCCTCTCTACAAGAGAGGGTGCACATTCGATACAAAAGCCAGGACAAATCCTGTGTCTGGGGAGGGCAAACGTCCTAATAGGAAAGCAGCTGGAATGGACCTGTCAAACTGCCTGTGTGTGTTTACCTCCTAGGGCATTTGTTATTAGCCTTAATTCAGTCACTGGTGAAGCAACTGAGAACCAGGGACTGCTACTGTGGCCCACTGGCCTCTTTCTTAGCCATAGGTAGACATCTATAGTCTTTTCAAGGCTCTAGGATCACCTCAGAAGAGGGGGAGAAAGAATACAGGAGCCTTAATTGCTTCTTCTGACTAAAACATTCTGTCCTTCTGCAGGGAAGTTCTTTAAGGGACAGAGCGACCCAAAATAACTTCAGGAAGTACCTGAAACCAACCAGATTCACTAGGATCTTCTCTACCAGAGTGAACAAAGCTGAGCCCCTCTCAGAAAGAAGTGAATCTAAGCTCCTGAGATGATTCACACAAGGTGAACTGTAAAGAAGACTCTGAGACCAGACCATCTGCCCGGATGCCTAGAAGAGGTTTAGACCTGCAAGACGCCTGGTAGGACTCTCTCCAACCAGTTGAGCTGCCTGTGGGCTGTGCCGTGTACTCCAGGTTCCTAGCTTTGTGAGCTAGGATGGGCTTTGGTCATGGAGCTGTCTTTGAGCTATTTCTGCTCCTGTTAACCCCAATAAAACTCATTGGTTCACCAAGTTGGACTTTGGTGGTATCTGTACTTTGGTCTGTCTTGGGGTCTGTATCTGGGGTGAGTAGATAGATGTGTTGCATCTCCCCAGAAGTGTTGTTACACATCAGGCTTCTTGCGGAGCTTGTTGGAGAAGGGCTTGCTCAGGACAGTGTGGTCCCCTCATTTTCAGAAGCCTAGGACCACCTTGACCCCTCATCCCAAAGGTCTTGCAGGGAGGACTGCTTAGCCATGGTCGTCATGGGAAGCAGCTACATTGTAGATCACAAGGTCCATAGAAGAACAGGACAAACTAAATCTGAGCACCTACTGTGTGCAAGACTACTTACTGCACAGCTTCCCTGGTCTGGTCATTACAAAAGGCTAAAGACTGCTCAGGAAAATGCTGAGCCCCAGAGAGGTTAGTTGACTTTCCTTAGGTCACACAGGCCTATGTGAGCAGCCGGATCAGTGAGTACCCCTGCCTTAAAAGTTTTTCATGAGACATTGCACCATCTCAGAAGTCTTCTTTGTTAGGTGTCTTCTCCTGTGGAAGCCCTGTACCTTGCTACCTTGTTCCTTGTTCTTGGGGTGTTACACAGTCTCACTGGCTGAGAGACTCATGCCACTTTGAGATACCCACGGACTCAGAGGTAGGCTTGGGTCCTGACCTCCCTAGCCTATTTGCTGTGTGACTTTGGGTAGCAGCTGAACCCCTTGGGCCTCATTTTTTCCACCTAGTGTTCAGGGAAGTCCCCGGGTAGATTTATTCACGAACTGGATGTCGGGGTGATGTCCTGGAGGTTGGAGAGGGCTCACCTGGAAACAGCAACCCTACCCTGGCCGCGTTATGTAACGGGGTGTGCGGCGAGAGCGCTTCGGGAGGCGGGGGACGCGGGGCGGGGCGCTCGAGGCTATTCCGGGCGCCGCTATTTTTAGCCCATTGATGAGGCTGCGTCGGCCGCCGCCGCCGGGATTCCGGAGACGTCAATGGGCGCGCGTCACGGTCCCCGCCCGGCCTCCCGCCGGGGGAGGAGTCGGGGGCGGGGGGCGAGGGGTGCGGGCGCGGCCGGAACCGCGGGCGGGGGCGCACGGAGCGGCGGGAGCGGGAGGCGCGGCGACAGGGCATGGGCAACACTGCGGGCCCGAGCGGGGCGCGAGCCCGGAAGGCGCGGGCGGAGACGCGAGCGCAGCCCGCGGGGCCAGGTGAGGGGCCGGGGGAGGAGACTTTGAATTTGCCTATCTGCCGGTCAATGCAGTCCCCTCCTGCCCGCCCCGGGGGGCGGTGGGGCGTGGGGGGGGCGGCGCTGGGCTCCGCCAGGTCCGAGACATTGCCTCCACCTCCCGGTGTGCGGGAGCCAGCAGTCCAGGCCACCCAATAGGGAGGCGCTGCCAAGGCATCCATTCGGGCTTGGGGACAGCGGTGGCGCCAGAGTGTGGTCTGCATGGATGCCTGTCTCAGCCCCCTCACTTGGACACATCTGTTTATTGATAAGTGACCGAAGGGACTAGACGTGGTTTCAAGGCAAGTGACCTGGGTTTGGGGATAGTGTAATAGGTATGTTCTGGTAGGCAGGTCCCCGACATGGGTCCAAAGATACTGATGGACCTGGAGCTCTATCTACCTGTCCGAGGGCATCACCTCCAAGGGGAACGTTCAGGTCACTGACTTGGGCAAAGACTTGACAAGGAAGCCAAGCTTTGTCCTGAGCAGGGGCTAAGAAGAATGACAGTGTACCGTGCTGTAAGGTCATGATTTTTGATGATGGTGTTTGTGGGTCCACACCAGTGAACAGTCAATAGCTTTGATAAGAAATGGTGAGGTCTTGGCTGGATGGAGGTAAACCTGTTGACTCAGGCGTGCAGGCCCCATGCCTGACTCAGAAGCTCACCTACCCAGCCGCAGCAGAGCTTCATGCCTGTTCCTTAGGACGAACTCAGACTGCTCTATGCAATGGAGACGGGTTCCCACTATACAGGGCTCATTAGCCACACAGGGGATGCCTGGCCACAGGCTCCCAGATGTGGAGTGGCTGGGTGCTAATCACATAGCTTTGCTAGTTTTTAAACCGTGTTTAGTCCTGGTCACTATTCTCAATGAATAATAAAAACGATCTCTTTCTTGTAGCACTGCGAGGTGAGATGTCACTAAGATTCTTCTTCTTCTTCTTCTTTTTTTTTTTTTTCAAATTCTATTTATTTATTTTATGTATATGAATACACTGTAGCTGTCTTCAGACACACCAGAAGAGGGCATTGGATCTCATTACAGATGGTTGTGAGCCACCATGTGGTTGCTGGGAATTGAACTCAGGACCTCTGGTAGAGCAGTCAGTGTTCTTAACAGCTGAGCCATCTCTCCAGCCCGTCAGTAAAGTACTTAGTTGTTGCTTTTATTTTGTAGAGCTGTGTCCAGATCCATCACAGCTTTAAGAGTCCTGCTGTCCATGCCTTGCAGCAAGTGTAGATTTTAGTTAAGAAAACACTTGAATGCTTCCCAGGAAGGACTTAGCAGGTTTCTGTCAGGTCCCTGCAGGAGCAGGCTAGTCCTAGGGGTCAGGTTTTTCTGATTCAAAATTACATTCAACCAAAAGGGAGATTTTGTTTCTGTTGAATCTGTCCCCAGATGGCAGGGACAGCTCCTTAGCTGGGAAGTTCTCATCTAGCTGGTCTTCCTGACCCAGCTCAAGTGTAGGCCTGTATGGGTCAACCCTTGTCCCTCACTCCCACAGACCCTAGCACTTGCCTGTCTGTTTCAAACTGAAGGTCATGGTGCTAGGCAGAGGTTGTTTTCTAGGAGAGAGATAGATGAGAGACAAGTGGGAAGTCAGTACTGGGCGGAGCAAAAACAGGTTAGTGTGGGGGCGGGGTGGTAGGGATAGGTCTTTGAGAAGGTTAGATGAAATGGAAACCTGATACACCGGGAGGAGGAAGCAGACAGACAGACGGACAGACAGAGACAGGCAGATGAAAATGGTAACTTCCCCGGTGGAGGGAACAGCCAAAGCCAAGGTTGTGGGTGGTGAAGGAAGGCCCCTGTGAGTAGGGGGAGGAGTAGGTGAGGGGAGCAGTAGGAGCTGATACTGAAGTTGGGGTGGATGTACACTTTCCTTTTAGAGGCCACCTTCCCTCTTTTGAGATGCCTCAGCCTTGGGTTTGCCCTCTACACAGCAACTGGTGCAGTCCCGTTTGCAGCTGGGCCCCATTGTTGGCTTGCTCAAGATCCCAAGGGCTCCCGGGTCTTCCCCTGTCCTGGGCACACTGCCTTGCTCACAGTAGTTCAGGAATGCCTAGCATGTGACTGTTAGGAGAGAGTTTTGATCTAGGGACAGGCGATGGGATAAGACACCTGTTCTTCAGAGCTGTCAGTCACTTTCTGAGGACAAGGTGCTAGGCTCTGGACCCTGTGTCAACAGGAGATACAGACCAGGTGGGGGGGGGAGGGGTGTTTGTCAGTCCACCTTGTGGTGACAGGCAGTGTTTACCCTGTTTCTGGTGTACGGGAGGACGATAGCACACTCCCTCTGGGTGGTAGGTTTGACTTCTGCTTGCCTTCTGTTCCTGGCTAGAGGTGCCTCAGCTGTTCCGTTAGGCTTCCCTGCCCTGCGCTTCACTCATGCGGCCTTCACTTCTGGCTGTGAGGGATGCTAGAGAATCAAGCCCAGGGCTTTGTGCATGCTAGGCACATGCTCTACCACAGGTGAGGGAAAATCTGGGTATCTGAGCCACAAGAGTATCTCCTAGCCCGTGCCCTTGGGGCAGAGGTCAGGAGCATGTGACCCACCCATGGGCCTTCCCCTATCTTGGTCCTTCCACCTACTGTTGTGGAAATACCTACTTCTCCTTTCCCACCCTCTGGCCTGCAACACGGTCCAATAGCTTGAAGGCACTGCCCTGGTTTGCTCTATGCTCTCTCTGGGCTCGAGAGGGAAGGAAGAGTGATGGAGTGGGAGAAGGGAGGGGGAGGTGTGGTCGAGGGGCCATGACCAGTGCTAAAGGAGAGCTAAAGGTTAGGGTTGGGTACCTCACTGGCTTCTACTTGAATCAGAGGCCAGGTACCCAGTCCAGGAAGGAACCATAATCTGGAGTTAGCCTTTTCTGTTTTTCTTTTTCTTGTTTTACTTCTGCCTCTCCTCCTTGCACCTCTCCCTGTTTCCTCTGCTGGGGATTGAACCTAGAACCCCTGGTAAGCAAGCACTTTACCTTTGTCTCTATCCTTTCTAGTTTGCGATAGGTTCTCACTGACTTGCCCAGAGTGGCCTTGAACTCCTGTAGTCCAGACAGGCCCTGCAGTTGTAATCCTCCTGCCTTGGTCTCCTGACACACTGGGGTTACCGGCTGTGTTAAGAGGTTTACTTTTTGCATGTGTTCATTTAAAACCTCCCAATGATGACACATAACAATTTGTGTGCTTGGTTCTGTTTCCTGAGACAGATCTCCCTAGGTAGCCTTGGCTGGCCTTGAACTCACAGAGCTCCCCCTGCCTGTGCCTCCCACCCTGTTATAAATCCTGTATGTTTTAAGCTAATAACGGCCTGCAGCTGCAGATTCTAGAGATAGCAATTACATATTGTGATTTCTTTCCTGACAAAGAAGCAGAGGGTGACTGTCTCATTTGCTGAGGGACTGTGGACTGGAGCTGAGATTGGAACCTAAGTCGTCTGATACTCTTCACCTCACTTCCTATTCAGGGTCTGGTTTCCCATCATAGGATTTCAGAAGAGTCTTCTTGCTTGGGTTAGAAGACTGGGCTCCCTGAGACCAGAGAGGTTAACACAGAGTCTTGCCCTCTGGGAACCTCTGGGCTCTAGGGCTGAGCCGGAGCCCTGTAAGGAAGGACAGGTACTCTGTCCTAGCAGGGTCCACTTTCTCTCTGCTACACATCCCCGTATTCCCAGGGGCTTTGGGCAAGAAGGAAACAGGCACATTGTCAAAGATAGGATGCCTTCCTGGCTCTCAGATGTCCAGATGCTGTCCACAGCTCCCAACCTCCTTCTTGTCCCTCAGAATCCATTGCCCAGATGGTCTTGTCCCCCTTGTGACCTGGATCCTCCCCCCCGTTCCGACTCCTTGGTTCCCAGCCATATTGTCTCCAGGAGCACGTATGTCCCCGATGGTTGTTTGCTCCTCACTAAGGCTCACTCCTCCGTAGGCCACCATGGACAGAGGCCAGCCCCTGCTCCTCCCTGGTGACTTGGCTGCATTGCTGGGCCCTGAAGGCTGAGGGAATGGTGTGTTGACAGTCCTGTTGGCCCACCCAGAGCGGTGAGTATCGCTGCTGTCCTTGGTGCACCCCTGGGGCCCTTGAGCAGGTGGGGTACGATGGAGGCAGAGGTGGGTGCAGGGCTGCCTGGAGAGGATGTGGTCTGGGGGCTGAAGGGGGAAGCCCTGCTGAGGCGAGGCGGCGGGCGGGCGAGCTAGGTTGCTAAGCATGGGAACATCTGATTTTTTTTTTTTTCAGACATGGGTGATGATGCGGGGGTGGGGACGGGGAAGCCTTATGTTCTTAACAGCTTAGGCTGGACCTCTGGGTCCTGGTCTCATGGCTGGGTGAGGTGACAGCTGCTCTTGGGGCAGCCTGTGCATGGTTCCAGGAAGCTGAAGGGTGGGGTGGGTAGCTGAGGGCTGGGAGCGTAGCGAGGGCATGTGGCTTTGAGGGTTGGCCTGTTTCCAGGGTGTAGGTACTGCACCGGGGAGGTGCAAGTCCTGGATTGTACCTGCCGAGCGTGGGGACCACCCCTGTCACCGTGGTAGGGTTCATCCAGTATTCTTGAGAAGGAAAGTCCCTAACCTGTGGCCAAACCCAAGGTGTCCTTGGTTTGCTCCTCCGCTTACTGCGTTACAAGGAAAGTGGCTTCTCATGGTTCCTGAGACAGGAGGGAGGCAGTGTGGGCTGAAATGGAGAATCCTGGTCTGTGGGGCTCCCAAGGAGCCCAGAGGCTGGATGACATCAGGTTGAGGGCATCCTTCTCCAGATGGTAGATCTGTAGGAGAGGAGGAGGGCTTTCTTACAGGGTCCCTGAGATGCTGGGATGGGGCTAAGAGTACCCAAGATTTGGTCAGCATGCCTAGGGGAGCTGGGATTCAATCCAGCACCCTGGATGTGGGCCCTAATACTCTCTTCCTCTTTCTTTGGGACATAGGGCTATCATCAAGCAACAATTTCTCGTCTGGGAAACTCTTGATGAGTGCCTCTCAACCTTCTTGATGCTGTTACCCTTTAATACGGCTCCCCATGTTGTGGTGACCCCCAACCATACAGTTATTTTTGTTGCTACTTCTTAACTGTGATCTTGCTACTGTTACAAATTGGAATGTAAAATAATTTTTGTTGCTACTTGTTAACTGCGATTTTGCTACTGTGGCGAATCATGATGTAACTATCTGTGTTTTCTGATGCTCTTAGGCAACTCCCAGGAAAAGGTTGTTCGGCCTCCAAAGGGGTCTCCTCCCACAGGTTGAGAACCACTGTTCTGGGTGATTGTAAGCCTGCTCATGGTCTCTCTCAGTGTCTTCAGCTCTATGGAGCTGGTGATTAGCGTGCAGAGTCTCATGGAGGTAGCTAAACTAAGAAAGACAGTGTGCAGTCAGCCTGGAGGAAAGCAGGAGAGGCCTGGGAAACCAGGCTCCTGGGAGCTGGGCTGAGTGTACACCTGGGAGTCAGCTTCTTGCTGGCAGCAGGGTCCATAACACCAACTTGGGTTGGGGACAGGGAGGATTACTGTAAGTGGAAGGGTCAGGTGGCCCTGGTCAGCAGAGATCTGGACTTAGGGAGCACGTAAGTCGGGATGACAGCAGTGGCCAGGTGTCTCCCTCCTCTTGACCCATGTTTCTTCCCCCAGCCCACTCCTGGCTTCCTGAAGACCCAGCCTTCCCGTTGGGGGCAGCATTTGTGTTTGCTCTGTTGTCTGGGTGATGTGACTGGGTGGAATTCCCATGTCAAATATATTGCCAATGCCACCCTAAGGGGCTGCCAGCCAGGGCCCCGTGAGTGTTAGAGCTACAAGTCTTGTGACGTGGGCACCTGTTTGCCAGGCCTGGGCACAGGCCCAGGGTCATACTCACTCTGGGGCTCCCGTCAGCTGACTATTTTGGGCTCTTGCTGACCTGGGCCAAAGTCAGGCCCTAGCCAAGAGAGCCTTGAGGCGGCTCTCCCGGTCCCCAGAGGCCAGCTCTGGTTTCTGCTATATAAACAGAAGAGGACACACTGGCTTGGGGACAGTTCCCATCCAGAGTCTGCTCAGCTAGTGCATGGCCTCAGCTGGGAAGGACAGGCTGGCCAGCTGTCACAGCTCCCCACTGGGTTCTTTGAGGCTGTGGAAAGACCTCCTAACCCCCCGTGCACTAACCCTGGATTCTTCTTTTGCTTTCTGGGTCTGTGAAGATACACACTGGTAAGTTTGGGGACTGGGGACACTGAGGAACAAAAAAAAAAATGAGCTGTTTGGATTTTCCCCCATTCTGTCCATCCTGCCAGATGTTCTTCACTGTGAGTGGCAGGCTAGATCCTCTGGCTTTGAGGGGAGGGGAAGGGAGAGGAAGAGAAGGTTGGTAGAGAGTCTTGTATCCTGGTTGCACTTGGTGGTGGAAGTCAGCTTTGGGATGTGGGAACAGATTTGTCCTCTTTCCTCAGACACTGCCCACAGATAGCCTTTACCGGCTAGTGGAGGCCTCCAGGTTGCTCAAGCAGAGGAAGAAAGCTTCGAGCTATGTGTCTATTTGCTTAAGATTGCTGAGTAGTGCCCCAGGCTCCCTGTCCTGTAGGAGCCTGCGGCTGGGCTGCCCATAGACATCTTGCCAGTCCTCTTATCTGCTCTCCTTTCTGTCTGTCCCAGGTGCTTTGGGTGCCGAGAAGCAGGGTTGTAGTGAAGCCGACTCGCCTCAAACATGCTCCCCGGGA
Source organism: Mastomys natalensis (assembly GCA_021653895.1). Lineage (NCBI taxonomy): Eukaryota > Metazoa > Chordata > Mammalia > Rodentia > Muridae > Mastomys > Mastomys natalensis. The sequence goes on along the minus strand of JAJTUV010001620.1, from coordinate 83,870 downwards.
CCTGGGCCAGAGGCAGCCTCTTTCGTGGGAGGCTCCTATGCTCTCCTCCTCCGTTCTTAAAAAAAAAAAGTTTCCCCTTTCCGAACATGAGTCTCTAACTGAATCCAGAGCTTGCCACTAAAAATACTTTAACAATAGGAAAGTGTGGCAGTCTTCCGGCCGAGGTTCCTTATCAGGGAGGTTTTATTTTGGAATTTGACTTTGTGCAGAGGAGGTTGGGTGGGGAAACCTGGGGCAGGGCTAAGGAAATTTGGTGGGTGTGGGCGTTCTGTCAGGTAGAGGAAGACCCTCCGAGGCGGAAAACTGGCCAGTTAAAGATGCACCCAAAGAGCTTGTGAGGAGGGAGAAATGAGGTAGTCTTTCCCAGAGAACTTGGAGCACTTCTGTGTCTTCCTGCTCTACCTTCCAGTTCCTCTTAAGGTCTGATCTTATTCCTATATGCTGTGTATTGGTTTCTTCTGCCTGGGAGATAGATGGGGTGCAAAAAGTCACCGGACTGAAGGTAGCTCCTGTGGCTATGCAGACTTCCTTCAGTAATAACACTCCCAGCCCCATATTAATGGAGCATTTTCTACAGAGAGAGCTTCTGGGTAGAACTGCTGCACGGCTCTTGCTTTCTCTCACCCAGCCCCTCAGAGGGGATGGAGTTACTGTTCAGGTCTCAGACAGGGAGAGTGTAACCCTGGTCCCTGGTCTGTCCCTGCCTGTCCCTTGCCACTCTCAGGTTTCTGCTGCCAGTTCCTGGCATCCAGATCTAAGCGCTCCGTTCGGGGGTTTAGCTTTCTCTCCCCTTAGTGAACTGAACCACTGTGGAACTTAGGGTTTCCCTAGGGGGCCACGGGACCTGGCCAGGTTTCACTGTGTAGAGATAGGCTGGCCTGGAGCAAAATACCTGTGATAGCTCTTCCTCAGCTTGCCTGTCTTGAGGGAAGGTGTGTGTGTGTACAGGGCTCATGGGCTAACTTGGGAACTCAAACTGGGAAACCTGTTTTTATGGGGGTGTGTGTGTGTAAAAATATATGATCACTGCAGGGCCTAGAGAAGGACCAGAAAATTAGGGCTGGAGACCTGGTCTTGACCCTTCACCTGGGTTCCCAGAGCTGCCCTGGGAAGCCCCTGAGGCAGCAGGTAGCACTTCCCTGCCCACAGCACAAATCCTTATGCCCACTGCCAGGGCAGGAAGCGGAAGTGGCCTGGTCAGGGCTGGCTGCAGGCTCTGGGGCTGAGCAGGGGAAGCTCCCGGGGCTACTTCTCAGTGGAGGAAACAAGGCTTACTCCCTTGACCCACCCCATGGGAAGAGCATGGGGGTTGTGGGTGGGGACGGTCTTAGTAAAAGGAGGGAGGTTGCTTTACAGGATGAGGCCCAGCCCAAGGGGCATCGTGGGAAAGGGCTGTGTGAGTCCACTTCCCCTATTCCCTGTTTACCCAACTCTGCGGAGGAATGATAGTGGACATTGCTAGCTCAGGCTACTTACTGTCGAAGAGTAAAGGCTGTAACAGAAAAGGCTTTCTGCAGGAAGGGGAGACAGTGTACCGTCCTCGTGTTCCTCACACATGGTTGGGAGTGGGTCTGAGTGGGAGCCTGTAGTCCCCATCATCCTGGGCTCTTCCCCAAACCCCGTTTTCTGAAACTGAGTCTGAGTATGTGTTTCAGGTTGCCCCTGAACTTTCAGTGGTCCTCCTGCCTCAGCGCTAGGACTAGGGAGGTGTGCCGCCATGTTTTTTTCTCATGTCATGTTGCAGCTCCTCCTGACTCCCAGTTCTGAGTAACTGCTGATAGAACAGATGTATGCTGGGAAACAGCTACTCTGATTTCAGAAATGTACGCTTGAAAGCATTTGAATTCAGCCAAGTCCGGCTACATCTGTATTCACTTAAATCAGCGCGGCTCCCAATATTCCTAATGCTGCAACCTTTTACTACAATTCCTCATGTTGTGGTGTCCCCCAACCATATAATTATTTTTGCTGCTACTTCATAACTGTAATTTTGCCAGTTATGAATCGTAATGTAAATATCCGTGTTTTCAGATGGTCTTAAGTGACCCCTGTGAAAGAGTTGTTTGACCCCCCAGGCAGGTCATAACCTACAGGTTGAGAACCACTGTCCTAGGTTAAGGGATAGGGATGTAGTCTGATTAACCTTTCTAGAGCCAACACACTTGAGGCTCTAGAATTCCAACCATCCAAATCAGGAACCGCCCCACCCAAGACTCTCCCCCAGAAACACCTGTAACACACTGTGGTCTGATCTGCTTCTGCAGTTGCGTTTACAGCCATTGGAGTCAAAGCAGCAGGGTCCGCGTGAAACGGGATGTTTATAAGATGCAGGTTGTAATTTTAAGCTCAGGGTGGGCAGGAAGAGGGCCGAATGGATGAATTCAAGCATGGTATCTTGGCACCAAGTTTGACCCTTGGTTGATATCTTGCTTCTGGACTCTCCTCCCCATACCAGTGAGAAAAGGCTTCGTAGGAATCAGGGAGCCCAGAAACTGAAGGAGGCCAGTCAAGATTCCAGCAGAGGGAAGGAGGATGGTGGGTAGGCCTGTGGCTGACTTTGCAGAGAGGACAGGATTCAGCTGAAGTACCTTACCAGGGTGCACTGGTAGGCTGGGTCCTGGTGTGGGGCTTGACTGGATAGCACTGGTTTGTATCTGCAGCTTGTTAGTCCTTCTCCCTGCCCTTGGTGGGTTTCAGGCATTCACCTCTGGTTTTGGACACAGCTCCCAGAATTATTCATACTCCTTTTACCCCTGCAGTGAGTAGTTGAATCTGGTTTGTTTAAATCTTTTTTTTTTTTTTAGTTTTTCGAGACAGGGTTTCTCTGTGTAGCCCTGGCTGTCCTGGAACTCACTCTGTAGACCAGGCTGGCCTCGAACTCAGAAATCCGCCTGCCTCTGCCTCCCATGTGCTGGGATTAAAGGCGTGCGCCACCACTGCCTGGCCCTGGATTGAGTCTTAAGAGCAGGACTTGGTGGTCCATTGACAGGCTTCTGCCCAGTCTGGGACCAGGTTTGCTCTAGGCGTTTCAAAGCTTGCATCAGTTGTATACTTCTATTTTGCAGAGCCCTGGGCTAGTGTTCTTGGACAGTCTCTGGCCCACAGGGATGAGGCCCGCAGGGATGAAGTCTGGGATGCCCCAAGTCCTTTTTGCCTTTCTTCTGTCTGTCTATGCTAGGGTCCATGCTCCACACTGGTGCCTGTATGAGTGGCCCTAGCTATATTCCCACAGAGAATCTCTTTCTCCGTATTGATGGTAGAGTGTAGCATCACACTTCCTGGCAGCAGCCACCTCCGTTCCTTGTCTCCCTCTGGCTTTGAGGCAGCAAGAAGGCAGCCTCTGCAGTGTGTAGTGGTTGAAGGAGGTTGATCTGGGTGAGAGTATGCTCTTGGGTTGTCTACTACGAGTCCTCTGCTGCTTACCTGTCAGCTTCTCCCTCTGGGTGGTCTGTGCCACTTTTTGCAAAGACAAAATGGTGGGGAGGGCAGATGATGATAGAATGCTAGAACTCAGGATGACTAAGGCCAGGCCTCAGAAGACTCTGCTGAAGACAGGATGTGCACCTGCTTCTGCTGGAGGGAAGAACCCTTTTGGCTTGTCTTGCTGGCATATTAAAAAAAAAAAAACCAAAAAACATTTTGGGAGTAGAAGCATCTGGGGCTGGGTAAAGAGATAAAGTGGGGAGCCAGATGTGACATAATTAGGGCTAAGATTATATATCCTTTAGAGCAAAGATGTCCCTTCTCATGGGACTCCTGGGTCCTGTCTTCGATAGTGTGGTGGCTTCCATATTTAAACAAAAGCCCTGGAGGCCAGCCTGGTCTACAGAGTGAGTTCCAGGACGGCCAGGGCTACACAGAGAAACCCTGTCTCGGAAAAAATAAAAATAAAAAAATAAACAAAAGCCCAAGTAAACTTTTGTGTAAAGGCCCAAGGAAAGAAAAATCCAGCTATGGATGATGGGAGGTGGGGGTGGGAGGGGAATGGTCCAGGATGGCTCCAGTTGGCATTCTCCTGTCCATACTATGTTCTCGTGGCTTGGGAAAGCCCAGAGCTGTGGACTCAATCACAGCAAGACTGCAGGTTAGCTTGGGGGTTCTGATAACTTCTGAACATAGCATTAAATGACATAAGCAATGTATGAAAGCTGCTCCAGACGCAGGGTCAGCGGTTAGGAAGGAGTGGCAGGCTGGTAAGGGTGGTCTTTTGTGGTGCTGGGATGGACTCCAGGTTACACATGCTAGGCAGGTGCTCTACCATTGAGTTATACCCTCAGCCTGTTTTTAAAAACCGGTTATAGCCAGAATAGGAGGTCATTGGATAGTCTCCGTTAGGCTGCTGCACTGTTGGGCTGGTGTTGGTTGTGGCTGGCAGCAGAAATGGGGGAGATGGGGGAAGGCAAAGATACTGCAAAGAGAATTCTTGGCGGGAAAAGTTAACCACTGAACCATTTCTCCACACCCCTTCCTTTCTCTTACCTTGCTAGCAAAGGAGGGAGGGTTCCTTAAGCTTAGACTGGGATGGAGATGTGACCTGCAGGGTGACAGCTCCATGTGGCTGCAGGCTGGTCTGTACTTTGAGTACAGCCAAGGTTGGGCCCTTCCCTGCAAGCAGTAACTGGTTACAGCTGCTCTCTTCAATGCTGGAGCAGGTAGTGGGGTGGCAGGTGGTCCCCATCGGGGACTGGGACCAGGGAATTGACAAGAGAGTGTGAAAGGGGCTCCTTGGAGATTGTGGCATGGTCCTGGGTTCTAGACCCCAGTGTGCTACTACCTAGCTTAGTGACCTTGAACAAGTGCCCTTATGTCTCTGAGTCTATTTATAAAATGGGGAAGAGTTGCCATGAGTTTGGAAAGATTTCTCAGGCTCCACCCGGTTCTGAAATTCGGCAATTTCTCAACTAGGGTGCATCCATCCTGCGAGGAGTTAGGGAGGCCACAGCTGAGAAACCAGCATCAGTGTGGAGCAGAACCCGTGGACCAAGCCTGGCAAAGCCATGCCTTTCGGAAGGGACTTTGATGGCCAGATCACCCGTCGCCAGAGGCGAAGCTGGGGTTCTAACTGTCATTCCTGGGATTAGAGACCCTACTAGGCGGGACACATTAAATGCACATTGCCAAGGCTGAGGCACGGGCCCAGCCCACCTCCCATCTTCTGGGTGTGTCCCAGAATTGGTTGCCTCAGCCCTGAACTGCCCTGGCTGCCCAGAGCGGCAGAGAGTGACACACTAGGTATCCAGGACAGACTGGGAAAGGGACAAAGGCGGAGCAGGGCCTGGGGTTGGGGTGGGCAGGAGGAGAGGGCGCTGTTGACACCAGGAGCAACTGGATGGGAGGAGATCCTGTTCTGGGGAAGCCCTGCGGGCGCGGCTTTACAACACCCCCTCCTCCTGGTCGGTTATTTCGGACCCCGGGACCCGATCCCGGGTCCGGCTTGGGGAGCCTAGTGGGTCTGGAAGCTGCTATATTTAGCCGGCGCGGCGGGCTAGAGGAAAACTATTTATAGATCAAACAATCCGCTCTCCCTGCGTCAATGGAACCCCGCGTGCGTCACGCGCGCAGACATTCCAGGCCCCCCCTCTTCGCCCCGCCCCCTCGGGCTCCCCGTCCCCGCGCCTCCTCCTGGCCGCCTCCCGCCGGAACCGCGCCGCCCCCCGCGCCCTTGTATGGCCAAAGCTCGCCGGGCCATGTGCGTCAGTGGCGCCCCCGCCCCTCTCCATGCGTCACGGAGCGCTTAAGAGGTGGGTCGGGCTCGCCAGGGGAGCCCCAGTGCAGGAGGCTGCGAAAGTTGGGGGAGTGTGTGAGAAGGACTGCGGAGCACACGCGGGACCAGGCTGCGACTGGGTCGCTGGTCCCGGCCACGGGGAGCGGGAGCCGGCTGGGTAGGTACCCCGCAGGGAGCGTGCGTCTGTTTCTAGGGGTGGTGCATGAAAGAGATGGGGTACGCGCGGGCGGAAAGGGTGTTTTTGGGTCGGCTTACGAGGAGGGTTGTGTAGGGTGCAGTTTTGATATTAAAAGATAGTTCTTGGAGTAGAGTGAGCACGGACTTGAGGTTTAGGAAGTGGACGAAGGGTCTGTAAGGTGCTTGGTGCCAGTAGGTAGTGGAAGCTTGTTCTGGAGTCGTTTCCTCCTAGGATGCCCAGTGTGAGGCACTCTGTATACTGGGTTTGGGTGTTGATTGTGGGGTAAGGGGTGTCTGAGCATGGGGCGGGGAGAAGGTACTTAGAGCTTCAGAGTCCTGGGATCCATCCAAGCACAAGTAAGATTGGATTTCCACGGGTGTCCCTTCGGGGCGTTCAGCCCCTTTCCCTGGTGTTTACTTAACATTTCATTGGCTGTACTTTTCTGATTCCCTTACCGAACTTTCTGTCTGAACGGTGCTAGAAGACCTGGGGATTGCTGAAGGAAATGACTCTCTAGATTAGCTGGGTAATTGCTGTGTTCGATTAAGTTGTCAGAATATCTAGAAGCATAGGAAGGATTGTTTTAGCTGTAGCTCCGTGCAGCCAGGGAAAGGGGCACGTGGAGACTGGGTGGAAGTTGCTCCTGATGGAGTCTTGGTGTGGTACTGACTAGGGGAGAACCCTTCTGTCATCCCAGACAGGCTTGCAGACCCCAATGCTGTCTGTTGAATCTCTTAGGTAGGGTGCAACCTGCAGGCTTGTTCACCTAACAGGTGCTAGCCACGGTGTTGCCAGGATCTGCCCCAAGCCGGATTCTCCCACTCCCTTCTTCAACCCCGCCTCTTCCTCCTCCTTGAGACACCCCCACCCCGTCAGGAGGCTAGGTGCAGGTCTGTATCTTGTGTTGCTGACTATCTGCCTGAAGCAGGGTAGATTGGTGGGGGTTGATCCGGATGTAGGATGTCCAAGTGGAGAAACAGGATTTGAATGGCGCTGGAACAAGTGCCCAGTCCTGACTGGCTGCCACCCTCCTTCCTCCACCCCCAACCCATCCCTGCTCAGGCTGCTTCTTGCAGAGAGAGGCAGAAGTGGCCATATTTATTTCTCACAGGTGCTGTATGCCCGAGGGACTTGCCACACGGGAGGCGGGGCTGGAACTGGGAGGTAGGGGGAGAGGGCACTGTTTTCTGGGAATTGTATGCCTAGCCAGTGGTGGAGCTGTCCTGTCCAAGCACCCAGGGGTGGGGGTGGGGATGGGAGAAATACTAGCACTAGAGGGTTTCAAGGGCCAGCAAGTGGTGACAGTCTTTTTCCCAGTACCACCCCACCCTCTGCTCCGGCTTGTGTTCCTGTATGGCTTGTCTTCTCAACTAGAAAGGCTAGAACTATACAGACCCCAGACTTGGATGTGGAAAGGGTCGTTAGTATCTGGAGCCTCTTCTGCAAGTTTTTTGAGCAGATGTGAACTTAAGGGCTCCCTCCAGCTATCTCGGTCATTCAGGTGCTTCAGGTTTGGGTGTGTGTGTTACCTTTGCTGAGACCTTGGATGCTACAGGAATCAGACGTCTGCTTTAGCAGAGGGACACAGGCAGGGACAGCTTGTCTCTCTGCATCGACTGGTAGGATCCTCTTCACTCTGCCTAATTAGCTTGTGTCTACTGCTGGGTGCTGAGTGTTCTTTTATAAAATGACCAGGTTAGGGGCTGGAGAGATGGCTCAGCGGCTAAGAGCACCCACGTGGCAGTTCACAACCTTCTGTAACTCTTGTTCCAGCGGGGATCTGACACCCTGCAGACATACCTGCAGGCAAAACACCGATTTTCATGAAAAATAAAAATAAATAAAAAGACAAATGACTGGGTTAGCTGAGAAATTCCTTTCGAGAGCTGTCCTTTCTCCTGTCCAGAGACTTCTTTCTGGATCTTCTTGCTCAGTTCCTCGCCTCCCTTCAATATATGGTATTTAAGGTTTTATTTTTGAATTTTTAATTGTTTTTAGTTGCATTTATATGTGTCTCTGTGTGTTCTCACTTGTATGGGTATCCTACAAGGATAGAGACATCAGATGTCCTGGAGCTGGAGTTAGAGATGTCTGTGAGCCACCTGATATAGGTGCTGGGAACTGAATTTAGATACTGCGGAAGAGCAAGCGGTACATGCTCTTAACTGAGCAATTTCTCCAGCCACCAGTATATGGTATTTAACGGTCTGTAGCAATGTTACCCAACCAGTTGAGGAGCTGGGGATAGAGAGGAGGCCTAGATTCCCCACAACTCCTGGAAACACCCAGAAAGTACAGAGTGGGTGCATAGCTGCAGATGGTAGGATTGGAGCGTCTGTGAGATCAGCATGTAGAGGTGAGGCGGGGCTGCTGTCTGGTGCTGCTTTCTCCTAAGGCTATTGTGGTAGACAATTGTACCTTGACTCTCAGATTCTACTCCATTTCCAGGATGTCTGTCTCTACAGACACTGTGTGGGAGGTGAGGAAGGGGTGTACAGAGCCTAGGGTGTGTCTGGGAATGTATTCCCAGGAAGTGACTGATTGAAAAGTCAACAGATCTGCTCCTGGTGGGGGGTGGGCTGAAGCTCTGTGGGTTGCCTCTTCCAGCCCCAACCCGTGAACAGGGAGGCTGGGGGCTGAAGGAGCACAGCTTCCTCCTGTTCCTGCAGGGACTTTGCTGGATAGATGCCTTTCCTAGTTCCCAGGCCCACTGGGGTGTGGCTGGACTTCTGACTGAGCCCTCTTAGTCCGGGTCTCTGCCTATAAGCTTTGTGACTCATTGAGAGAGTGCTTGGGCTGTGAGATTAGGATTCTTGGGTTCTGTAGGCCTGCCACCTGGCTGCCCTGGGCCTACCATGTTTCTTGCTTCCCTTACTGACCCCTCCTCCCCTTGGGTCTCCTCCCTCTCCAGAGATGCCCTGTATCCAAGCTCAATATGGAACACCAGCAGCGAGCCCAGGACCGCGTGACCACCTGACAGGCGACCCCCTGGCCCTTGAGTTCAGCAAGTCTACCATGGACCTGGCCAGCCCGGAGACAGCACCCACCGCGCCCGCCACACTGCCCAGCTTCAGTACCTTCATGGACGGGTACACGGGAGAGTTTGACACCTTCCTATACCAGCTGCCGGGGACAACCCAGCCGTGTTCCTCAACTTGTTCCTCAGCTTCCTCCACATCTTCTTCCTCATCCTCTGCCACCTCTCCCGCCTCGGCCTCCTTCAAGTTTGAGGACTTCCAGGTGTACGGCTGCTATCCTGGCACCCTGAGTGGCCCATTAGATGAGACGCTGTCCTCCAGCGGCTCTGATTACTATGGCAGTCCCTGCTCAGCCTCCTCGCCGTCTACACCCAACTTCCAGCCGTCCCAGCTCTCTCCCTGGGATGGTTCATTTGGCCACTTCTCCCCAGCCAGACTTATGAAGGCCTTCGGGCATGGACAGAGCAGTTGCCTAAGGCTTCTGGGCCTCCACCACCTCCAACCTTCTTCTCCTTCAGTCCTCCCACTGGTCCCAGCCCCAGTCTGGCCCAGAGTTCCCTGAAATTGTTCCCACCACCAGCCACCCACCAGCTTGGGGAGGGAGAGAGCTATTCCATGCCAGCAGTTTTCCCTGGCCTGGCACCCACCTCTCCGAACCGTGACACTTCCGGCATTCTGGATGCACCTGTGACCTCCGCCAAGGCGCGGAGTGGGGCTTCGGGTGGCGGCGAGGGCCGCTGTGCTGTCTGTGGAGACAACGCTTCATGCCAGCATTATGGTGTCCGCACCTGCGAGGGATGCAAAGGCTTCTTCAAGGTATTTTGCTCTTCTGGGTGGCTACATCCTGTTGGAGGTGGGGACGGATCATCCATTGGGATCTGTAGTGATCTCCCTTGAGGTTTCTTCCCAGCTGGTTCTGTCCTGCTGGAAGGGGACAGGTGTGCCATCTTAGGGGCTGGGACCCTTTATTCAGCAGGGCGCACAGCTCTCTAGGGCTGCAGGAAGTTGGGGAAGGGGGCAGAAGGTGTGTGTGGCCTGCATTGGTGCTCAGGAACAGAAAGTCTAGTGGGCAGCCTCTGGTCCCCTCCCCCACCCCCATCCTGGGCGAGGGGGCCACAGGCACTTGTGCTCCTGGCACTGGATGAAAGGACACAGGCAGAGGGTTTGGTTCTCGCTGGGGGTGGACCTGGGAACAGACTGTGTGTTTGTCCCAGTGCTGGGTTGCCTGCTTGGCTTCCCCTCCCACCTCCACCCCCTTAGCTCTCTCCTGTGTGCCCCAGGAACTGGCCGGTGGACACACGAAGACACCTGTTAGAACAGGTGTCTGGACAGCCTTGGAGTTCCCAGCCCCTGGTCTTGGGTTCTGGGATCTTCCCTTGAGGTAGAAACCTCCTCCAGTGTCTCCCAGACTTCTCTCCCTGTTCTGGCCCTCCATTTCTCCCTCCCCTACACCCAAATGTTAGGAAAATAGCTATGAACAGAGAGCGCTTTTGTCTGCATCGGCCACAGGATCTGGACGGTCCCCTCCCCTGGGCTTCCCCCCCCCCAATCCCATGCTCTGACAGCCTGTTCCGTGTCCCCCCCTCTCCAGCGCACAGTACAGAAAAGTGCCAAGTACATCTGCCTGGCAAACAAGGACTGCCCTGTGGACAAGAGGCGGCGGAACCGCTGCCAGTTCTGTCGCTTCCAGAAGTGCCTGGCTGTGGGCATGGTGAAGGAAGGTGGGTGGCAAGATGGCGCCCTCGGCATAGGTGACCTGATGGGGTGGGACAGCTGGGCTCACCAGGATCTGCACCTAATTCCCACTCCTACCTCTAGACTCCAGCCTCTAAAAGTAGGTGTAGCTTCCACCTGCTTTCTGGGAAGGGTGGGGTGAGAAGGGCCCTTGTGGGGTCCCGGCCATGGTCTGGGTTCCCCGTCTCTGACTTCTCAGAAGTGGGGTGTATAGTGTGCACGAAGACCCTCTTCTGCGGTCGCTTCATCTCTTTTCTCAATACTGCCTGTTTCTCTGCAGTTGTCGACAGAAGTCAAGGGGGCGAGCGGCTACCTTCCAAACCCAAACAGACTCCAGATGCGTCCCCTACCAATCTCCTCATTCCTCAGGCACTGACTCGGGCCAGCACTGCAATTGACTTTCCAGTGAGTCTTGCCCATCCCTGCCAAGAACTAGAATGCCTTGGCTGTAGGAAGGCTCTCCTTCCAGCAACCAGAAAAAAGATCCCTCTACTGCCTAAATGCATGGCGTTCGAGCCAATTACAACCTGCCGTCCTGGTTCCCTGTGGGAATTGATAAGCACATGGGCCCAGCTAGGGATCTTTGCATCCTGGATCTGGTTCCCAGTGCATGAAGCTCTGTATGCAGCTGTGAGCCTGCGTCCAGTGTGTGACACGCTGTGTGGTGAGGCTCTGGGAGCCATGTGTGCACAGTGTGGGTGCAGGCTCTGCTGTGAGCCAGTGTGTGACACAGCTGGTGGTGCAGGCCCTGCCGTGGAGCCAGTGTGTGACACAGCTGTGTGGCGCAGGCTCTGCTGTGGAGCCAGTTTGACACAGCTGTGTGGTTGCAGCCCTGCGTGGAGCCAGTGTGTGACACAGCTGTGGGCGCAGCTCTGCTGGGAGCCAGTGTGTGCACAGCTGTGTGGTGCAGGCCCTGCTTGGAGCCAGTGTGTGACACAGCTGTGTGGTGCAGGCCCTGCTGTGGAGCCAGTGTGTGACACAGCTGTGTGGTGCAGGCCCTGCTGTGGAGCCAGTGTGTGACACAGCTGTGTGGTGCAGGCCCTGCTGTGGAGCCAGTGTGTGGCACAGCTGTGTGGTGCAGGCCCTGCTGTGGAGCCAGTGTGTGACACGCGTGTGGTGCAGGCCTGCTGTGCAGCCAGTGTGTGACACAGCTGTGTGGTGCAGGCCCTGCTGTGGAGCCAGTGTGTGACACAGCTGTGTGGTGCAGGCCTGCTGTGGAGCCAGTGTGTGACACAGCTGTGTGATGCAGGCCTGCTGTGGAGCCAGTGTGTGACACAGCTGTGTGATGCAGGCCTGCTGTGGAGCCAGTGTGTGACACAGCTGTGTGATGCAGGCCTGCTGTGGAGCCAGTGTGTGACACAGCTGTGTGATGCAGGCCTGCTGTGGAGCCAGTGTGTGACACAGCTGTGTGGCGCAGGCCTGCTGTGGAGCCAGTGTGTGACACAGCTGTGTGGCGCAGGCCCTGCTGTGCAGCCAGTGTGTGACACAGCTGTGTGGCGCAGGCCCTGCTGTGGAGCCAGTGTGTGACACAGCTGTGTGGCGCAGGCTCTGCTGTGGAGCCAGTGTGTGACACAGCTGTGTGGCGCAGGCTTGCTGTGGAGCCAGTGTGTGGCACAGCTGTGTGGTGCAGGCCTGCTGTGCAGCCAGTGTGTGACACAGCTGTGTGGTGCAGGCCCTGCTGTGGAGCCAGTGTGTGGACACAGCTGTGTGGTGCAGGCCCTGCTGTGGAGCCAGTGTGTGACACAGCTGTGTGGCGCAGGCTCTGCTGTGGAACTTAACCTGTATTCCTTTCAGTTCCAGGAACTGGTGCTGCCCCGCTTTGGGAAGGAAGACGCCGGTGACGTGCAACAGTTTTATGACTTGCTCTCTGGTTCCCTGGATGTTATCCGAAAGTGGGCAGAAAAGATCCCTGGTTTCACTGAGCTTTCCCCAGGAGACCAAGACCTGCTGCTAGAGTCCGCCTTCCTGGAGCTCTTCATTCTCCGCCTGGCCTACCGGTAAGCTGTCCACCATTCTTCTGGCCCTATCCCTGCTGCCCCAGCCTGGCTGCACCATGAGTCCTGACTGTTCTCTCCCTCCTGCCAGATCTAAGCCTGGTGAGGGGAAACTCATCTTCTGCTCAGGCCTGGTGCTACACCGGCTACATGTGCCCGTGGCTTCGGCGACTGGATTGACAACATCCTAACCTTTTCACGGTCCCTGCACAGCTTGGGTGTTGATGTCCCTGCCTTTGCCTGCCTATCTGCTCTGGTCCTATCACTGGTGAGTGGCAGGTACCAGATTGGGCCCAAGGGTTGCAGGACCATTGGGTAGGTAGCATCTAACACTTTGGGGGCCCCTAGAGTGCCTGCAACATTGGGATTTTAGGACCTGCAAAGGGATTTAGCTCTATTCACCCCTAAAGCTTAAATCAGCCTCTGAATGACCCCAGACCCCTCAGGGTATACTGTAGGTGCTGGGCATCTAGCTTAGGGTTTCAGTTTGTTTAAAAACCTTCCTGTCAACCTCACAAGACACAGGAAAGTGCACGCATGAGTTTTTTATATTCTGTTCTTGGATAGCCAGCACCATGGTCCAGAAACAGGACTGGCTTCAGGTCTCTTAGACTCTCTCCTTATTGTCTCTGTAAAAGGCGGCCACTCTGCCAGCCACAGTGGTGTTCCTGTCATGGATTTTAGTGTGCACATCACAGGGTATGGACTCTGGTGTTAAATGTAGAGGTTTCTGGGTCCCTTCTGCTTCCGCCCCCATTCCCACTTAAATTTCTTAGAGGACCCTCCTGAATAGAACAAGACCAGAACAGCTGGAGCTTGAAGGGGTGGTTAGTGAGGTCTGTACCCAGCTCTCCCTGGTGGTAGCCCTAAGTCACTCCTGAGAGATTCCAGGATTTTAGAACAGTGTGGAATCTGTACCCTAGAAAACCTGGATCAGGTTTTATGCTGTTTGTCTGAACCTTGGCCAGCCATTCACTGGTTTCAAATATTGACCAGTCTGGAAAATGGGTTCCTGTGGGACATGCTAAAGGGTTGGGGGAGCTTGTGAGGGAGACGGGGTCAACTGAGCGGCTAACTCTGCTTTCCTTGCTGCAGATCGACACGGACTCCAGGACCCTCGGCGGGTGGAGGAGCTGCAGAACCGCATTGCTAGCTGTCTGAAGGAGCACATGGCTACCGTGGCAGGAGACCCACAGCCGGCCAGCTGCCTGTCACGTCTGCTGGGCAAACTGCCTGAGCTTCGGACCCTGTGCACCCAAGGTCTGCAGCGCATCTTTTGCCTCAAGCTGGAGGACTTGGTGCCCCCTCCACCTATCGTGGACAAGATCTTTATGGACACGTTGTCTTTCTGACTCCTGCCCTGAATACATGTGCACACATGTGCATGCTCTTCTGTCACCCATGTGCCTTTAAGCCCACGGACCCCAGACCACCTCACTCCCAGCCTGATTTTGAGCTAAGACTGACATACTTCCTCACTGCAGAAGGTGGAGAGGGATCCTGGGGGAGGGTGTGTATTCACGGGGGTGACCCCACTGTTTGTCTTATCCCTCCAGCTCAGTCCTGGCCTCGGCCTTCGTGTGTTTTTGTAAGATAAACCATTTTTAACACATACCACTCTGTTGTAAATAAGCTGTCGCTACTGTAAATACAGAAAGGAAGAGGGTGAGGTGGGGGTTGGGAGGAAGGGTTGGGGCCCCCACCAGCTGGGCTAAGCCTTCGAGCCTCCATCTTGAGATCTCTTCCACTCTCCTTCCATGTGTACATAACTGTCACTCAAGAAGGCGATTGACAGATTCTGATTTATATTTGTGTATTTTTCCTGGATTTATAGGATGTGACTTTTCTGATTAATATATTTAATATATTGAATAAAAAATAGACATGTAGCTGAAATTGAGTTTTTCTCTGATATCACTAGACATTCTGCCATGATTATTTAAGAGAGAGCAATATCCATGGGCAAATCTTAGCTGTTGCCAGTGATCTGGTCAGCCTCGATTACTCACCTGTAGGTGGCAGGTCACAATGGAGCCTGCTTCATGCAGCCATTAAGGAGATGCTGGGACTAGCTTTCCCTTCTCACGCAAACACACATCTCACTATGGTGCACTGATGGTGTAGACTTGCTGTGTAGCTCGGCTGGTTTCAACCTGTCAGTCCTCCCATCTCCATTTCCTCAGTGTTGGGATTATAGATGTTCACCCTACACCTGCATCTGGAACTAGTTCCTAATGTGGGAAGCCTCTGGTTACTGCTGGCTGCTGGGCCCTAGTGGACAGCAGCTAACCCAGGGATTAAATCAGCAAGATAGACCTGGCCTCAGGTCTCAGGTCTGTCTCTTACCCTTCTGACTATGGGGTAAATAAAGGATAATTTATGATTTGAGTTACTTTTTAAGTATTTTTAAAAATATTTATTGGTTAAGAAAAAAAATACCCAAAGTTTTAGATGGACACAGTGGCACACATCTTTAATCCCAGCACTTGGGAGGCAGAGGCAGGCAAATCTCTGAGTTGTGGCTAGCCTGATCTACGAGTCGAGTTCCAGGATAGACAGGGCTACACGTAGAAACCCTGTCTTGAAAAAAAAGATTGGCGTACAGGTGTGCATACATGTGTATACATGAGTGCACACATGCCGTAGCGTGCGTGTGGAAGTTGAAAGACAAGTTGTAAAATCACAATTGTCCTTCCACCTTGAGATAGAAGTTAGATCGTCCAACTTAGCGATAAACACTTTTACCTCCTGAGCCCCCTCACCAGTCCCGTTTTATTTTGAGGTGATGGAGTGGGAGGAGATGACGCTGGAGCCTCACAGATGCCCAGCAAGCACTACTCTACCGTAGGCCAGACCCCAAGGCCTCTCACTTTTTGGTTTGTACATTTGTAAAAAAGAGAAATAGACCTAGCCTTTTAGGGTCAGAGGAGAGTTTTGATGTGTGGTGAGCCTGGTAGCTGCCATAGCTGATATTAATGTAAGTTTTGTTGGATCTGCATTCTTAGTGTCCTCCCTACCCACTGCCAACCCCAGCAGCGGGATCTATGCATCCAACAGTCCTTGGATTCTCGCAGGAAGATTGTTCTGAAGTCATTACCAGTACCCAAGTGTCCTATCAAACTCTCTAGCTCCTGTGTTTATCTGCCCCTCATTTGGGGACTTAGAGGCAGGTTCTGGCGCTATACCTCAGTAAAGGAATATTTGCCTTGAATGCGTGTGTTGCAGATTTGATACCCAGCGCAGGAGCTGAAGATGACCAGAGGAACATGAATCGAAACCGAGAGCATCCTTAGGCCTGTGACGGGCTGGCAAGAGGCAGGGGGCCGGCTACCTTCATTGTGCTTCGCTTCAACTCATTTCCAGAATCTCACAGGAGCCCTGAAGGCAGGACTCTCAGCCATTTCTCACGACCCTTGGCCCCAGCACCCAAGGCAACAACATCTTCATGGCCTCTTGATGAGGGGAGCTGGATCAGAGTGGGCAAAATGGAACTCTGCTCTATAGTCAGGAAGACATAAGCGCTTCTTCTAGGCTCTAACTCGGCACGAGATTCCCTAAGGAGCTCCAGCTGTGCATCCTTATTTGAGATCTGGGAGTACACGTCAGCCTAAGAAAGGTCTATGGGGCTCGGCGGACCCTGCCTAATATGATAGGCTTCCAAGCATACATCTTGGGACAGCAGCTCCTTCCAAATGCACTTTCCCAGCAACCTTAGCTCCTGAGCCCTTTACTGTTAGAGAAGCCAGTGCCTCACCCAGACTCAGTTTCCCCATCTCTTTGATGACACAGGCTGGGATCAGAAGGGTAGCAGCTGATGCCCAGACTAGATCCCTCTCTTTTTCCTTGTACCTGAGGACAGGCAAAAGAGTTAATACCCCCATGCTAAGAGCGTGTGGGACAAGGGTGTGTCTCGGTCCTTACAGGACTCTGACTAGCATGTTGACAGCTGCTGTATGTTTGGTCCTTCACCAGATGGATCCTTTCACTGGAGGCACTAGGCACCGTGACCTGCTTTTCTGTTTGTTTTGAGACAGTTTTGCAGTGTGGCAAGGCTGCCCTTGAACTCCAATGGTTCGGTCTCATCCTCCGAGTGCTGGGATTGTAGGCCTGTACCTAGATAAAAGTTAGCCACTGTATTTTCAGGAGAGGGTAATCCTCTTCAGAAGAGGGAAGTGACTTCCCCAGGCTTTATTAATTAATTGACTGTGCTGGGTGTGTGCAGTCTCCCGACCATTGGGCTGTCCAGCCCATGCTTTGCAAATAAAAGACTCTCTACTGACAGCAATTCCTTTCCCGGACTCTTGCATGGGGCCACTGGGTGGGGGCTGATCTGAGACTCCTGCCCTGCCCCACCCGAAGGCTGGAGCCTGCAGGCAAGCCCTTTCTTTCCACCAGCAACTGGAAGAACTGGCCTCCAAGTCTTGCTAGGGGATGAGAGGGCGAACAAGGGGGCATTGAGTCTATTGGGGCCTCACAATGGCGGCTCTGTCCCTGTTGGTCGGGGGCTGGGCCCGTTTCCGATGGGGACAATAGTCAAAAGGCAGTGACGCTGGCAGGGCCTGGAATCCCGGGCGGGATTTTCCAAGGCCTACTGTTTGTCCTCACGGGAGACCCAGGAAACCTGCCTCCCTATTGCCCCCCACCCACGCTGGGCTCAGTGCCCGGAGGCCCTATCCCCCTCCCCAGCCTTGAGGCGACTGTGCCTTGGGAAGGGTGGGTTCTGAGGTGGGTACAGCAGCATCTCATTTTCTCTTTAGATCTGGGTGGATGAGGGTGCTCACATCTGGTCCTGGCCACCCAGTCTCCATTAGGGAGGGAGATGATGGAGACCAGCCTTGAGGAGACCAGGAACTTGTCTATGCTGTTGCTGAGTTGAGCTGACTACAGATCTGCTCTTATCCTGTGTACTCTGTTCCCTGGTAGTGTGGTCCAGTCCTGCAGATGGAAGCATGCAGGGGCTTGTGAGGTGGGAGGCCATTTATTTTCTGGTGAGCGGCCGTACGAAGCAGATCAAGGTCGTATCCTGGACGAGGGTGGTTCTGGATGGCCTCACATGAGAGCTGAGCTAGGGCTTCTAGAGGGCTTTAGCTTCAACGTGTGGGTGAGCCCGGGACCTCTCCAACACACCACTGATTTTAGAAAGCCCAGGACCAGTGGGCTATCTCAGAGTGTGAGAACGACAGGTAAGCCCCTGTCTATTTGGTTTCCACCTATGTCCAGGCTTGGTCTTACTGCCCCATAGCTCAGCTGGCAGCTCTCCTTCCCTTCAGGAACCTGCGTTCATCCCCAGGCTGTACTAACTGCAAAGAACCTGTGCTAAGTGCAGGCTCTCAGGATTCTGCCTGCGTCCTATGCCGCTATGCTCCAAATTTGGGGGGCTATCTGGTGAAGATCTTGATGGTTATCAGGATTGGACACTTCAGAAACAGGTGGGAAAAAAGTCTCTTTGCTGTCCCTTCTGAGGGCAGGAGGCCCATTCCAGGATTCCCAGATGGATTCCAGCCTGGCCCTGCATTCCAGGGGTCCCCCAGCCCCTTGGCCTTGGACTCTGCCTCAGTCCTGCCTCTCCTAGACTCCTGCTCATCCTCCTCACCGCTTTGACTCCCTTCTTGTCTTGCTGGGCCCTGAACCTGGCAGGCTGGGGGGGAGCCACTTGAGGTCTCTTCAAGGTCTGACCCAGACACTGGCAATGCCTTCCTCCACTCATGACCATAAATCAGGCTCTCTGTGGCTGTGGGGGTTGGGGGTGGCAGCTGAGCCAGTTAGGGGAGGGTGTTGGGGGGGCCTGTTCTCATTGGTACATGCTGTGTTAGCAGGGAGCAGTGCCCAGCTGCAAGCCAGGCAGGCCCAGTGCTGACTGGCCCTGCTCATCCAGCCGAGCCCCCCAGGAGACCAGCCTTGGGGGATAACCAAGCAGAAACCCGGATCTTATCCTAGTATCTCAGGGAGCTAGAATACCATAAAGACAGATTGTCCCTGTTTAGCATGAAACCCGGTCCAGACAAAGAGTCCCCAAGGAGAGATATAGACCCCGACTGGAATTCTAGGGTTTTTCTCAAAGATGGTCACTAGACTCCTTCCCCAGGAATGATAGATAGATAGATGCTCTCAAAAAACAAAACAAAAACAAAAACAAAACAAAAACACAAAAAACAAAAAACAAACAAACAAAAAAACAAAAACAAAAACAAAAAAAACAAACCAAACGCACATCATTTTCAGGGAGGAAGGATAAACTCTCACCCAAGGGAGAGCCACACAGAAATAAAGTCTCACTCACACTCTACTTGGCCAGATATATAGGCCTTTACAGTGAATGGACACACAGCCCTTGAAACTCAAGGAGAGCAGCTCCCCTAAAGTCCTGAGGTCAGACAGCAGACACAAGCACAGAGCCTGAAGAAGCTGGCAAGTTTGTCACTGTCTCCGCTACTCTCTCCACATTACTTTCCACTTTCTCCTCCGCTCAGCCACTTTGTATGCCACAGAGGGCGGAGGTGGGGAGTGACATCTCAGAAACGGTGGGAGGCGGAGGAATTCTTGCCTTGGATCCCAGGGGACAGATGTCAGAGGGGGACAGCTGGTCTCCTTTGCACCCCGTGGCCTAGCTAGAGGGTCAGCAGACATGGTTCTGGCTATGCTGCAAGGCTGGCCACCGTCAGGAGCCCCCAGCCTGACGTCAGTCCCACTCAGAGTTGTTGCTGGGGCTTGAGTCATGCCCTGTGACGCCACTAGGGTCAGCTCTGCAGCAGCTGGAGTGGCCTTCGGGGGCCAGCTTCAGAGCTCAGAACTCCCCCTGGACACACCCCAGGATGAGGTGGGGCCACCCGAGGCCACATTCATCAGGCAACACCAGCTGCCTGCTTCCAAGGACTTGGGTTGGTCTTCAAGGTCTCTCCCCAGACCTTTGCATCATGCACGGCTGATAGCACCTAGTCAGCAGCCTGACCGCCTGGCTGCCAGGACACAGGACTCTCACTGAGAAGTCTGAGTCCTTGCTTATCTTGCCTCAGAGCTCCACGCTTAACCCTCAGCAAGGCCTCTCTGCCAGCCTCTTCGTCCCCTTTCCAGAAAACTCAGTAGCTCCATAGTTTCCTGGCATTCCCTGCCTCGATGCCCAGCTGCTCAAGTTGCTGCCCTGTGTTCTCTGCCATGGGCTGGCTTTTCTTCTCATGTCTGGTCACTTCCCACCTTTCTGAGAATTCGACTTGCTGCTTCTCTTAACGCTGGTGGATTTCTTGTTTTTTGTTTTGAGACAGGGTCTTTCTTGCCACGTGACCCAGGCTGGCCTCATACTTACTCTGTAGCCCAGGCTGGCCTTGAATTTTTGATTCTCAGACTCCCAAGGGCTGGATTATAGGACTGTACTACCAGACCTGGTTTCCTCTTTACTCTGAGTGTGTCCCTTTTCTTTGCAGACCCTGGTGTCTTCCGAGGATGACAGCAGTAGCTGCCCTCCTCACTCCTGATGGAATTTTCCCCAAACCACTTATTTTTTTTTTATTCCCATTTTAAAAGACTTATTTATTTTATTTTGCATGCATGAGTATTTTTGCTTGTATGTGTGTCTTGCACCACCTGATTGTTAAGAGAGGGCGCCAGTGGACAGCTGTGATCTGCCATATGGGTGCTGAGAACCAAACTTGGGTCCTGTGCAAGAGCAATCACTTTTAAGCACTGAGGCACCTCTTCAGCCGTCAGACCATTTCTCGAGGCTTCTCTGCTAGGTGTGTCTCCGGGCTCATCTCTGTTGTAAGCCTCAGCACTCCCAGAGAGCTGGGATGGTTAATCTGTTCTGTATGGTGTTTCACGGGGCTGATGCTGAACATGGAGCTTATTTCCAGAACTCTTTTTATTATGCTTTTAAAGATTTCTTTCTTTTTATTTTCTGCATATAACTCTATTTTTTGCCTGCAAGTATATAGTGCAGCATCTGCATGCCTGGTACCTAGTGCCCTTGGAGGCCAGAAGAGGCCATTGGATCCCCTGGACCTGGAGTTGTGAGCTGCCCTGTGGGTGCTGAGAATTGAACTCAGGTCCTCTGAAGGAACAGCCAGTGCTCTTAACCGCTGAGCCATCTCTCCAGCTCTTTTTACACTATTAATTTTGACACACGTTTCTCTAGTTGCTCAGGCTGGCCTTGAACTCACTCTGTATCTCAGGGTGGCTTTGAGCATCGGAAATTTGAGCCAAGAGTCTTGACTAAACAATTGCATCTTGGTCATTAGGGGTCAGGGCATAGGATCGGAGAACTCATGCCACAGACAACCATTTATTTATTTTGGCTAAGGCTGGAATAATCAGAGAAGGATGGGACCCAAAGTTTGAGGCATCCTGGAAGGAGTCAGGAAGGTTTGAGGAGGCGAGGCTTGGCCAGCATGGGAAGCCAGAGAAGTGAAATGACACAGCCTCAATGGCAGGCAGCAGAGGCCACACAGGGAGGACGGGTTGTGGAGTAGGGAGTAGAGAGCTGGAAGGAAGACAGGCCAGAGGCCGGTCCCTCGAGCTCTCAGAGGTGGAGACAGGGGATCAAGAATCAGAAGCTAGCCCTGGAAAGAAGCTCTCTCAAAATCACCAGCACACTAACAAAAGCAACAATGAAGCAACAACAATGAAGTAACAACAAAGTGAGTAAAAATATCAAGAGAGCGAGAGGTAAGAGCAGCTACGTGGCCCTGGCAAGTGTCTGTGCTGGGACACAGAACCAGTGGGATATGCGGACACAGACACACACATGGGATGACATGTTTATTATTGATTACATGTTTACTACATGGGATAGTTTACATCATTATAGAGACAGCCCAAGAGCTGATGTTGGCAATGCGAGAGCCAGGAGAGCTGAGGTTTAGGTTGAGTCTGAGTACTTCAGTCCAAGAATGGAGAAAGGATGGATGCGCTTCCCTGAAGCAGTAAAGAATGTCCCTCACAGGGGACTGAGCCTTTGTGTTCTAGCAGACGTGTATGTGAGTGGACGGTGCCCATGGCTCTGGGAGGACCATCTACTTCATTGAGTCTGCCACTTTCAGTGTTGCTCTCCCCAGAAACACCTTCAGTGCATCATCTGACAAGTGTCTGGGGGTGTTCCAGGCAAGTTGGGAGTGTCACATACAGTTAACCACCACAGTAAAGTACTGCACATCACTGAGCCTCAGATTCATTATCTGTAACTGGGCTGCTGGGCAGCATTTTATCTCACGTGAAAGGCACAGTCGTGGGTAAGTCAGCACTGCTCTGCCTTTGAAGTGCTGGCATGACGGCTACCAAGGCTGAATGGTGTCCTTAGGTTAGTGTCAGCAAGGATCTTCAGACAATGTGGGCTCAAGTTGTAGCTTAGTGGGAGAGAATCCACCTAGCACGCACAGGGCCCTAGGTTCGACACCCCATCCCCTTGGTTTTAATCCTCAGGGTTCCATAGTGCTCCTTTTGATCAATCAGTAGTATAATCCTTTATCCACTTTAGACTCTGAATTCAGCAGTGTCCTGTGGCTTGAAACTGACACCGTGGGAAGTTGGCAAACATACCATGAATCAAGGTTCCCTTCTACACAGTAAGTGCTGTACATCCGACACACTCTTTCCTGAGGGTGAGACGTGTTAAAGAATGGTAGTGAGTGTGGCAGGTTGTCCAGGAGAAGCCAGGTAGATAAACTCCTGTATCAGTGAAATGCACCGGTTTGAACTCGAGGTTCTGTTATTTACTTAGTGATCTATCTAAGTAACTGACTTAACTTCTCTTATTGTCAAATTCCCATCCACCTTGTAGGATTGCTAGATACAAGACATTCACTGCTTTTGGAGATGAAATGTGTTTGGAAACCGAGCATATTAATGCTCACGTTAAACAACTCAGGAGTGCCCCCTGTTGGAAGTTAGAGATGTGCGTGCTCTTTAAGAGCTAAGAGCAACTGACCAAATCTGTGGGCTCTGGGGCTTATCAACAACATAGACAACTAAAAACGCTCCGAGAAATTATACAGCAGGAACACTTAATTTATATTTATAGGACGCCTTATAGATCACAAAGGTATCTTTTAGTGATCCCTCACAGCAGGTCCCCGTTTATAAGGGAACTCGGAAAGGATAAGTAATGTCAGAGGAGCAACCGCGAAATCGTTAGACAAGACTGCCACCTGCTCAGTCATGATACAACATCAGGTAGTGCTTCTGTATGAAGATAATTTAGGGAGACTAAACTTCCTTTTCAATGTCTTCCTGTGGGTCTGAGCTCAGTAAGCCCGACTGTGGTGCACTTCGGGTCAGCACAGATTCGCCATCCGCTCGGCGTCCTGCAGCACACCGGTGTACGCTCATCTTCGGGCACCTCTTAGATGCCATAGCCTTGATCTTGGGATTCCTGTTGTCTTAAGGTTGTCGGCATCGAGTCGAGGGGTGGGGGTAGAGGGTGGGGTCCACGATGGGTCGCAGAAGAGGGTTCTCCGCCGATGACACTGCCCGGCCACCAGGGGCAGCGCAGGGTCCATTTGTCTCCTCTGTCCCTTTCGTCTCGATGGCGGAAGTGAGTTGTCCCAGCCCAAACAATGCTCTCGCTGGTGGGAGTGAATGGACTCGTCCAAACCAGGGGTGGGTTCTCTCTACGAGTCTAGGCCAGAAGGACAAACAAGAAAAAAACCCTAGCACTAAAGTTATATGGCATTATGGGAGAGTATTTAACTCGTGCGAGCTTCCCGATGCCGCCGTTGCAGCGGTGTTGGGTTGGGTCGAGTCGAGCCTGGCCAGCACCCTCCATGGACGCGGTGGTTCCTTCCGGTTCCGCCCTCCGGCCGGGCAAAACTTCCGGTCCGCGCGCCGCTCCGGCGGAGGGAGCCCAGGCCCGGACAGGCGTCTGTAGGGTCTTGACCACGTCTTCATATTCTGCGCTGCTGCCCCGAGACGGCGCGAGGTCGCGAATAGCGACCCTGACGTCCGTCCGAATTCTCGGTACGGATCCAGATAGCCTGATTTTGCTTTTGGTCTGTCCCTGAACACTCGACGTTCGCGCTAGGGAAGAACAGAACTGGAGGTTGAGTGGCTCTTTCCCGGATTTCTACAAGCAAGGTGGGGCATGGGTGTGTCCTGGGTCAGCCTGTTGGTTAGGGGGACCCGAGGGAAATGCAAATGTAGTCTCTGTGTAAAAACTGGCTGGGGCTGGAAGGAAGGGTTGGTCCTGGAATAAAGCTGAAACCGAGGGAAGTTGCTGCTTAGAGGGAGATATACAAGCTCTAGGAAGAACCCAGTACTCCGGGCCAGGGTGCACTGAGGGGTTAACAGGAGCCAGTTCATAGCGACAAATAGGATATGATCTCTCTGCTGTAGGAACAGTGTCTAGTGAGAGAGGCAGAAGACACCCAGTGGGACAGGTGCAGGAGCTGATAATGGTCAGGAAAGAGGGGGGACCAGGCTGATGGCAGAGTGGTCCCCACACTGTTGTCTTGCGCCTAGACTGGAGTGCTACTATTTAAAGGCAGGATACAAAGCCCAGCTCTTAGGAAGTTGAGGCAGAAAATTGCTGCCTCAATCAAGGAGTAGGAGGGCAGCCTGGATTAGATGAAGGGCTGTCTCAAAAATCAAAAACAACCTCCCCCCCCCCCAAACACACTAATAAGGCAGCTAGCAAAACTAAAGCCAGTGGATTGAAACCAAGTCGAGGATTCCTTTGGTAAAGAAATAGTTGAACTGTCTAAAGATGAGATGGTGTGTGTTGAAGGTGGTGAGAAGTCACCAAGAAAATGGCAAGTAGAACACACATGGAAGTGTCAACTGCTTGCCCTCTCTGTGGGCTGGGTTTGTTACCTTCTAAGTTCCTTCCCCATCCTGCCACCTCAGTGGTTCTTTGCATGGTTACCAAGTACTAACAGTATATAACAAATATAACATCTAATGCTTAGAGTTTGTTACTTAACGGGCAGTTTTAAGGGGTATACACATCTAACTCCTTCAGTTTCTGAGTCAGTTATTTGAAGGGCCATTGCTTTGTTAAGACTAGCTCCCTTTTTTATGGGTCCTGGAGATCAGACCCCTCACTCATACCAGACGACCACCCTGCCACTGAACTACACCCTCAGCTTATACAGCTGTAGGGCAGAGCTACGATCACTTAATCCTGGATGCCTGACGTTTGAGTCATTGCTTTCAACTAGTAGACTGGTTTGCATAAAATATCCTAAATCTCTGCTGTAGTCTCAATTTGTAGGTAGAGAACAGGTTTGCAAAAGCCAGATGGTTTTCTTAAGGTCTGAGAGAGCCGTAGTTCTTCTGTTCCTGTTGTAAAATACCTTAGATTGCAGGCAGTGGTGGCACACACCGTTAGTCTCAGCACTTGGAAGGCAGGGGCAAGATGATCTCTGAGTTCAAGGCCAGCCTGGTATATGGAGGGAGGTCTAGGAAAGCTAGGGCTACACAGAGAAACCCTGTCTCTAAAATAAAACAAAAGATTGAAACACCTTACAGGAATGTATAGCAGGGCCAGGCAGCTCACCCTGTAGTCCCACCTGTCTAGGAGGGACTGGAAAGAGGCCAGTCTAGGAAAAGATCTTGTCTGTCTCTTTCTTTGTTGAAGGAGAGTCATGCTTTTAAATACAAGTGTCTCTATTTTGTCCTGGAACTCACTTTGTAGTCTAGGCTATTCTCGAGCTCACTGAGATCCACTTGCCTCTGCCTCCTGAGTGCTGGGGTTAAAGGTGTGCGCCACCACAACCAGCTCAGACTTTTTCTCTTACAAATGAATAAGGAGCAGGAGCACTGACCTAGGACTGTTGGATGTGAGTGCTCCCACACTGCATCCCTCACTGCCCCCTGTTGGGTGTGAGTGCTCCCACACTGCATCCCTCACTGCCCCCTGTTGGGTGTGAGTGCTCCCACACTGCATGGACCCGCTCACTGCCCCTGTTGGGTGTGAGCACTCCCACATGCATCCCTCACTGCCCCATTGCTAGTTGCACTTCTACTCATCTTGCTGCCCAACCTTTCTGTAGTAAACATATTTTACCATGGAGTCTGGATGGCCCTGCAGTGTGTGTATTATATGTTTTAAAGCCAGCCTTTATAGTTTCCATTGGTTTGTCCAAAGTGGTTTGTGACCCCAAAGGAGTCAACAAGAGCTGGCTTTCCGATGCAGAGATCTAACGTTGATGTTGGCACAAGGGTTCTGTAATTTGTTGTCCTTGGGACAGAGTCCACTTGCTTTAACCAGGCTACTAAGGTCGAGGAAGTGGATTTACTGTGCTCCCACCCACCTCGGGCTCTTGCCGTTGTAGAACCCTTTCCCTTCCTGCTGCCTGTTGTTGCACCGTGGGTCTTGACTGAACCGCTGGACTGATCACCACAGATGAATGCACATCTGACCTCACTTGGTAGTTGGACTGGAAACCTTGAAGCTCGACTCGGCCTCTTGCTCATCCCAAGGTCTGTGGGTTTCTCATAAAATGTGCTGCCAAATCACAGGAAGGCCAGTAGAGGCAGGGCTGAGCTCAGTTGAGCAGGAAGTGGATAAGACCATCTAGATGGTCTGACTTGGTTCTTACAGGTTGGCCCCTAGGTGGGGTGAAGCGTCCTGTCTCTCGCCTTTGCTCCGGCTGCAGGATGAACTGTCGATCGGAAGTGCTGGAGGTGTCAGTGGAGGGCGGCAGGTAGAGGAGGCCATGCTGGCCGTGCTGCACACAGTGCTCCTGCACCGCAGCACAGGCAAGTTTCACTACAAGAAGGAGGGCACATACTCCATTGGCACCGTGGGCATCCAGGACGTGGACTGTGACTTCATTGACTTCACGTACGTGCGCGTCTCCTCCGAGGAGCTGGACCGAGCCCTGCGCAAGGTTGTTGGAGAATTCAAGGTAGGCACATGTCCCAGCCAATGGCAGGTGGGCCTGGAATATGTACTTCTTAACCCTGGCTGTGTGCCAGAATGGCTGGCCTTTCCAAAGAGCAGAGTCATGTCTTCAAGGCTCAGGACAGATGTGCTGAGGGAGGGCATGTATACAGTTTCTCAGGAGGATGGGCAAGCCGGCTGCCACCTCAGCTTAAGCAGTGAGGTCCTGCTCCCGTGGTCCTGGCCTCCCCTGCTCCACAGCTGTCTGCGACGGCTTCTCTCACTTCTCTTTCCTCCTCACACAGTCTGGGCTGAAACTGTAAGAGGAGATGTGCTTGGCAGAGTGGCTACTGTGTGAATTCGAAGTCCCTTTGGGTACTGTGACCCATGCCTTTGTACACCTTTGTAGGCAGGAGGAAAGGGGTAAGGGACACAGCAGGCCACTCATGTTGGTCACCTCCCTCCGGTGATGGAAATGGCATTGTGGATTTTTACCTTTTTTTTTTTTGGGAAGTGTAGAGAATAATGGTTTCGTTGTGACGTGTTTCACATGTATGCCATTGTACCTTGCCCTTATCCATCCCTCTCTTGAAGATCTTCCTCCCCCAGTAGTGCTCCTTTCATGTCACTCATGTGTGATATGTTGTTTGTATTTGTCCCACATTGCCTATTCCCCCCTCACTGGCAATGTGATTTTTTTATCTTTGTCTTATTGAGATGTCTAGTTTCAAATATGGAGGGGAAATCCTTCCCCTTTCTTGTCTTTCTCCCTCCCTCCATCTCTCCGTTCCCAGGTACAGTGCGGGGTTTGCACAGCCAGGTGGATGCTCTCCTAGGCTCTGACATTGAGCTCCTGACCACTGTCCCATAAGCTTGGAAAGGGTGAGGTTGTCAGGATCTCCCAGTGACTCTTTGAAGACAGGCAGTGTCTGTCCCTCTGATCTCCTGGTGACAGGCAGGCACAGAGAAGAGGACTTAAGAGTCGGAATCTGTGTGCGTGGAGGCTAGCCTAGTCTACATAGTTCTAAGACAGCCAGAGCTACATAGTGAGACTGTGCCTCAGAAAAGAAGTGTGTATGGGTGACTGTTAGGTAAGGAGCCATCCCTCCCCCTCAATAAGTCTGATCTTGGCAGGTGACATCAATGAACCTGGGGTGACAGGGCACCTGCCTCATGGGACCACAAGGGCTTAGTGATCGAGATGTGCCTGGGGGTTGAATGGAGCCTGCTGCTATTGCAGGGCTACGGAGGGATGACTGTACCACCCGAGGCATCTTTACCTTCTGGTGCTCGTGGTGCCACCCAGCCCAGCCTGGAGCTGCAGCCCACGGGACAGTGTAGGTTGAATTATAGATGGTCGGTTCCATGAAGACAACAAGTACCACAGGTGAAGCTGCCAGATCTGTCTCCCTCGGTTTTCCTACTCCATCCCTTGGCTGCCTCTTTCCTAACTGGTCCCTGAGGCATCACCATCCCTGCTTCTAAAAAGGGACAGAGCTGGTGCTGGAGACATGGCTCAGCGAGCGGTTAAGAGCACTGGCTGTTCTTGCAGAGGTCCTGAGTTCAATTCCCAGGAACCACATGGTGGCTCATGCCATCTATAATGGAATCCAATGCTTTCTTCTGGCATACAAATGCAGATAGAACACTCATACATTAAATGATAAGTCTTTTTTAAAATATAAAAGCAAGTTTGTACTGCCAGGATGTAGACTAGCAAGTAGAGTTTATCTGGGGAGGAGATACTGGAGAGTGTTTAGAAGCGATTGTATTTTATTTACATGTATGTATATGTGTAAGTATGGGTTTGCAACACATGCCGGTGGAAGCCGGAAGAGGCCGTCAGAGTCTCTGGAGCTGAAATTAGATGAGGTTGTGAATGTTGGAACTCCTCCGGTCCTTTGCAAGGACTTGTAATCTGTGAGCCCTTTCTGCAGCCCTGGGAAGTGATTTGAAGGTTGGGGGGACCCAAGACTGGTGTAGCAGAAAGAGGAGGCTCTAAGTGTGAAAGAGGAGACTCTTAGTGTGAAGCTGAATGACAGGCATTGAGATCAGACAATTTGGAGATCACTTTGTAAAGTAAAATACCTGTATGCATATGTACATGTAGATGCAGGATATTGTGCAAGTGGAGTCCAGAAGACGGCCTAGGATATCATCCTTTGAGACAGTCTCTTACTGGTTCCAAAGCTCACAAATTAGGCTGGACCGGCTGATTAGTGAGCCCAGACATTGTCCTGCCCTACCTTCCTAGCACTGGGGTTACAGACATTTGCACCTCACCCAGCATCTTTATGTGGGCGGGGATCAGACTCTCAGGCTTCTGGGCAAGCTCTTTTCCTTACCGAGCCGTCTGCGCACCCGTGTGCTGTCTTCCTCCCTTCTGCGTTGTTCAGAGAAGGCAGTGGGCTGTTGAAAGTTCTTGACATAGAGTAGACACCTCTAGGCCTGGTAGCCTACTTGAGCTCCCCAAGTCTTTACCTCCCCTGTGCCAGGATTATAGGCATTCACCCTGTCTTACTTTTGTATTCCCATGATAAAACATCACAGCCAAGGCAACCATTAAAAAGGAATTGTATTTGGGGCTACAGTGTCAGAGGGTTAGAATCCATGATCATCATGG
Organism: Mastomys natalensis; assembly: GCA_021653895.1. NCBI lineage: Eukaryota > Metazoa > Chordata > Mammalia > Rodentia > Muridae > Mastomys > Mastomys natalensis. The sequence goes on along the minus strand of JAJTUV010001620.1, from coordinate 54,831 downwards.
CAGTAAACAGGCACATCACTGAAACAGTAGCTGAGAACTGACATCAATCCGTGAGCAGGAGACAGTGAGCTTTTGAGATCTCACAGCCTGTTCCTAGTGGCAAACCTCTTCCATCAGCCACCCTCGTAATCCTTCCCAGACAGTTCTACCAACTGGGAACCAAGCAGTTGAATTTAGAAGCCTCATTCAGACCCATGCACCCCCTCCCGGGTCCCACAGGCTTTTGGCTATAATAATGCAAAATGTACTGAGTCCAACTTAAAAAGTCTCCATGGTCTTTCACAGTCTCAGCACAATTTTTTTTTTTTGTTTTTCAAGATAGAGTTTCTTGTGTAGCTCTGGCTGCTTGGATCTTACTCTATAGACCAGGCTGGCTTTGAACTCAGAGGTCTGCCTGCTTCTGTCTCCCAGATGATGGGATTAAAGTTGTCATCACACCTGCATTCAATTTTTATAGTCCAAAGTCTTCTGAAACTCAAGTTAATCTCTTATTTGTAACCCCCTATAACATAAAAAAGCCTATCACATTAATTCCAACATACAGTGGCATAGACAACGTTACCATTCCCACAGGAAACGCTGGACCAAAGCAAACTGAAAACCCAGCAGGGCAAACTCCTGTCTGGTGTCAAAGGTTGTAGATGGCTGTTTGACTTTAGAAAATCTCCTCCCCCTCAGTGCCAGCATTAAAAACGTGTTTTTGCTGTAGTCCTGTGTAACAGTGGTTATGACCATATGACGTTAGTCGATGGTCTGAGGCTGTCTTGTATCTTCTCTGTCAACAAAATTGTTACTTTTAAATCTAGCCTCAGGCTGACTCTTAGGACAAGGGTCTTTGCATAAACATCACAGGAATGGCCTCTAGCCCAGTTGATAATATTGTTGCCCTCTGAAGCCTCTTGTGGGGGGGCTCCATAGTCCACATTGTCTAGCACCACTGTCTTCCAGACACCTACGAGATGGCCCACTGAGCCCCACTTACAGTGCTCAGTCACTTTTCTAGTCCAAATTCCCTATGTCTGCCCACATTCCCCCAAACAGCGGTCAGACCTGTCACAGGAGGCACCCACTCCTGGTACCAACTTCTGTCTTACTTTTTTCTTGCTGAGATATGACACCGTGACCAAGGTAACTATACAGTTTGAGAGTGTCAGTTTGTCACCATCAGAGTGGGGAGTGGGCAGCAGGCGAGCAGGCGTGGTACTGAGGCAGTAATTGAGAGCTTACAGCAGGTTGAGGCAGAGACAGCTCACTGGGGATGCCACAAGTCTTTCGAAACCTCAAAGCCCACCGCCAGTGTTGTACCTCTTCCAAGGCCACACCCCTCCAACCAGGCCACACCCCTCCAACCAGGCCACACCCCCGTCTATTCTAAACAGTTCTTTTTTTAAAAAATTATTTATTTATTTTGTGTACATGAGTACACTGTAACAAGAAGGGGCATCAGACCCCATTACAGCTGGTTGCGAGCCACCATGTGGTTGCTGGGAATTGAACTCAGGATCTCTGGAAGAGTAGACAGTGCTCTTAACCACTGAGCCATCTCTCCAGCCCTCCAAATAGTTCTTATGAGAAGTAATTAATTGGTGTATAAAAAACTGAAACAGGAAACCAGGGACCCATGGCAGTGGGCACAGGAGCATTCACTCATTGAAAGGCTTGTTTTTGTCATTACAGCTTCTCAGTGTGTTCCGTGTTTATAGTCGAGCAGAGAAGCCTAGCTCTCGGGCATACCTTCAGGGTTATATAAACATCCGGGGCGGGGGAGCATCTTCTGCCCTATTTTCTAGAAACCGAGGAAGGTCACAGGCATCCGTGTTCTTCTCACATTTGTTGGCATTCCAGATTCCTTTCTTGAGAAACACAACATCAGATGTTTCCATATCCGTGTCACAGATTCTGTATAGCCTCACATAACCTTTATCCAAACTCCTGTGGTTCCCCCAGTTAGGGACTGAGTATTGGAATGTATGAGCCTGTGGGGGCCGTTCCCATTCAGACCACAGCATGGCCTCTGGCTATACCACGATACTCATTTACCACGTGTGAGAGTGTCACGTGTGTGCATCAGCCCCTCTGCTCACATTTGATTTTGTGCAGCCCCACTTCTTAGCAGAGATGGAGCTGGGCACAGAGGGTTTATGCTTGAACCATTCAGGCTGGTGGTGTTTGATGTCACCATCACAGGTCCCCCTCTAGGTCTTGTCTACCATGTTTAGTGGGCAGGGTGGGTACAGGTGGAAATGAAGTCCCGAGGTTGTGGGAATCAGGCCTCTAAGGCTGTGGCCTGCTCATCTCTCGTGTCTTCCCCAGGATGCACTGCGGAACTCAGGTGGTGATGGGCTAGGCCAGATGTCCTTGGAATTCTATCAGAAGAAAAAGTCTCGATGGCCTTTTTCGGATGAGTGCATCCCCTGGGAGGTGTGGACTGTCAAGGTGCATGTGGTGGCCTTGGCCACAGAGCAGGAGCGGCAGATCTGCAGAGAGAAGGTGGGCGAGAAGCTGTGTGAGAAGATTATCAACATCGTGGAGGTGATGAGCCGGCACGAGTACCTGCCCAAGATGCCCACGCAGTCGGAGGTGGACAACGTGTTTGACACGGGCTTGCGGGACGTGCAGCCTTACCTCTACAAGATCTCCTTTCAGATCACCGAGGCCCTGGGCACCTCAGTCACCACCACTATGCGCAGGCTCATCAAAGACACCCTTGCCCTGTAGGCCTTGCTGGAGCCTTGGCAGCTCCTTAATGGTTCTGGGAGTGTGTTGCTGGGATCTTGGGGCTCTGGAACCTGCACTAGATCCTTGGTGAGACTCGAAGAGAAGCTCTTGGTGTCCTTGTTTTGTGGTTGGCGGCCTCTGGTGACCCTGTCACCGTTGCAGTGGTCCGGTCCTGGATGCAGCTGTTGCACCTGCTCTGGTGGGGTTCGCTTTCTACACTGTACGGTACGGTGAGGGCGCTGAATAAAGCTGAGGTGCGAGTTTGTCTCCTGTCCTGAAACATGAACACTTTGTGACATTCTCCTGAGGAAATACATGTATGTTGAGGGCATTACTCCAGGTTGCGAGGAGGAGTGGGCTTATGCAGTTGAAGACAGGTTAAAACACATGCCGCCTGAGCTGTTAGACATTCATACGCATAGGTGTTACCCAGTCAGAGGTGAGCTTGACTTGTCCCATGGATGGAGGCACACAGAGAATGGTATAACACGGGTATGTAAGGGAAGCTGGATCTGGATCTTGGGTTTGTGATGTCCCGTGACTCTGCTCTGGTCAGCCCGCCCTCACTGTTCCGGTGATGCTTGGGAACTCGCTCATTCCTCCACAGGCCTATCTACATACACGTATCTACACAGCCGTATCTAGACAGCCCTCACTCATTCCTGCACAGCCATATCTACACAGCTATATCTAGATAGCCCTATCTACTCAGTGTCCACTGCTGCGCTTTGCTCACTTACTCTGAGGCCTGAGCCCGGCTGACTGAGCTCCTGTGGGGAGGGATGCTGAACTGGCTGGGGCCTGGACGCAGTCCTGGAGCAGGGCAGCTAGAGTTGTGCCTGCATTGCCTGGCTGTGTTCCTGACAGGTTGTGTATTCTGCTCAGTCTTGGGGTGCTCTGCAGGATGATTTCGAGAGGGCTTGGTGTTGGAGGAGGTGTCTTCACAAGTTTGCCTAGTGTGTTTCTGTCTGGGTGTGACTTTTTTTTTTTTTTTGAGGTATTAGAGGTGACCTTTTTTGTTTTGTCTTTTTTGAGGCAGGGTCTACATAGCCCTGTCCTGGAACTTGCTTTGTAGCCCAGGCTAGCCTCAAACTCAAATCCACCTGCCTCTGCCTGGGATTAAAGGTGTGTGCCGCCTTGCTAGCTGGCTCTTTGTTCTTTTTGAGTCAGAAGTTTTAGGTAGTCCGAGCTGGCCTCAAATTCATTCTGTAGTCTGACCTTGGGGTTCTGTCCTACCTCCAAGAGCTGGGATTACAGGTTGGTGCTACTCTGTCCTGTTTTATGCCAGCCTGGGATTTAAAACCTGAAGCTTCCTGTCGGGCAAGTTGCTAGGCAGGCCGTCTGTCAATTGAGCTGTATCTCAAATCTCTCCACAGTGGCTTTATTTTTGAATAGGGGACTTAATATTTGCTAAAGGATCTCCAAGAGACCTGGGCAGGCTTCTCTGCCTCGAGATTGCACCGGACTCCACCCCGGCTGTGTGACAGATACCTAGCTGGCAGTGGCTATCTTGGACACCAAGACAGAAGTGTCCTCTTCCTTCTGAAGCATTATGATTCCTCTGAGGTAGGACAGTGGGCCAGCTCTCTGCTCCCTTTAAAAAATGCTTTTAGTTCATAATATAATAACTATGTCATTACCCCCTTCTCTTTCCTCCCTCCAAACCTTCCCATAGGCCCCTCCTGCTGTCTACATCTGTGCTGTGTTCTTGGTAAATAGGATCCCTTGGCCAGGAGGACAGGAGAGAAAGGATGGAGGTAGACCTTGGCATCTGGGTACTTTGAGCCATTCTCTCTGCCCTGGGGTGTGGACGAGTCCCGTGTTCTTCTTGCCTGCCCTGAGGGAAGGGTGCCCACCATTCAGACTGTCCTGTGGGTGAGAAGTGTTGAACTTTTAGTTCAGGAACAGAAAGCTATTTGTCCTGTGCTTTGCTCAGAGTGGTCAGCACCTGGGTTGGGGGTCTAAGAATCTTAAAAGCTCTGAAAGCTCTGAGGATGCAGGATCTTGGCCTTTTTCTAGGGAGGAAAGCTTTGGAGAGGGACCTTTTGGGTTTACCTGGCAATTTTTTTTTTTTTTTAATTTATTTATTTTGTGTATGTGAATACACTGTCACTTTCTTCAGACACACCAGAAGAGGGCATTGGATTCCATTACAGATGGTTGTGAACCACCATGTAGTTGCTGGGAATTGAACTCAGGACCTCTAGAAGAGCAGTCAGTGCTCTTAACCACTGAGCCATCTCTCCAGCCCTTTACCTGGCAATTTTGAATTATGGGCATGGGGTTGGAGAACAGATAGGCTGGGCCTAAGAATCTAGCGGGTCAGAGTAGGACCTAGAGGACACTTCGGAGGAGCCTGTCTAGAAGGGGCCAGAGCATTTGCTCAGCACGCAGTCGGGTAGAGTGGGCGGTAGGGCCCTGGGAGGCCCGCCCCTTAGAGACAGCTGACCAGCCTCAACTCTCAGGGTAGTGTGCACATCTGGGCAGCTGGTGGAGAGCATGAACGGCTCACAGATGGGAGCTGCGGCCAAGGCTGCCTGGCTGAGCTGCTGCAACCAGTCTGGGTTGCCACTCCGACCCCCGGAGGGGCCACGCATGGTGCAAGCAGTAGTGTTAGGCGTCCTGTCGCTTCTGGTGCTCTGTGGGATCCTGTTCCTGGGTGGTGGACTCCTCCTCCGCGCTCAGGCCTGATAGCCCTGCTGGCTCGAGAAAGGCATTCATCCCCTGAGGCTGAGCCTGGTGCCTGTGGAGGGGATGAAGACTCCTAGGTGTCAGCTGCTCTTGAGATTCAGCCCCTTCTGTGCCCTGCAGTCCAGAGCTCATTTCTCTGGGGCATAGCAGAAGGTCCAGCCCGCAAGCTCTTGTTTCCTGTACAGGTGAGAACCTTGAAGCACAGGAGAATGGGGTTGGGGCTGGGTGGGGTGGGCACAGTGATGGCTTCTGTTCTCATTGAGTGGATATCACTGGGTGCAGGCAGACAGCCGCGAGGCCAGGGTAGAGCTGGAGGTTCCCTGTGCCCATGTGCTAAAGGAGGGAGGCCAGAATGTTCTGTGAATGGGAGCTCTTTGGGTACCTATGTTTCCCCATATTCTGCATCTGCCCAGCTCACCTTGTGGTCTGCTGGACTCAGCAGGATCCTCTGTCCTGAAGGCAGATACAATCTAGCCTTAGCTCTCAGCTTGCTGCTGTCTCCTTTCCCAAAACCTTTGTCCATGGAGGGAGTGGGCAGGCTGGGGCCCACTGAGGTGAAGGTAGAGGAGAGAGACTCTTCAATCCCACTTGAGGCACCCCTGGTTGTTTGGGTGAACTGTAGGGATAGAAAGATGTGCCAAAGACCCCTCCCCTGACCCCTGCTGGTGTGTAGCTCGGCCAAGAGCTTTGTGTGCTGTGTTGGGGGCAGGGATGGCAAGGTTTCTTGGAGGAGCATATGCATAGGAAGAAGCGAGGCTGAGTATTCCCAGCTGTGGGGGCTGTGTCTGGGTCTCCTGCTTCCAGCTCTCTAAGGACGGGAACCATCTGGAGAGAAGGGTCTGGGTGGCCCAAAGGACAAGGCCACCTCCAACTGAACCGTGAAATGGGGGCGCTTTCACCGTCTCATTGATACTCAGCTGTGTGTAAGGGCTGCTGGGGACTTCTGTGAGTGGCCGTTTCTTGGTGACTCTCAAGGCTCCTACTTTCCAAGAAGGCACTGGTACATGATGCCAATGATGATGGCCTGATGGGGGGCTGAGGGTGCGGGCAGGTGCAGGTAATCTGCTGCGAAGCTGACGATGTGTGATCCTTGCTTAGCACCTAAGGGTTTGGCACCGGTTCTGGGCAGCCATGCCATGTTAGCCTCGAGAGTGACAGATTTCACATCTGAGATGCTTCCTCCACAGCCTTGGAGTGCACCGCCAGGGCAGGGCAGTGTGTGTGTGTGTGTGTGTGTGTGTGTGTGTGTGTGTTGGCATAGGGGTGGTGGGCAGGGCCCAGGGAACTGCCCCCATTCACTTTCCTGGTCTTGGGCACTGGGGAGCTTCTGTTGTACCAGGCTCCTCCCAGCCTGCTGCCTGATACATTCTGCAGTCTTCCCTGTGCGCCTTCCTTCTCTCTCCTCAGTGGGATAGAGGGCGTCTAGATTCCTTTGAACCTCTTCACTGACAATCAGGTACACCCAGAGAAACTTTGAGAGAAGGTGAAGCTCGAAGAGACAAACAGGTGACAGACATACTCCGGAGAGCGGCGAGCTGGAAATGAACCTGTGGGGCTCACGGCTCCAAGCTCAATCTCCGGGGTTCGCTCTCTCTTCTGCTTTCCTAGCATTCTGTGATGCTGGTAAAAACAAAAACACCCAAAAAAACAAACATGGCCTGTCCCCATCAGGAAAAGATAGAGCATGCAGGCTGAGTCAGGGACCGCAACCTTAAGGCTCACTGTCACTGTCCCCTCTAGTCACTGTTTCCTCAGTGGCCTTACTAGATACTATTTTGCTTCTAAAACACAGTCTACAGATGCCAGGCAGCAGCTAGCAGCTCCTTACCAGCTGGGCCCAGCTTTCCCAGTTTGAACCCGAGGACTAGGGAGGTCCCAGAGAATTGCTGGAATAGACATGACTGGAGAAGATCCAAGTCCAAGTCCCTGTGGCGTTAGGGATGCATGGCAGCAGGAGAGACTGCATCTCCAGCATTGTCTTGTCTGCTCACACAGGACTAAGAGAGCTGGGAGAGGGGGAAGCAACAGTTTCTTCATCAAACTTCCTGCCTTTGATGTCCCTTGGACTCAGTGTTTGGAGTGGCTCTGTGAAGTTCTGGGGCCTAAGTGTTGGAGGCAGGGAAAATACTCAGAATTTCCTACAGATTTCTGGTCAAGGCTGTTAAGTTTGGGTGGGGATGAAGGGATTCAGAAAACGGGAGAGGGGATGATGTGCTCACCCCCTTGAGAGATGTGAGCTGGGGGTTATCTGAGAAGCAGAGAAGACATCTTGGATCCCACTGTACTCTATTAGCCTAAGCCTGCCTGGCAAAGTCTGGGCAGTGGATGGCCCTAACCTATCAGCCTGAGGTCAGACAGGAACTATCTGATCTCCTCAGCCGACTGCTTCTTCCAATCGAGATAGGGGCACCCTGTCTTACAGGTGCTGAACCTCTCTCCTCACCTGCCGCCCACCCGCACCCCATTTGTGCTGCACATGATTGACTGAAGACACCGGACTGTTGACTCCTCATCCTGGGACCCTGGCACTCAGCTGCTTCCAAGCTGCTCCAGACGCTCCTGGGGTGGGTGCAGGAGGCCCATTCTCAGGACAAGTGAGTCTGCCATATGCCACGGGCACTGGCTTTATACCCCGACTGTGTGGACACCGGTGTGCCCTCTGCAGACATGAGCGCAGCTCCCGTTTTGCCTGATGCAAAGACCGCAGTATCTGACAACCTAGCGACCTATTGCTGCTGAGAGCCTGGGTTAGTACCTCCCATCTGGAGGGTGCGTCAGCCATCCAGCAACGCACCATCACTTTCCATGGCTTTGCTATTAAATGGGCCAGTAACGCAGTTCTGAGTGTGTGGTCTGTTTCCAGTCCTTGACCCTTGGGATTCTTGGTTTCTTTTCTCATCTCCCCTCAATTTGGCCTGCTTCTAGTAGATTTTTTTTTTCCTTTTAAGAAAGGGTTTTCCAAGGAGCTGGAGAGATGGCTCAGTGGTTAAGAGCATTGCCTGCTCTTCCAGAGGTCCTGAGTTTGATTCCTAGTAACCACATGGTAGCTCACAACCATCTGCAATGGGATCTGATGTCCTCTTCTGGTGAGCCTGAAGGCAGCTATGGTATACTCATATATATTAAATAAATAATATACAATATATACATATATATGAAGGGTTTGCAATAGTCCAAGCTGATCTGAAACTAATTGTATGCTCTAAGATGGACCTGAGCTCACAGTAATCCTCCTGCTGTAGCTTCTCAAGGTTTATAGACAGGGCCTACCACAGCTGGTTTAGAACCAAGGGTGGATGTGATGTCCACTGGGAGTGATTCTCACTGGTCAGTGTGACCAAGAGCTTGGTTTTATTCAACAAGAGGGGGTGTGTGTGCATGTGTGTGTGTATGTGTGTGTGTGTGAGTGTGTGTGTATGTGCATGTGTGTGAGTGAGTGTATATGTGTATGAGAGTGTATGTGTGTATGTGTGTGTGTGAGTGTGTGTGTATGTGCATGTGTGTGAGTGTATATGTGTATGAGAGTGTATGTGTGTATGTGTGTGTGTGTGGTTACTTCTCTGAGAGTGGGTTTTGAAAACCTTCCTGACTCACAGTCCCCTCACCTTTGAAATAGAAGTGACACCATCAGTGTGAGTGTGAACCCAGTGGATCACGTGTTTGCCCATCTCTATAAGGTTTCCTATACTACAGTTACCAAAGAACACTGTTTTCCTAAGCCTGGCTGTGTTAATTATTGTTCTATTGTGATAAATCATCATGACTAAGGCAACTTACAGAAGAAAAAGTTTTATTTTGGGGCTTATGGTTTCAGAGGATTAGGGTCCATTATGTCAGGGATTCACAGCTGAGATGCAGGTGCAGCTGGAAGCTAAGCGTTGAGACCTCGTATCTTGAACCACAAACAAGAAGCAGAGAACACACGGAAATGGTGTGAGACTTTTAAGCTTTCACAGCCTGCCTCTGACATATTTCCTCCAACAAGGTCACACTTCCTAAGTCTTCCAAACAGTCCCACCAACTAGGGACCAAGTATTCAAATGTCCAGGACTGTGGGGACATCTCATCCAGGTCACCACACTGACCATTTCCAGAGAAGGGAGGAGAGGGCCAGGGTTTGAATGAGAACGGCTCCCGTAGGCTCATGTTCGAATCCTTGGCTCCTGTTGGTGGAACTCTTTGGGAAGGATTAGGAGGTGTGGCCTTGTTGGAGGAGGAGGAGGTTTACCACTGCCGGGTGGGTTTCAGAAGACTCACACCACTACCAGTTAGCTTGCTCTCTCTGCCTCGTCCCCATCCCGAAGGGCATGGACTCACACTGTGAAACTGTAAGCCCCATAAATACCTTCTTTTCCTAGTTGTCTTGGTCATGGTGACTTATCATAGAAATAGAAAAGTAACTGAGCCGGAGAGGAAGGCAGTGGAAGGATTGGGAGGGAAGAGGCGAATCCATTGGGCTCCTAGGGACACACTTGATTTCTTTGTTCCTTTCACAAGTGCTCTATGCTGACATTCAATGTGCTCTGGAAACTGGACGTGAGGAGAAAAGGAGAAAGTTCTGCCCTCAGGGAACTTTCAGTCTCACAGAGAGTGGGGTCCAAAGACTGAGGTTAAAATAGACCATAAACCACGCCCAGGTGGAGAGAGCCGAAAGCAGGACTCCCCGGCTAGGGAGCTGGTGAAGGCCACCTCACAGAGGGGCAGCTGTCACCTGGTGGGGAGAGGGAGGAGTGCAGCCCTACAGAGGGGCCCTAGAGGGTGGACACCCAGGGGCAGGGACAGGCAGGAGTGTGAAGGAGCGGTTGGGAATGAAGAGACAGCAAGGATGTGATGTCATAAACCAGCCAGGTGGCTGGAGCTTGGATCTCAGCTGCATGTGAGGGGTCAGGGAGAGATAGGAGAGGTGGCTGCTGCTTGTGGCCTTACGCCCCTCACTCAGACGCTGGGCATATGCAATGAGGACGTCTCAGGCCTGCATCCACAGAAAACAAACTGCTTGGTTCACAGAGAAGAGAATTTCTTTTTTTTTTTTTTTTTTTTTTGTTTTGTTTTTCGAAACAGGGTTTCTCGAAACAGGGTTTTCTCTGTATAGTCCAGGCTGTCTTGGAACTCACTCTGTAGACCAGGCTGGCCTCGAACTCAGAAATCTGCCTGCCTCTGCTTCCCAAGTGCTGGGATTAAAGGTGTGCGCCACCACTGCTTGAGAAGAGAATTTCTTAACCCACTTGAGCGACAAGGCTGAGGAGGAGTCCGAACTCAAGCTTAGCTGACTTAGGGCCTAAGCTATGAGAACAGGCTTGCCTCTCTCCTTCTAGCTTCTCCTGTCCTTCAGTTTGCTTCTGTCAGCCTCAAGGTCAGCTTTGGGCAGTGTGGCCTAGCAGTCAGAGCACTGGTGGGCCCATGCTGCCTGGGTTTGCGCTCTGTTAGTACAGGTGGCCCGAGAAGGTGCTTGTCTTCTATAGCGCACCCCCACCCCCACCCCCATCTTCAGACCAAGGAACACCGGACTCATGTTATTTTTGTTAGGACAAAAGGAAGTCCACACAGATAAGGTATGAATGCCCCGCTGTGTGCTGCCTTCACGTGTGGCCTCAGCTCTGGCTTCAAATCTATCAGGACAGAGGAAAATCATCTCCAAGGGACGCAGGCCAAGCCCTGGCTCTGTCGTGGATGAACGGAGTCACTGTTAGCCTGAGAGTATACAGTGTTCCGGACCTTGGTCACAGGATCTGCTTGACGTGATGCTGAGAGACACCGCAGACTCTTGGATCCAAAGCAGGTCCATGTCTCCTCATCAAACCTGGGCTGGTTTAATTCTGGGGGAGCAGAAGGTCTTGGCTGCTGCAGATGAGGCACAGACGGAGGGGTCACAGAGAGCCCGAGACACCTCAGGGACAGCTCATTCCTGGGTTGGAGCTCAGGAGAGAATTCTGGGTCGTGATGTTGCTAGAGTCACACATGAAGTTTGCATGGATCAGTCCTGGTGCACCGTCACCTAAAGAAAAGCAGAAGAGGAGGACGGGCGGGAGAGCTGGGGAAGAGAGATGGGCTGCTCTGTGTTGGTGAAAAGTGGATCTTGGAAACTGGGGGCTTAACCAGGAGAATACATATCCCCGGCAGATCTGGGGTATTGGGAAAGAGCCCACAGCTTTGGAGGGAGGCAGTACAGAAGGCCCCCGACTATCTGAGCTGTTGTTATCTCACGATCTCAAACAAAGAGCATGCACACGGAATGGTGGTTAGTTTTTTTTTTTTTTTTAGAGAGGATTTCACTTCGTAGCCTGGCTGGCTTGGAATTTGCTATATAGACCAGGCTGGCTCGAGCTCTGCCATCTCCCCAGGGCGGGAATGAAAGGCACTTTGACCATAACTGTCATCTTACTTTGTATAAGACTTTCTTCTCATGTGTGAGTGCACATATATGTGTGCAGGGGTATAGGCCATGAGTGCACATGTGTGTGCAGGTATGTAGGCCACATGAGTATACATGTGTATGCAGGTGTGTAGGCCCCATGAGTGCTCATGTGTGTGCAATGGTGTAGGCTCCATGAGTGCTCATGTGTGTATGCAGGGGTATAGGCCACATGAATGCACATGTGTATACAGGTAAGTAGGCCACATGAGTGTACATGTGTGTGCAGGTGTGTAGGCCCCATGAGTGCTCATGTGTGTGCAGTGGTGTAGGCCACATGAGTGCTCATGTGTGTGCAGTGGTTAGGCCACATGAGTGTTCATGTGTGTGTGTAGGTATGTAGGCCACATGAATGTACATGTATATGCAGGTGTGCAGGCCACATGAATGTACATGTGTGTGCAGGTGTGCAGGCCACATGAGTGCTCATGTGTGTGCAGGTGTGCAGGCCACAAGTCAACTTTGGGCGTCTTCCTCCATCACTCTCTAACTTGTTTTTGGTGGCAGTCTTCCACTAAACTTGGATCTCTTTTCATTTTGTGTAGACTGGTTACCATGGAGCCCTGGGGAACTACCTGTCTCTGAGGCCCCGCCCCAGAACTTTGTTATACTGCTAACGTTATTATTGTTATTGTTATTATTATCATTATTTTAAACAGGATTCTTTTAGTGTCCCTGGCTGGTCTAGAACTTGCTATGGAGACCAGGCTGACCTTGAACTCACAGAGATCCATCAGTCTCTGCCTCTCTCTACTGTTATGATTAAAGGGGTACGCCATTGTGCTCGACAACTTTTTAAAATTACATCTTTTTATTTATTGTGTGTGCACGTGTGTATGTTGTGTGTGTACACCTGTTTGTACACGTGTGTCCATGTATATGCGCGTTGTGTGCATGTGTGTGCACATGTGTGCATGTGTGTTGTGTGCATGTGTGTGCACATGTGTGCATTGTGTTGTGTGAATGTATGTGCACAGGTATGTGTGTGTGCGTGTGTATGTTTGTGTGTGTGCCATAGCTTATGTGTGGATGTCAGAGGACAACTCTGAGGAGTCAGTTCACTCTTTCCACCATGTCAATCTTGGGTGGGAACTCAGGTCACAGTCTTGGTGGCAGATTCCCTTGCCTGTAGACTCTGGAGATGTGAACTCTGGTCTTCATGCATATACAGCAAGCACTTTACCCACTGAGCTATCTACCGAATCCCTGTAGGACATCTCTCTGTGTTGTGTGAATCTCTGCCATGCACCTGTCTCCCTTAGACCAAGTCAACCCTGAAACATTCCTCCCATGCTATGGGGGCCCAATGCAACTGTAGTTCACAGGCCCTGTGGGATAGCTGAGCTGTGGGTCATGCTCTGTGTCCCTCTTCTGTCTGACAGATATGTCCCTCCTTCTCTGAAGAGCCCATGGTCACCCCATTCGTTCAGGTGCTCATGTGAGCATTTTCTTATTTATTTAGTGTACATGCGTGTGTATACACACTCCGTGGCACACATACGGAGGTCAGAGGACCTCTTACAGGAATTGGTTCTCTCCTTCCACCTGTAGGTCCCAGAGATTGAACTCAGATTGTCAGACTTGGTGGTAAGTGTGTTTGCCCAGTGAGACATTTCACTGGTCCATCTTTTTTTTTTTTTTTTTTTTCCTTCAAGACAGGGTTTCTCTGTGTAGCCCAGGCTGTCCTGGAACTCACTCTGTAGACCAGGCTGGCCTCAAACTCAGAAATCCGCCTGCCTCTGCCTCCCAAGTGCTGGGATTAAAGGTGTGCGCCACCACCGCCCGGCTGGCCTCAATCATTCTTGTCTGTATTCTAACATCATTCCTTCCACAGACGCAGTCCAGATAAACTTCACCCCTAGGTGACTCCAAGTCAAGGTTTATCCTTTGACTTGGAGTTGATGCTGGGGGCCTCAAATAATAGCACACCGGTTAGGACTGGTTACTAGGTACCCTGAACCCTCACCTCTGCTCCATTCTTCCAGAAGGTTCTTCCCCTTCACCCTGCCCTTCAAGCCTCCCTGTCTCAGACCTTGGACCTCCTGACATCCTCCTTCATCCCGTGTCTTCCATTGCTCCTTATTGGCTCCGGTGTCCCAACACTCAGGTTTCTTCTGTCTTAAAATAGCCCTTCTGCACCCCCACTGCCTGCTCCAGTTACTCTCCTGCAGCCAAGCCTCTCAGATCGGACCCCACTCACCACCCCCTCTCTCTGGGCTTCCAACTGGTTCTAGGACTTTCCCAGCCTGGCCTCACCCTCTCCTCCAGTTTTCCCTTCTCAGTCCTTATGTTGGCTGCTCTTTTGGCCCCTTCGTCTGTCCTTACCCCCACTCCTCGTGACATCCACTCCCCCTCCACTAACATTTCTGAGGGGACTAGAGACTGTGGGCTTTAGGATAACACTGGGGCCCAATGTGTCTGCTTCTTTCCATGTTATCTAAGTTCTCCCTGTTTTTAGGAAACAGGGTGAAGCAGGCATGGTGGCGAATGCCTTTAATCCCAGTACCCAGGAGGCAGAGGCAGGCGGATCTCTGTGAGTTCAGGGCCAGCCTGGTCTACAAAGCAAGTCCAGGACAGCCAGGGCTACACAGAGAAACCCTGTCTTGAAAAACCAAAATCGACCAACTGACCAACCACCTAACCAAAAGGAACAGGCTGATATCAGTAGAAAGTTGGGGACTATCTTAGTTACTTTCCTATTACTGTGAAGAGACACTTTGACCAAGGCAACTTAAAAAAGAAAGCATTTGACTAGGGGATTCTTACAGTTTCAGAGGGTGAGTCCCTGACCATCATGGTGGGGAGCATGGCGGCAGGCAAGCAGGCGCGGCACTGGAGCGGTAGCTGAGAGCTCACATGTGATCCACAACCACGAGGCAGAGAGAGAGAAAGCCAACTGGAATGGCAGAGGCTTTTAAAACCTCAAAGCACATCCTCAAATAACACCTCCAACAAGGTCACACCTCCTAATCCTTCCCAGACAGTTCCGCCAACTGGGGACCAAGCATTCAAACACAAGAGCCTCTGGGAACCATTCTCATTCAAACCACCACAGTGACACTGAGGGGTTAGCAAGATGTTCACAGTTGTGGTTGAGCACCGTTACCTCATGCGTTGTCTGGGCCTCTGATACCTTGTTTGCTTCCCTCTCTGTAATTGGCCAGCATCTATTTTTGTCTCTAGGAGCTTCCCGCCCAGCGCCTCAGGGTTCTGTCCTGCCTTCCTCCTAATCGTTCCCTTCCTGTGCTTCCTCTCCTGGCGCTGGATTGGCTCACAGTATGATGATGGCAGTCCATCTTCATCTGAACCCTGAAACCCTGCCTTGCAGAACCCTTTGAAATGGCTGCCTGGGTAACCCTAGTACTGGAGAGCAGAGATCCCTGTCTTAAGAATCCCAAGTTTTGGTAAGGGGACATCACGTGGACCTATAAAAAGAGGCATGAGGTATTTATAGACGGTGACTGTGCCACGATAGTGATGGCATCAGTGAAGATGGTCAGGGAAAGCCTCTGTGGGAGGTGACATTTTAGCTGAGACCTGACCCATGGGGAGACCCAGCCAGGACGTGATGTTCCCGTCCGAGAGACAGCGGGTGGAAAGGTCCATGCTAGGAATGAATCTGTCATGTCTGAGTAGGAAAGAGGCCAGTATGGCAGAGATTTACTGAACAAGAGGGGCAGGAGAGGACACGAGTTTGGGCAGGCAGGAAGGTGTTTCCAAGTACACCCCACCCCAAACACTGTCCTTGCATGCTTTGGCTGACCATGAGTAGTGTCTTCTTATGCCTCAGTTTCTGTTCTTGGCCTTCCTCTCTCAGCCAGGCGTCTCTTCTGAGGTCCTTTCCACCTTGTAGAGAGTTTTCTGTCTCCTATCACTGGCCTTGCCTCTTACTTAAGTCCACTGGAGCTTCTGGGTCCATCACTTTCTACCGATGTTGTCTTAGTCAGGGTTTCTGTTCCTGCACAAACATCTTGACCAAGAAGCAAGTTGGGAAGGAAAGGGTTTATTCAGCTTATACTTCCACATTGCCGTTCATCACCAAAGGAAGTCAAGACAGGAACTCACACAGGGCAAGAAGCAGGAGCTGATGCAGAGGCCATAGAGGGATGTTACTTACTGGCTTGCTTCTCCTGGCTTGCTCAGCTTGCTTTCTTATAGAACCCAAGACCACCAGCCCAGGGATGGCACCACCCACAAGGGGCCCTCTCCCCTTGATCACTAACTGAGAAAATGCCTTACAGCTGGATCTCATGGAGGCATTTCTCAAGGGAGGCTCCTTTCTCTGTGATAATTCCAGCTTGTGTCAAGTTGACACACAAAACCAGCCAGTACAGATGTCATGGTGTCTTTTATTTTACTTTTTTCAAAGATACATTTATATCTTACATATATGAATGGTTTGCATGTATTTATGTGTGCCACATGCATGTAGTGCCAGTGGGAGCCAGAAGAGGCGTCAGAGCCCTTGGAGCTACAGTTATAGATGGTTGTGAGCTGCCTGACGCGGATGGTGAGAACTGAACCCAGCTCTTTTGTAAGGCAACAAGTGTGCTTAACCACAGATCCACCTCTCCAGCCCCCATCAGGGTGTTATTAAAACAGGCACCCTGCCAGGCCACTTCCTGTGTAACCTGCCCCTGGACCCAGTGAAACTACTCATGCCCAGAGGTTAAAATCTCCAGACCTTCCTGCAGTCCCTAAGTTGTGGCCCTCCTGGGGACGTGCTCCTCCTGAATTTTCATCCCTCTCCCTCAAACACTCTATGTTCTATCGGCCTTTGAAAATGTTATTCCTACTCAACTGCCCTTGTGCATCTGGCTCACATCTCATCTCGCCCTTCAGATCTGGGATGCCCCTTCCTTTCTGATAACCTCCCGGACAACTGGAAATTCGGTCAGGTGTTCCTTGGGGGGGGGTGTCCTTGAGTCTCCCCTCATATGTTTAGTTATACATCGAGTGTGTTTCCTTCAGTTATGCAAACCCTGTAAGAATGGGGCCTATGACTGTGCCTGCTCATGGCTTGACCTGGTGTCTGATGCCTAGTGTTCACAGTCGTGCCTGGTATATCATAGGTCCTCAGTAAACATGTGTTGGATGAGTGAGTGAGTTCTGCAGAGGAGAACAGGGAGGGGAAGCAGATGGAGAAGCAGCTTGTTGTCCTGCCCACATGCTACAGATCGCTCACTCACCCTTCTTCACCACTTCTGGTCTTTCAGGGTGGGGCCCAGGTTGCCCGATATTTTCCTGACCTCTGTCCCGATCCCATTGCAGCTCAGGGTCCAGGGTCCAGCTTGTGCACCTCAGCCTGGGTGAGTGATTCAGGTCCAGGGCACCAGCCCTGGGTTTTTAGTCATCTGCTTCTCTGAAGGCATCTTTGCCCAAGAGAGGCAGGTCCTGGATCTAGCCCCAAAGACATCCTCAGTGGGCCAGGTCTAAGTGAAGCCAAATCAGGGAATTGTGGGGGTTTAGTTGGCAGTGTGGTTGAAACAGAGAGTGAGGCTGAAATGAAGATGCTATTGACTTCTCTCTCTGTGTCCCATGAGAGAGGACGGGTGGGGTGCCCAGCCTTCTGAGTTCTGTGCTGGAATGTCTGTTTCTTTTGTACAAGAGGGCACTTCTAAGAGTGGCATTCTTTCTCTCTCTCTCTCTCTGTCTCTCCATAATATATATATATTCTTTATATATATATGTAAAAGATTCTTCTTTTCAATATGTATATTGGTGGGTCTGGAGAGATGGCTCAGCAGTTAAGAGCATTGGCTGATCTTCCAGAGGTCCTGAGTTCAATTCCCAGCAACCACATGGTGGCTCACAACCATCTGTAACTCAATCTGATACCCTCTTCAGGCATGTAGATAGAACAGTTATAAATAAATAAATAAATCTTGAAGAAGAAGGAGGATGAAAAGGAGGAAGAAGAGAAGGAGGAGGGAGAGGAGGAGGAAGAGGAGGAGGAAGAGGAGGAGGAAGAGGAGGAGGAGGAAGAGGAGGGGGAGGAGGAAGAGGAGGACAAGGAGGAGAAGGAAAAGGAGAAGGAGAAGAAGGAGGAGGAGGAGGAGAGGAGGAGGGAAAGAAGGAGAAGGAGAAGGAGAAGGAGAAGGAGAAGGAGAAGGAGAAGGAGAAGGAGAAGGAGAAGGAGAAGGAGAAGGAGAAGGAGAAGGAAAAGAAAGAAGAAGAAGGAAGAAGAAGAAGAAGAAGAAGAAGAAGAAGAGAGACTCATTCCCCATCTCCTGAGAGCTGAGATTACAGGTGTGTGTCACCATGGCTAGCTCCACCTTGAACGCTGGCTTTGTCCCTGCTGCTGGCCACTCCTTGCTCAGTACACACTGAACACCACTAATGTCCAGAGTGTATTTTAGGGAGGGATTAAGCAAGGCTTCCAAAGCCTCAGGGATCACCTCAGTAAGCCAGTGTGTTCTCTCTCATCATGTAAGCTTCTCTACCATCTCTGTTGTCCCTCTAGATGGTTCACCTCAGTCACCATGTCTCATGAAGATGCTGCTTTGTGCTTTAGGTGGCTGTCTTTAGTCCTCAGCCTGGGCCTGGGGCATTTCCACATGGGCCTTTCTGACCCTGGCTTTGTATCTCTCCCCTCTAGGGCTCTCTAATTTCCAGGTTCTGCAGGCCTTTGAAAGCTACTCAGATTGAGCTGACAGTCTATGTGGACTCTCATACCTTCATTACTCCAGACCTATTCTTTACACAGTCTCCAGATGTGTGCTCCCTTCTTGGGCTGGTTTTATAATAAGAGGCATCATATTAACTGGAAACTTCTCTGCCTGTGAGCCATCTGCTCAAATGCCAGCCCCGTTAGGAAGTGGGGGTTGCTGTTTCAAAATGTTGTAATTTAAAATGTCTTAAAAGATTATTAAATTATTATGTGTATGAGTGTTTTGCCTGCATGTGTAAATGTGTGTTCCTGGTGCCCATGGAGGTCTGAAGAGAGGGTTGGATCCCCTAGAAGTGGGGTGGTGAGTCACCATGTGGGTGCTGGGACGTGAACCTGGGTCCCCTGCAATAGAAATGATGGTCTTAGTGTTCTTAGCCCCCGAGAGCCTGTGCTCCAGCCCCAAGGTGAGCTGTTTTGTTTACTTCCTACAGTCAGCCGTCAGGAAGTGTGTTTCTGAAGGAACGGTACCTTCTCTTGAACTTCACTGATCACAGGGTGGCAAGAAGGGGCACTGTAAATGTATCATAGTTACTTAATTTTCTCAAGCCAACAAATGAAACGTCACCTCCCAGAGCATGTTGGAACCTAACAGAAGCACCAGAAGACTTAGAGAGAGATGTCACACCAGAGTTTAGGAGGACATTAGATGACTTGCATACTTCATTCTCTGCCTTTCAGATTTAGCAGTAAGGATGTTTTGTGAAAAAGTCAAGTTCGGAATGTTTCCAGCAATGCTAGGTCTCCAGACACCACTCCCAAAGGAGTTTTAAAAAACCAACAACCGGCATTCTTTTCTCTGTGTGCCGGCTGGGTTCTCCTGTACTTGGGAGGACGTCCCAGATGTTAGAGGCTCCTGGGTGTGAAGCCAGCAGCCTCAAGACACACAGGTGGCTGCAGAACAGTTTGCTGCTTCTTGTTTCCTAATTTTGAGTGTATCTTTTTTGTTTAAAATGCCTTTATGGCATACCAAATGTTTCAGGAATTGTAGGGGAAATGAACTAAAAGCAGATGCAATATTTCATCATTTGTTATTTGAGAGAATTGATGAATATTTCAAAACCATTTGGCAGGAAACAGAGGATTACGGCCCAACTTCCTCCCCCAGGGGCTAAGGCAGTGTTTCTTCAAATGGGCTCCAAACTCTGCCACCCCCAAGGGCTCTAATGAGAGTAACACAGGAACAAAGGGTTTCATTGTCTGATATTTGGGGGGGGGGCGGATATTGGGCTAAGCAGAGTCAGGCCCTGCCCCACAACATGTTAAAGCGATAGGTTTATTTTTAAAATTAGCATGCAGGGGCTGGAATGGTGGCTCAGTGGTTACCAGCATTGACTGCTTTCTCAGAGGTCCTGAGTTCAGCTTCCCAAACCCATGTGGCAGCTCACAACTGTCTGTAGTTTCCGGTTCCAGAGGATCTGACACCTTCACACCAGTACATATAAAATACATTTTAAAAACAAGTTAGCACGCAAAGTAATTGGTTCCATTGTGGTGTTTTTCCTACACAGGGGCTAGACTTCAAATTAACAGGGGCTAAATTGCCTCCTCATTTCCTACCCGGTGAAACAGGGCTCTTTATCACAACAGTACCCTCCTCTCCCTCAGGTCAGTTAATTTTTAAGTTAATGTTTTGTGTGTGACAGGGTCTGTCTTATGTAGCCTAGGCTGTCTGGGACTAACATCCATACCATATGACTAACATCCATATGAACTAACATCCATACTCAATCTCCTGAGTGCTGAGATTACAGACATGATCTGCCTTGCCTTGTTGCTATGCCAACATAAAGGTAAATGTAAAAGCAAGGTTGGGAGGCTAAGGCGGGACAATCCCCTGAGCCTAGGAGTGAAAGACCAGCCTGAGCAACACAGCCAGATCCTGCCCTTAAAACAGAACAAGTGGGCACAGTGTCTGTCATATGCCCGCAGTCCCAGAACTTGGGGAACACACACCAGACAAGAAGGAGTTTAGGATCATCCTTGGACCCAGAGTGAGGCTGAGGCTAGCCTGGACTACGTGAGAACTTACATCACAAAAACAAACCAGGGGCTGGACAGCTGGCTCAGCAGTTAAGAGCAGGTATTCCTCTTGCAGAGGACCTGAGTTTGGTTCCCAGGACCCATGCAGGGTAACTCACAGCTGTCTGTAACCCCAGCGCCTGAGGATCCAACTGGTTGGCCTGAACTCACTATGTAGATCTGGCTGGCTTCAAATTCATAGAGATCTGGCCCCTGTCCCCAGAGTGCTGCACTAAAAGTATGTGATACCACACCTGACTCTTTCTTTTCTATCTTAAAACCTATTTATTTGTTTCTAATACAGTTTCTAAATGTAAAAATTTAGCTGGACATGATGGTGCACACCTTTAAGCTCAGCACTCAGGAGGCAGACACAGGTGGATCTCCGTGAGTTTGAGGCCAGCCTTGTCTATGAGGTGAGTTCTAGGACAGTCAGGGCTACACAGAGAAACCCTGCATTGAAAATAAATAAATAAATAAATAAATAAACAATAAAATAATAAAAATTTTAAAAAGTAAAAATTTATTTTATACATGTGAATACTTTGCCTGGATGTATGTCTGAGCACTGTGTGCATACGTGGTGCACAGATATACTTCACAGGGCAGAAGACTCGGATCTCCTGGAACTGGAGTTATAGACATTTGTGAACCCCCATGTGAGTACCAGGAACTGAACTTGGATCATGTATTTAGATCATTGCGTGCTCTTAACTTCTGAGCCCTCCCTCCAGCCCCTCAAAATTTACTTTATTGTTTTATTTATTTGTTTGACAAGGTGTTATGTAGCCTAGGCTGACCTCTAACTAGGAAGCTGAGGATGATTTTAAATTTCCTGATCCTCCTGACCCCCCTCTTCCCTTTGGTATCAGGTTCTCATGTATCCAAGGCTGGCTTTGAGCTTTCTATGTAGCTGAGACTGGCTTTGAACTCCTGATCCTCTGCCTACACTCCCCATGGCTGGGAAGCATCACCATGCTGTGCTTGATGGATGTTTTCCCAGGGGTATCTTTTTTTTTTTTTGGTTTTGGTTTTTCGAGACAGGGTTTCTCTGTGTAGCCCTGGCTGTCCTGGAACTCACTCTGTAGACCAGGCTGGCCTCGAACTCAGAAATCCACCTGCCTCTGCCTCCCAAGTGCTGGGATTAAAGGCTTGCACCACCACTACCTGGCTTCAGGGGCATCTTTTGCAGCCTCATCTCATGAATATGCTTTGGGGACCATTGTCTAGAACCTTCCTTCTGGAAGGAGAGAAACACTTTGTAAGAAAATCAGATCACGCCTGTTGAGAGAGAAGCTTCCCCCTTCTGTCGGAACAACAGTACCAGACTCAACTTTATTTCCAACGACTGTAATGTCAAGCTACTAAATTTAAGTCCTTTCCCCACTAAAGAGCAATTTAAAATCACATTTCCGAGCTGTGACTTAGATGAGACAGCTTCTGCACGGAGCGATGGCCAAATGTGTGCATCGGTTTTATGTAGGATGCAAATGTCCTGGGATTTGGTTTTCCGCCGAGTTCCCTGTGCTCTGTGGTTCCAGTTCGGTTCCCTTCTGGAAGCCTGGGAGAAGTTGGCTGCGGTTCCCCAGCACAGATGTCATGAAGGACAGTCATGAAAGAGCCATAGCAGCCCAGGCAACACTACTGGCTAAACTGAGCTGAGGGTCAGTGCTCTGGCTCTTCCTCAGGGCACAGGGGAAGGGAGGCTGGAGGCCTGACTCTCCTGCTCTGTGGGGAAGCTGATGGCACAGGCTCGGGGACAGACGAAATCTTTTCCTGATCTGTGTTTGCCTTGTAGGTTTTAGCCCTTTTAATGCTTCTGAGCATCAGCTTCTGGGTCATGTCAACTGTGTTTGGGCCTGTCCTAGTGGCTGGACATGAGGCAGGGTCTCATGTAGTCCAGGCTAACCTCAAAGTGGATAGGTAGCTAAGGATAACAGCGAGCTCCTGATCCTCCTGCCTCCACCTCCTGTGAGTGAAGGCACATCCCGTGAGGACTGCTAATCTTAGCTGTTACCTTGATTGCAATCTGGAATGAACTAAAATTCAAGCTGCTGGAAGGCACTCCTGTGAGGGATTTTCTTGGTCAGATTATTTAAAGTGGGAAGTTCTACCTGTCTTCATTAGAGTTTCTATTGCTGTGTTAAAACACGATGGACAGAAGCAACTTGGGGAAGAAAAGTTTATTTCAGCTTACACATCGCAGTCCATCACTGAGGAAAGTCAGTGCAAGGGAGAAACCACCCTGAACTAAGTTACAAATACTTTCATGTACAGTTTGAGAATTTAAAAATGGATGTTAAAAACGCCCCATGGTGGATACTTCGGTAACTCCTGCCCTGCTGAGGAGTGTGGGCAGCACCCTGGGGCTGGAGGAGCACAGGAACTTAATTGAGTTAGAATTTAAGGTTTGCAACCACAGCTCTGGGCAATGGAACTTTGAAGAGGTCAAGGGGGCCTCTGCCCTTGAGACTGGATTATGCCCATAGTTGTCTCTGGAGTGGCTTTGTTACAAGGCCCGCTCTCTGCCTTCTACACTTAACTGACCTCCCGTCCTGAGATCCTGCAGCATGAGCCTCCGACCAGGTCCTTACGCTGGGCTCTTGTTGAGCCGTACATTTCTTTTCTTTATAAAGTATCTGGTTTGCAGTATTCTGTTACAGCAACAGAAGGGAGACCAAGGCTCTGTCCTAAGAGGCGGCTAATTGGTCTGTATCAGGATCCTGGGAGGAAATTCTGCCCAGTGCTGCTGATCTTCTGACTCCTCAGGAGGTGGAAACCCAGAGTTTTTCGCGCATTCTACTAACTTTGCTTGCATTTAACTTTTTTTCCTACTAACAAAACCAATAAAATGGATTCTGATGGGAAAAAAGATAGAAAGAAAAATCTGTGAGCAGCTCCAAGCTTCTGTGACCTGAAGCTGACCTCCTAGGCTTCAGGTGAGCGAGCTCTGATGTTTGGCAAACCAACCTTCAGGTTTCATTCGTTCCTACACATTAACGCCAGGTACAGCATGGCTTTCCAGTGCTGTCTCAGGTTCTACTCAGCACATCCTTCAAGCTTACTGGCTCGCCCAGGCTCCTGTTCTGAGATGAGACAGTTAACTATTCCAGAGACCAGATTTGTGGTCCTTCAGTATGTCCCCACTCTCTAGTAGCCACTAGTCACCTGCAGCTATTCTAATCTAAACATATAAAAATAGAATAGCAAAGTTAGTCCTTCAGTCTTTTTATTTTATGAATATGAGTGGTGTCATGATTTGAATATGCTTAGCAGAGGGAGTGGCACTATTTGGAGGTGTGGCCTTGTTGGAGTGGGTGTGGTCTTGTTGGAGTAGGTGTGTCACTGTGAGTGTGGGCTTTAATTCCCTCATCCTAGCTGTTTGGAAGTCAGTCTTCCATTAGCAGCCTTCAGATAAAGATGTAGAACTCTCAGCTCCTCCAGCACCATGCCTGCCTGGATGCTGCCATGCTCCCGCCTTGATGATAATGAACTGAACCTCTGAACCTGTAAGCCAGCCCCAATTAAGTGTCCTTTATAAGAGTTGCCCTGATCATGGTGTCTGTTCACAGCAGTAAAACCCTAACAAAGACAGGTGGTTTGCCCGATGCCCCCTGAAGCCACCGTAGGACGATGGATCCCCTGGAACTGGAGTTACAGATGGATGTGAGTTAAATGTGGGTGCTGAGAATTGAACCCTGGTCCATCAGTCTGGAAGAACAAGCACCTGGTGCTCTAACCACCGAATCATCCCTCCTGCTAGCTCTTCGGTCTTTCTGGCCTCAATCTGAGCCTCAAAAGCCCCACAGCACCCAAAGCTTCCATATTAAACACCAGAACTGTTTCCCCACTACCAAGAACTGCGTTTGCAGTCTCTCTAGAAACTTCCGCTCATCATCTGCTGCCTCCAGCAGCTCCTCTCCTCTCGTCCCTACATACTTATCCTTCCAGATGAGCTGCAGAGGCATCCTGATAGGTTTTCTATCTGCCTGCCTGGCACGGACAGTCTCCAGCTGGGTGCTGGTCACTCAAGGCTCGGGTGAGGCATTGTCCCACCCCAGGCTGACAGGTATGGCTGTCCTCAGCCACACAGTACCCCAGGGACCTCTGGTGGATACTTTGCCTCTCTGTCAGGTCCAGCGGTGTTTCTTTCCATCTGCATCTTAGATCTAGTGGGTACCACAGGTGGCTCGCTGGGACAATCTCTGCTGAGGTGTTACCCAGGAAACAGTTCAAAGACAGCCTGTTCTTAGCTGGGGGTGTGGGGGGGAGATGGACTTTAGGGACACCTCTTGAAAATTGGCCTAGGGTTAGGTTAGGAGCGGGAGTGGGGGGGGGGGTAAAGGGTTTATTTCAGCTTACAATCTCAAATTACACACAGTCCACCGAGGGAAGTCAGAGCAGGAGCTCAAACAGGACAGGAACCTGGAGGGCAGGAGCTGATGCAGAGCCACGAAGGAGAGCTGCTTACTGGCTTCCTCCTCATGGCTTGCTCAGCCTGTTTGCTCAATGCTCCCAGGGCCACCAGCCCAGGAGTGGCACTGCCCACAGAGAGCTGGACCCTTCCATTCATTTGCAAAGGAAAGCATCTCTCACACTGGGTTCAACAGTTGCCAGGTTACACCAGTGATCAGCCCAGTCAGTCAACAGGTTCTCCAGCGCAGGAGTGAGGATTAAAAAGAAAAAAGACAATTAGACAACATTGTAGTATGACCCCAGCCAGTTCTAAGGCTGAGGGCGGGTTTGTTTTTATACCATTTTATTACATGCAAGTATTTAGGTCAGTTCTAGGTTGAGGAACTAGCAATACAATAAATGCAAATAGTCAAGGAACAAGCAAGACAATAAGCAAAGTCCCATGATCACTCCCGTGATCACTATTTCTAAGGGCTTGTCAGGATGACCAAAATATCTGAGCCAACTTCCCTGTCCTAGCCCACAGTATATTCATGCCTGAAGCCTAATTCTTTCTTCTAGCCTAAGACTTAGATTCCTGACTGAAATTACTTCTCTGTTTCAGCCTAAAATTAGATTCCTGCCTGAACTTACTTCCTTGTCATGGCCCAATGTCAGATTCCTGCCTAAAGTCATTTCCTTGTCCTGGGCCAATGTCAGGTTCCTGCCAAGAAGCCCCAAAAGCCAGTTTAGTAGGCTAATCAGTGTGGTGAAGGGTCCCAGGGTTGGTTGACTCTGCTTGGATTTTCTGGTTCCTCTAGCCGATGTCTCCTGTATAGCACACACCCAAGACTGGTGCCCCCGTGTGGTCTAAATGGCACAGTGCCTCCCGGGGCCACTGTTTCCTGGTGTCTGGAGAGTGGGAGGGGCTTCTGGAGACTTCCAGGAGACCCTGGAAATGGCTTTCTAAGATGCCTGCCACAAAACTCTCTTGGACCCAGATGAAATCCTAGACCCATTTTGAGTTTGCTGACCCACCGTATAGCTGAAGCAGGCAAAAATAGCGATGATCTTGCCTGTACATCAAGAATAGACGGAGACCTCAGTAAAAAACACATAGGCTGCAAGTGTGTGTGTGTGTGTGTGTGTGTGTGTGTGTGTGTGTTTGCACGCGTGCATCCCTGCCATGAAAGGAGAGTGGAACGGTTGCTGGAGAGGCATCTGAGGGCTAGTGCTGCCCTCTAGTGGTACCGCGGGAGGCTTGCTGGGACAATCTGCCGAGGCGTTACCCAGGAAACAGTTCAAAGACACACCCTTTCCTACTCCCAACCCCAGTCACACTGAAGTGAGTCGCTCGGCTTTCTTAGGGAGCTAGCCAGTCATTAGCATGCCCGGAGGCCATTGAGGAGCCCACCTCCTCAATTAGCTTTGGGCCCTGTTGTGCTCCTGGTAACACTAATGTTAAAGAAGGGGTAGCATCGTAACTGCCATTAAAATACTGTGTGAAAGGAAGGAGATGGAGGGAGGAGGGCTCTGCTGGGGCCCATTAAAGGAAAGCTGTCTTTCCATGCTTATTTTATAGATTTACTTTTTAAATAAAAAGTTCAATGTTTTTTAAAATTGCATTCTATTTGTGTGTGCGCCTCTCTCTCTCTGTGTGTGTGTGTGTGTGTTGTGTTCACATGTGTTCCATGGTCCATGTGTAGAGGTCAGAAGACAATAGGAGGTAGAAGGTTCTCTCCTTCTATTATGTAGGTTCTAGGCTAGACCTCAGGGTTTCAGGCTTGGCGGTTGACATCTTTTATCTACTGAGCTATGCTCCCACAGGGTCTCACAGACCTGGCTGTCCTTGAACTCAGAGATCTTCCTGCCTCTTCCTCTCATGTGTTGTCATGCCCAGCTGCAAGATTTGTACTTCCAGACCCCTGTCCCTTCCCTTGGCACAGCTCCTTACAGAGCCTCGCTTAAATTTGCCCACTTTCTGAGTAGAATTAAATTTTCCTTTTCCCCCACTGTCTCCCTTGCCCTTACCCTCTGTAGACTGCTGCCGTGTTTTGGTGAGCTGTGGTGAGGACATACTCTTCAGAACCACAAACCCCAGTGTGTGTGCATTGTGAGCTCTGCCACCTGACAGGCAACACTGAAGGTTATCGGCACACAGTAGGTCCAGTCCTGCACTGGGTGTGCCAGCTCCACAGGCTGCTCGGGCTATGGCACAGGACTCAAGGCATTCACCTGAGCCCACAGTAACCATGCAAAGTGTTCTGGCTGGTTTTGTGTCAACTTGCTACAGTTGGAGAGTCAACAGAGAAGAAGGCACCACAGTTGAGGAAATGCCTCCATGAGATCCAACGGTAGGGCATTTTCTCAACTAGTGATCAATGGTGGAGGGCCCAGCCCATGGTGGGTGGTGTTATCCCTGGGTTGGTGGTCCTGAGTTCTATAAGAAAACAGGTTGAGCAAGCCGGTAAACAGCACCCCTCTATGCATCAGATCCTGCATCAGATCCTGCTCCGTTTGAGTTCCTGTTCTGACTTCCTATAATGACGAATAGCATTATGGAAGTGTAAGACAAATAAACCCTTTTCTTCTGACTTGCTTTTTGGTCATGGTGTTTCATCACAGCAATAGAAACTCTATCTAAGGCCTGTCTTAGTTATTGCTCTGTGGTTGTAAAGAGACACCGTAACCAAGGCAACTTATAGAAAGCATGTGACTTGAGGCTTGCTTACAGTTGGGCCATGGCAGGGAGCTGGTTCTGGAGCAGTAGCTGAGGGCTTACCTCATGGCCCTCGGGCAGGAGACAGAGCTTTTGAAACCCTCAAAGCCCACAACCAGTGACCTACCTCCTCCAGCAGAGGCCATACCTCCTAATCATCCCTAGACAGTCCCATCGACTGGGAGGCAGATATTCAAATATATGAACCTATGGAGGCCGTTCTGATTCAAACCAGCACAAGGATCCCGATGTGCTAGGATCTGGGGAAGAACTTGCTGAATGGTACTAAGGCCATTGCTCCCACTGCCCAGGACCCCTTCTGTCCTTCATCTCCCCACTCCCCAGGGTTTCCCCACTGTCAGGCAGGGGCTCACCTTCTAAAGTCCAGTCTCCAGCTTGTCACTCGGCTCTTAGGTCAGTCACACTCTGGGCCTCAGTTTCCCCATCGTTCTGTGAAGTCCTTGGCGGGGGAACTGTGCTCACTGATTTCAGAAGTCTGTTTACCTCACAGAGCCCTGTGCCCCGGTGGCTGCTGGGAGGAAGGACAATGGATGACATTTCCCAGGGGCCTCCTACGGGAGACATGAGTCTGTGGGTTTGTCTGCTGCATTAGCTTCACATCTATGATGGCCTAAACAGGATGGAGTCTTAGTTTTCCTTCCGTCCCCGGAAGGGACTGTGCCAGCCAGGGTCTTTCACTGCAGCTCCCTGGCCCCACAGGCTGATTGTGAAGTTTAAGCAAAACTGACTAGCTACCACCACCTCTAGAGAGGAACAAGACAAAAAGGTATGTTCTTATCCATGAGGTCTGCTAGCATCCTAATGCCCAGCACTCAGCAGGTGACTGCCCCAGATGCAAGGGTTGCTGGGAAACTGCGAGACCAAAACAGGAACAATAAACCTTGCTGGCTAAGGGTTCTGTTTGTAGATAAGAATAAGTTCCTCTTTGTCCTGTGTTAAGTTCTTGCAACTTAAGGTTTCTATTTGTAATTAAGAATAAGTTCCTCTTTCTTAGAGCAGTTGTAACTGTTGTAACAGGTATGTAACTTTCCCCCTCTGCCTTCCCTTTTGTTGTTTCTTTCTAACAATGTGTAACACCGACTCTCGCCCCTGTGAGCACCTTATATCACATATAAAAATGATCTCAAGAGGCTGGCACGGACTGCTCTCCCAAATCCAGAGTTAGGGTGAGAAAGGGCTGGACAGTTCTGGGTGTATCCTAAAATACAGCTTGTTTTAATTGGACAATCATGGATTTGGTGTTTTCTCCACAAAAATCTGCAGGTTTAACAAAACATCACAATGTTCCCTCCATCTTAAAACAAAGTCTAGTCTACCCTGGGAAGGCCTCAGTTTCTGATTCTCCTGCCTCTACACACTTCTCAAGTAAGATGTGCGCTCCCTGACCTGGCTAGGGCCCATTACCTTTACAGAAGCAAAGAGCCAGCCAGTTAGGCTTAGTGGCTCATGTTTGTGTTTCTAGCACGTGGGAACAAGAAACAGGAAGATCAGTAGTTCAAGGCCACCAAACAAACAAAGAAATAAACAAACAGAAAGAGAGGAGGAAGAGGAGGCAAGTAGATAGTATTGTGGGGTCTGCTTAGATCTAACATAAACCCAACATAACTCAAGCCAGGTCAATGCAGATGCAAAACATTATTACTATTATCAAGCCACTACTGATCCATGGGGGCTGCAGAACAGAGCCAGGAGCTGAACTGTGTGACCCTGAAGGGACGGGGATATTATAGCAGATTTAAAAGATGAAACCATCAAGAGAGAGGGAGCCGGGTGGGCTGGAGCACTGTCCAGTCATATTTTGACATAAGGGGTGAGCAAGGAAGTTTCCACCAATCAGGTTAAGAGTAGAGTCATGGCTCTTGAGAACATGAACTTAGTTTGACCCTGCCAGCAAGATGGAAAATTTGGCCTTGAGATGTCTGGACTCAGGCAACTGTTCCCTTACAAGTTGTCCCTGAGATGTCTGGACTCAGGCAACTATTTCCTTGTAACAGAAGCTGTTCAGTTATTGGGAAGTCCCCAGCTCCCCTAGGGCCTGGGACCTTGAGCTTAGTTACTCCCTATGATTAAATGGAGTCTGAAAATGAAATAGTATTTCATTAGAATACATTTCTTTTGCTTGTTCCCAATGGATACAAGAGCCAAAGAAGAGTCAGCTACACCAGGCAGGATGCAAGGCCCTATAGCAGGCAAGGAGTAAGAACTGTGAGAGGAGGCAGAAAACTTGCAAATGCTAACATGTATGCATGCAAGTCTCAAGTCACTTGTTAGTGCTTAGTTAAAAACAAAGCAGAAGCAGGCTTCAATTCCTAGTGCTGCAAAACCAAAACCAAAATCCTGATCCAACAACCTAGACACAAAGCCAGAGGAAGCAGGTCACATTGACCTAGGACTCTTGGTGTAAAACTAACTAAAGCTAACAGGGTAAACAGCAATAAATTTGGTTAGCAACTCCTTTATCTAACACCTATCCGTGGTTTTAGGACACACACAGCAGCCTCTGACTGACTGCAAAGGCAAATCATCAGGAATAGAAGAAAGTGGTTAATTATTGTTCTCTGTTGACCCAGGAGGGTAAACAGAACCCAGTTTTCATATCCAAGACTCAGGCTATCCTAGACAGAACGAGGGTCCCCTGCCTACTTCTACAAAAAGCTGTAGGTAGCAGGGTCGTGGTGGCACACACTTTTAATCTTAGCACCTGGGAGACAAAGGCAAGAAGGATCTATGAATTCAAAGCTAGCTTCATCTATAGAGCGAGTGAGTTCCAGGACATCCAGGGCTACACAGTGAGGCCATGCCTGGAAAGTCTGGATAGGACTGACTGTTCTTTCTCAGTCAGTCCTTCGAGAGGCTGACATCCTTTACACAAACTGCTTCAGTGAAAGCTCTGTTTAAAGGCCGGCCATTAAGAATTCACTTTCTCCTTCTCTTGCTCATTTTGGTTTTATCTGATGAGAGGCACCAGATAAAACCAAAGGACCTGCATGGGTCTCCATGGCCTTCTTTACAGCATCCTAGCTGTCCAGGTGCCGAACCAGGGACAGAGTTAGAGAGATATCAGAGTTCATTCTGCTCTCCAGGGCCGGCCCGTGTCTCAGAGCAGTCTAGTATCCGTGCCAGGCATTTAGCATGGGTTGTCAGACTGAGTTATCCAGCCAGCTCTGGGCACTCTGAGTCCTGAGACTGACCTGACCATCCCGCCCTAAGAGTCTGTTTTGAACACTGCAGGCTCTGGAGTACTCAGTGTCCCTGGGTGTTACGAGTGTGGTGTCCCAGCATGGGTCAACATTCCCATAAAATATGGTTTCCTTTTGCTTTAAAAAATGTTTTTCTTAGGGCATAGACAGTCCACACACCCCTCAGCTTTCTTCCTAGCAAGGCCCCTGTGAGCAACTTTTATTACAATGAGATAAAGACTTTGTGGCCACAGAGCAAACAGCCTGCTTCCTGCAGATAGTCCGGGGTCAGATGTCTCCTCCCCACCCGGCTGCCTTGAGACTTAGTCACAACGTTCCCGCCACCTCAGTTTCCCAGGGCCGAGCACTTTTCAGTTCCATGTGTTGGTTGAGACTTTGAGACGGATTGCTTCCCACTTTGATTATTGGACAGGTGCAGGCTGTCATCAATGATACAACTAAGAATGAGAACCTCCTAACTGCAAAGACAGCATCTGTGTCCCCGTGGCAGTGGGTACCGCCGCTGTGCTTGAACATCAGTTGGGCAGAGTTTATCAGAGGTGGGGCAGAAAGGGAGAGCAGACAGCCTTGGAAGGCAAGGGATGGCCATATTGCAAGAGAGGTACAGCTTTAGGGTCAGAGCAGGCTAGAGGGCTGATGGGAAACAGGGCCCTGACACCAGATCTATGACTCAGAAGCTGTGTGAACCTGGGCGACTCACTCAGCCTTTCTAGCAATAGTAACTGCCACACGGGATGTTGGGAGGCCTAGATGTTTAAATTACTATACCTGAGGGGTGAGAATAGATCCTGGTGTTTTAGTTGTGAAAGAATCTTGTGCTGTGGCTGAATGGGTGGAAGGAGGGAGGGAGGAAAAAGAGAAGGAGGGGAGGGGGAGGGGAGGAGGAGGAGGAGAAAGAGGAGGGCTTGCAGTGAGCACTGGGGAGCTATGACTGACTGGGTGAATATAGGATGGAGCACTGGGGGTGTCTTTTAGCTTGGAATGAGTTGACACAGTTTTGAAGTAAAGCAGGGTATGTCCTGGTATGAAGCTTCCTGGGGGCTCTGGAAGGATTGAAGTGAGGGCAGTAAGGTGCTTTCTTTGCATGGACTGTCTAGGGCCAGCCTCCTTGTATGCTCTGGCCTCCTTTTGATGCCTGAGAGACCTGGATTCAGGATGCTGGGTTAATGGAGGGGGTTTGAGATGATCATGCCCCCTCCCTCTGCTCTGCTGCTTCTGACTTCCTTCTCTCCTTGGCTGGCTCCCAGGATTTCAACACAGCCAGCTCACCTATAAAGGACCAGGATGGCCCTGTTTAGGAAACACCACTAGTTAGACCCTTAGCAATGGCTCTAGGACCATGCTGTAGGTCCAGCCTCCTGTGACATGGAGCTCACGAGCTCAGGGGTGCAGCCAGGAGGACCCAAGGATCAGAGATCAGAAAGGTTGAGAACGTGGTATCCCAAGCAAGCAGATGAGCAGCAGGTGCAGGAACTCTCTGTGTGTGTTATTCAGAGACCAAGAATGTTGCCCAAGAGATCAGGCAATTCAAACTGTGAATGGAGAGTGAAGGGGTCGGGGGTGGGGACATGACTGGTGAGATAGTGATCTGAGACACAGCAGAACTGACAGACACACTCTACAAACTTCTGCCATTAGTTAGACATCTACAACCCAGGGAGAGGGGGCACCCAGACACTCTTGTCCTGAAGGACATGAAGTGACACTAGGGGACCCAAGGCACCACTGCCACCAATCTGTGTGGTTCTCTGTGACATCTTGGGGCGGGGAGTGAAGCTTCAGTGCCATTTCCTGAGAGTGTGGGCATCCCAGAACTCTCTTCCAATGACTACAAGGACTTCCAAGTCTGAATGGGAAACTGGGATAATCTGGAGTCAATATCCTTGGCTTTGCTAATAGCCTCTGCTGTGATGGTGTAGCTGTGCCAATGATGTGGAGGGCACGGGGACACAACTTGAGGGAGGGTTCATCAGGCTCCTGCTGGGTTCATACAAGCACCATGGCTCCCCAGGATCTCCTCTTCCCTCTGTGAGGGAAGCTAGCTGTCACAACACGGGATGTGTGGGCAGCCAGTGGCGTGGCCTACTTTAGGGAGGCCTAGGACCCAACGCCTCATGCTAGTGGCCACATGGAGAGCCCTTTCAGGCGTGTTCCTGTCAGGTGGTCAGCAGCCGCCTGGCCAGCACCCTGATCATAACCTCTAGGGAGCCAGAGTCTCACTGGACTGTTCACAGTTCCTGTCACAGAAACTCGAAAGTGTCTATTGTGGTGGATGGTTAAGTTTTGGGATACTTGGTGACACAGTAAAGGGATAAGGTTTGGAGGATCAGCAAGAGCAGGTAAGTGGATGTCCTAGCCAAGGTCCACCTTCAAGGTTTCATACTTTACTGAATGTACCTTTTCATTGGTCTCTAAATAGGAACTTGGCTTTCACAGTCTCTCTCTCTCTCTCTCTCTCTCTCTCTCTCTCTTCTCTCTTCTTCTCTCTCTCTCTCACTCTCTCTTTCTCTCTTTTGGTTTTTTGAGACAGGGTTTCTCTGTGTAGCCCTGGCTGTCCTGGAACTCACTCTGTAGACCAGGCTGGCCTCGAACTCAGAAATCCTCTGCCTTGACAGTCTCTCTTCTTTTTTTTTTAATGAATTTATTCATTTTGTGTTTTAGACATCATCTCACTATGTTGCCCTGGCTAGCTTGGAATTCTATATGTAGACCAGGCTGGCCTCAAACTCATGGGGACCCCCTGTCTCTGCTTCCCATATACTGAGATGGGTTTGACATTCTTAGAGTAAGTACAGCCCCTTGCTGAGTGAGCCAGGGCTCAAGGCTGCCAGGGGGGGAAAGGCAGGTGGGACGCCCTAATCAAGAGGGTCAATTTACGGGTCTGGAGAGGTGACTCAGTGGTTCAGAGCATGTATTTGCTGAACACCCACATGGGGGGCAGTATACAAGTCCCTGTAATTCCAGCGCCAGGAGATCCAGTGCCCTCCTCTGGCCTGCACAGGTCCCTGTGCTTGCATGCTACATTGCTCCACAGACACAGGTACACAGTACACATGAGTAAAACTAAACCAAAGCAAATCTTTTTAAAGAAAGAATGTTAGCTCTTGGTGGTGCATGCCTGTAATCCCAGCACTCTGGAGCAGGAGGCAGAGGGATTGTGAAGGCAGAGAGCTGGTTTAGGCTGCAGATCTATCTATCTATCTATCTATCTATCTATCTATCTATCTATTATCAATCATCTATCAATTATCTATCTATCTATACCTATCATCTATCTATTAATTATCTAATCATCTATCTATATCTCATCTCAAT
Organism: Mastomys natalensis; assembly: GCA_021653895.1. Lineage (NCBI taxonomy): Eukaryota > Metazoa > Chordata > Mammalia > Rodentia > Muridae > Mastomys > Mastomys natalensis. The sequence continues at coordinate 20,671 of JAJTUV010001620.1, read as the reverse complement.
TATCTATCTATCATATCTATTATCTCATCACTATCTATTAATTAATTATCTATCATTATCTATCTACTACCATCTATCTACTACTTATCTATCATCTATCTACCTATCTATTTATCTATCTATACCTATCATCTTCTATCTATTAATTATCTATCTACATCTATCTAAATATCTATCTATCTACATCAATCATTATCTATCTATCTATACCTATCATCTCTCATACTATCTATCTATCTTATCTAAATATCTATCTATCAATTATCTATCATCATCACTATCTATCTATCTATTAATTAATTATCTATCATCTATCTATCTACCTACCTACCTACATCTATTATTATCTATCTATCTACCTACCTACCTTCATCTATCTACTATCTATATCTATTCCAATACATCCATCAGAAAATCAACCTAGCCTGGAATATGATCGTAGTAAGCATTGCCATACAATTCTACCTGATGTATTATCTACCTTACCATCATAAAGGTAGGATACAGAACAAATCAGCCAGCGTTGTCCTGGGAGCTCCTAGTCATACCAAGGCACTTGACCAGGCATTACATAGGACTTTCAGATCTTTCTGGAACCTCAGATGTTCACGAGTAGGTATCATCCCATTCCCGAGTAAGTTGTCTCTACCTTTAATATTAATATAATATAAAAAGTCTTTAAAAAAAACAGTGCAAATGTCAACCAATATTTCCTCCCATAAGTACAGATATCAGCGCTACCCTTGGATGCTGGAAAAATGCAGGGGTCACGGTCCCTAGGACATCTCCATTAAGGTCACCAACCTGATGGGCAGAGAGATGGTGGAGCCTGACAGGTGGATGTAGACAACACATCTGTAACCAAGGAGGAACTCAATCAATCACAGCTGCCCAACATCTGGGAGATTCACCCAGGCTAGAGACTTAGCATAGGGACATCAACCGGCAGCAGTTCAGGAGGCTTTTCATGGGCAAAGTGGGCAGATGCATTGTTTGTAACTGTCCCTGAGGTGGTTTGAATGAGAACGGTCTCCACAGGCTCATAGATTTGGCTACTTGGTCCACAGTTGGTGCAACTGTTTGGGAGGGATTAGGAGGTGTGACCTTGTTGGAGGAGGTGTGTTTCGGGGCCAAGGTGGACTTGGAGGTTTCGAAAGCATTCGAAAGTCATCGCAGTTGGTGCTCTCTCTCTTGCTTCATGCTTGTGGATCAAGATGTAAGCTCTCAGCTGCTATGCAAACATGTGTTTGCTTGCCTGCTGCCATGTTCCCTACCACAACGGTCACATACTCTAACCCTGACTGCGAGCCTAAATGAATACTTTATAAGCTGTCCTGGTCACGGTGTCTTAGCCCGGCAATAGGAAAGTTACTAGAACAGCCCCCAGGACTGTTAAATCTCAGGACATCTGCAGAGTGAAGGTGACCATTACATGATGCCTGCCAGTGTGGTAGTGTTTAACGTTGTTTCCATAGTGGTGCGGTGCGGGCTTTCCTGTAGGTAACAGTATTTCCTGTGGTAAGTGGGCTGGGAGCTGGCTGAGGGCCAGGATGATCCTGAATTTCTGATCTTCCTTTTTTTTTTTTTTTGGTCTCTTTTGTGGTGCTGAAGACAGACCAGAACCTCAGCTAGGCAATTGCTCTGTTGCTGCTCTGTACCTGACTGGGCCTGAGCCTCAGGAAGATGCCCTCGTGGTTCTACGTAAGAGGGCTAGGCCCACAGTCACCGCCCCTTCCCCCTGGGAGGGTTAAACCCATAGTCTCCGCCCCTTTCCCCTGGGAGGGTCAAACCCATAGTCTCCACCCCTTCCCCCTGGAAGCTCTAAGCCTGTAGTCATTGACCCTTCTTGCAGAGATACTTATTTTCACGAGTGTCTTCGTTTTCTGTGGCTGTCCTAAGGATTCACCAACTTGATGGCTTAAAACACCAGAAATGATTCCCTCACAGGTCTGTGAGTTCGTGTTTAAATCAAGGAGTCTGCAGGGCTATGGTCCTGGTTAAGGCTCCAGGACAGACCCTCCTGCCTCTGCTGGCTTTTAGTAGCTTTGAGGATTCCACAGTCCACGTGGCTTTGCTCTGAGCTCTCCACGTCCCGTGTATTCTCCTTGTCTTTCACAAGGACACCTGCCAGTAGATTCAGAGTTCACTTGGAAACTGAGGCGGGGCAGGGGGGGGGTAGGGGCGGGGTGGGGGTAGGGGCGTCTCACTTGCGTACTCCAGATGAAGTCATCCTCCCAGGTAGATTTTTGTGGGACCGTTGGTCAACCTACTATAGGGTTTTTGATCTAAGCCACGTATGTTTCATAGGTGGAAGAAGACCTCACATGGAGGCCGGCTCTGGCCCGTTCTGGTGCAAGCTCCTCGATTTCTCTTGTGTATGCACACGGGTGTCAGTGTTGTCTCTCTCTGAGTGGCTCACAGGGCTGCAGGCAGCTTCCCCAGAAGGCTGTTTAGAGAGGAGGATGGAGTAACTGGGCTATATAGAAAGGTCTGCTTAAGTCCCACTTAAATAGACTTAGCTAGAAGGACTCCTCAGGTTAGCTCCTCATTCTGTACAGACACATTGACAGGGAGGGAACCCTCCCCTCGGTTCCCTCGCCTCTCAGCTCAGGCCCACATCACAATCTCGTTCGTTCATCAGCTTCAGGGTACTACTCTGCCTTCTTTTAGCTCCAATCCAGCCATCACTGAGTCGCAAGGTAGATTCCAGCTGCAGTACCGATTGCCTCTGTCTCCTCCTGTTATGCCCAGATCTCAAGATTCCCCAGGAAAGCTCAAAGAATTGCTTAATCCGATGTAGCGAGACAAAGAGACTTTTAATGAGTTCGGACCTGGTTTGGATCGCAATCTGTTCCCACTTCGCAGGGCAGGATTGCGATCCCCCGTCTAGGGGCTCAGGGCATTTATACACAAGCAGATTCTGGGGGTTCAGGGTTACATGGTGATAAAGGAAGCCTATTTTTCAAACACAACACATCTGTTTAGGCGGCAAAGGGGGTGGCACAATTGGGGAGGGAAGCTCTTTTGGCCTTTATGGTGCTACCAGGGATAAGTGTTTTCTCAAACCATCACAGCTGTCTGGGAATGCTTGATTGCCCCAAAATATGGCGCTTTGTCTTTCTAAGGATGTGTGGTTTTTTGCTTCTCTCAAGGACAGGGACCACCTGCCCTGGGTATTGTCTAGCTATCCATCAGAGAGGGTGCCAGCCTCAGCGACATGAGGGCTGGGAGTTAGGGCTGTTTATCTGTTCTCAGGCTGGCATTTGCTGTTCTGGGGAGGGTGTTTGCATTAGGGAGTGCTATTGGAATGGGTTGTGCCTCCTTTGAAGGGTCAGGCAGTGGGAAGGAGCAAGGGGAATGAAGGGGAGCTTTTGTGAGTGCGAGGGAGTGCTGAGGTGAAGGGGAGTGCTGAGCCTGGCTGCTCAGCCTCTTCACTCCCAGCTCACCCTTGCTAACTGCCCAGCAGTGCCCGGGCGCCACAGAAAAACCTAAGGAGGTCTAGTCCCATGTTGTCCACTGGGGGGCGCTCCTGCCCTGTGGAACTTGCTGGTTCCCAGTGGGGGCAGGGCTGCGGTAGCTTTTCTGCGGGAGGTGGGGGAAAGGGGCTGTTTAGCCTGCCTGGCAGGTCTGGGTGTGGTATGAGGAAGCCACAGGCCTGGGAGAGCTGGGTTATACACACATGGTTTGAAAGGTTTGTGTGTACACGAGAAGGGTTGTCAGTGATGTGTCGATTGTATAGAAATGTCCTCTGATTCCCTCAGGCCTAGGGTCCCCACAGTTGTGTTGTAAGAACTCAGGTAAAAGACTGGGCCTGGCCCTGCCCCCACTCCAGTCCCTTTCCCAGGGATCTCTACACTTGTGTCACTCAAGAGGGATCTGGGGTCTTATGTGTCACTCAGACCATGTGGATCATCACACTTCTTATAAGTGAGATTTGAACAAGGATACTCCTGCCACAGGACCATCATGGGGATGAGCTGAGCATGCGGGGGTGGGGTGGGGATCTAGCTATAAGTCAGGGCGGCAGGGGCTGTCAGGTGGAGAGTTATAGGCCATCCCTGAGAGCTGGTCAGAGAGCTGGGCTGGAGAACCTGTTACTCAGAGGTGCAGGTGTGAAGAGTGCCCAGGTATGAAGAGTTATGCAGGTGTGAAGAGTGCCCAGGTGTAAAGAGTGCAAGTATAAAGAGTGCCCAGCTGTGAAATGTGTGCAGGTGTGAAGAGTATACAGGTGTGAAGAGTGCCCAGGTGTGAAGAGTATGCAGGTGTGAAGAGTGCCCATGTGTGAAGAGTATACAGGTGTGAAGAGTGCCCAGGTGTGAAGAGTATGCAGGTATGAGATGCCAGGTGTGAAGAGTATACAGGTGGAGAGTGCCCAGGTGTGAAGAGTATGCAGGTGTGAAGAGTGCCCAGGTGTGAAGAGTATACAGGTGTGAAGAGTGCCCAGGTGTGAAGAGTATACAGGTATGAAGAGTTCCCAGGTGTGAAGAATACCAAAACTGTTGCTGGGAGTCTGGATGGGAGGGAAGAGGGCCTTTGGGAGCTGAAATCTGGGGCCAGCCTTAGGGCTACAGGGAGGCCTAATGTGGGCTGAAGGAGTATGGAGCTGGCCTGGGAGGAAAGATAGCTTTCATTGTGGAGAAGGCCTGGGCACCATTTTGTACATCATGGGGTCCTGCGGGTTGGACTGGGTGTGGGTGGCAGGCAGTGGATTCTTGGTTGCTGCGGTGGGTTGAGGATTTCGATGCTGCTGGTCACTCCATGGCTTTAGGTGAAGGCGGAAGTGTTTGGGGGGTTGTGCTATCAATCCGGGCTTCTGGAAGAGCCACGTTGTGACAGGGAGAACCGTCCCTCTGATGAACATGGGGTGGGTTGAGGGAAGGTGGGGACAAGAAGGGCAGGGACTTGGGCCATGACGGCTGCTGGAGCGCAGAGCAGGTTTCCTAGGAGGAAGAACCTCTTCACTGAACTGAACTGAGGAGTCCATGTGGGTTGGCAGCAGAACCTTCCTGCATCTCTGCTGGGGACACCCTGGTCTGGAACCTGGCCTTACCTGTCCCTGAATCTCCTGTCTTCCCTGGTTCCTACTGCCTACCAGTGGCTGTGACTCCTGGCTAGGCTTCTGGGGTGAGCCCTGGTTATATGGAGACCTGGGATTGGGCAAAAGAGCTTCACCCTTAACCCCACTGAGTGACATGACATGACAGGGTCTCGTGTGTGTGTGTGTGTGTGTGTGTGTGTGTGTGTGTGTATGTGTGTGTGTGTGTGTGCATGCCCTTGGCTCACCCACTCTCTAAGCCAGGACTCTTGACATGATGGTGACAGGCCCAGAAAAAAGTCCCTAGGGATGGTCCTGCCTCCTCAGTGCTGGGGGTGAGGGGAAGCTGAGGGAGGTGTTATCCGGGATTGTTGAATGTAGTCTCAGGCTAAAGCTCAGCATCCTCTCAGATGGCTATGGCAGCTGGCTTGGAAGTGATAGCGGTTGTAGAGGCTTGGACCAGCAAGCTAGCCCTGTGCCTCTCTCTAGATAGCAGCTGGCAGAGCCTTTAGGATGGAGAGGGGGCTTCTGTAGCAGGAAGAGCTGGGGTCTGGGAAGAATGCTTGTCCTTTATTCCAGAAGTTTGGACTTGACCCACTGCTGAGGGGTGGGGTGTGGGAGGGTGTTGTTTCAGAGGGCTCCTAGCTGTGAGGCACAGTGTACTAACTGTGGGAGTATGGCAGGCCGCAGCAGGACAGTAGGACTCTTGGGAGTCCTGGAATGGAACTGCTTGGAGCCCTAGGGGAAAGGTTGTCTTGTCCCAAGCTCTTGCTTCTCTGTGGTGACTCACAGCCTGGGCATGTGGGCATCGATCCCACTGCTCTGGTCTATCCCAGGCACTGCTTTCTGAAGAGGGCTCCAGACAGTGGATGTGGGGTGGGCCCAGGTGGGCAGTCAGGGTAGAAGCAAGGTTCATGGGCAGCTTGGAGCTTGGAGCAGGGCTGGAGCACTGTGCTTCTGGCGTATGGACAGGGACCATGAAGGAGGGGCTGTGGAGTAGGGTCAGGGTTGGGCTAACATTGGAATTTGAGGTGAGTGTGTCATTCTGAGAGTCAGGGTTTGGGATGGGATGGGTTTATATCTGAAATGTGCAGAGAGGGACATATTAATGTTTGTCCCCACCCCTCTCTAATGGTCCCACTTGAGGGGAGTCACAGGCTTTCCCACACCCGACCACCACCACCACCACCACCACCACCACCACCACACCTAAGTCCCTGCAGCAGAGGCAAAAGGGAGACAACCCCTCACTGACCGGGTCTGACTGAGGACCTAGGAGGTGGGCCAGGGAAAACTGGACAGTTTGGGCTTGGGCAAGATTGCAGCCCACCAGGACACCCAGCCTGGGCATTAGAGTCCAGCTCTTCCTGCTACAGAAGCCCCCTCTTCATCCTAAAGGCCCTGCTAGCTGCTATTTAGAGAGAGGCACAGGGCTAGCTTGCTGGTCTGAGCCTCTACAGTTCAGAGTTGGGGTTGTGGCTAGCATTGTGCTGGGTGACGGAGGTCTCTGGATGAAGGAGGGTTGGACTGGCATCAGATACCTCTACAGTCCCCTTTGGGCCTTTTGTCTCCCTTTGGCTGGGTCTTTTCCACCCTGGAGTTCAGGGTGGGATACAGAAGGAGGTACCTTGTAAAGGACCCTAAGTACTAGATCTAGTGTCATATGGACCAAGGCCCTGATGCACCTGGGGCTCCTCATCAGGGAGAGCTGTGACTCTGTCCTCCTTGCTATCTTTCCTCGTGCGTTGGCCTCCTCTCTCACTCTGGACTGCGTCTGGGCATTTCAGCCCCTTTGAGCTGGTGGTGGGCTCAGGCTCAGCAGAGTGAGGGCTGTCCTTCCCTCACTACCCGGGTAGTGAAGCTGGGTCTGCACCTCACTTCACCTTAACCAGAGGGTTAACTGAAGATGGCTGTCCGACTTTGTCATGGTTCTCACATTTCGAGGGCCTGGCTAAGTGGGACCAGGGGTCAGGATGTCAGAATGTCAGGGGTTCAGGGGTTAGGGCTTGCCTATGCAGTCTGGCCTGGGGCTGGATCATTCCTTCACGGGGGAATTTCTCTTCTGCCTTATCGTCAGGTTTAGGCCCTATGCAAGCCAGAAACCAGACTCTAATGCCCAGGCTGGGTGTCCTGGTGGGCTGCGATCTTGCCTCGAGCCTAAACTGTCCAGTTTTCCCTGGTCCACCTCCTAGGTCCTCAGTCAGACCTGGTCAGTGAGGGGTTGTCTCCCTTTTGCCTCTGCTGCAGGGACTTAGGTGTGGTGGTAGTGGTGGTGGTGGTCGGGTGTGGGAAAGTCTGTGATCCCCAAGTGGGACCATTAGAGAGGGGTGGGGATAGGTGTGTCTCTGAGTGATTCAGGTTGGATGCCGAGGCCCTGAGCTGGTAGCTTTTTTCTCCCGCTGGCCTGGCAGGTTCATGCCCCAGCCCTGAGTCATCAGGGTGTGGTCAAGCAACCTAGGAGCACAGTAGATACACACGCTACACACCTGGATTAGGGCATTGTGTCCTGACTGCAGAGGGGCCTGGCTGGTGGTGTGGTATTGTTTTTGGTAGTGTTATGAGTGTTCCCAAGGTGTCCCTTAGTGACTAAAGGGCCCCTGCCCTGGGGCAGCATCATCTGGATTCATCCTCCCCACCCCCACCCCCATTCCCTACCTGAGAACCAGGTGGGCTCATGGCAGGGATGAGAGGAATTGGCTGGGGTTGGCACCTGCAGGTGTAGCTGAGACCTCAAAGGGCACACAGGTCTTCCTAGGCACCCTGCAAAGGGCACCCATGGGTTACTAAGCACTTATTGTTTGGTGTCAGTTCTGGGTGTTTCATAACTCTGGGGGGGGCGATGTTCCCATGTTTCCGTGTCATAGAGGGGGATCTGGGCTGTGGGAGGCTGTTGCTGTGCACTCACATGACCTGTGAGGCCTGAGCCAGATGTGTGGACATCAGTGCTGCTGCCCTGCCCCCCCCATTAGTCCACTTTACCGCTAGGACCCCTGGACATCCTTGTTTAGAGTTAAGCTGGACCTGGCATCTGAGGCTGGATTTCCTGAAGAATGTTTGGGCAGCAGAGCTGCCCCAACTCCACAGGCTAGGAAAGGCCATGCCTGTCTCGGAGGGAGCAAGGACTGGCCGTGGTTGGTGTGGTCCAGGTCTTTGAGTGTCAGGCAGTGAGGGGAACCTGGTCTATCATTCACATTTTCGATGTGTCTTGGAAAGGAGAGATCATCTGGCCAAGGTGACATTGTCACCATGCTGGCTGTCTTGGTCTGGCTGCCTTTCTGCCTCTGAGGTTTGCTCTAGAATCTGGACAGGCATGACCTGCCATTATATTACAGAAGGGCTTCTGGAGCATTTCCCTTCTTCCACGGAGACAAGGCACAAAATGTGAGTCTCTAGAGGATCACCCTTTCTTCACAGGTGACTGTGTGTTCATGGGTAAGTGGTAGGAGTCAGGAGGGCCAGCACGGCTGTAAACCAGGTAGAAGGAGAGGCAGTGCAGGTTAAGGGGCTGTTAGGAAGGGCTCCATTTTACTCAGAGGGGCTCTTGGTGGCCAAGGCAGACTCAGGGTCTCAGAGGTTGCCTAGATTGGCTGATTTTCCCCTACATGGTCCCAGTAGGAGGGCAGCAGGTGGGGCTCCTGCTTGAGCACTGGCTCCACCCCCTTTGCCCATACCCTCCAGGATCTGTCAGAAGCTGTTCCAGCACAGGAGAAAGTACCGTATTAGGTAATAAGTGTCTTCTGCCAGGTGGGAGAGGACAGGCTGCCTGCCAGGCCCAGGCAAAGCCCAGCCTCTGCGGTGTCTCCGAGCTGGCCCTGGCCCTGAGCCCAGCTCTCCTACATCCATCTGCCTATGCAGCCCCTGATGTCTTGCTCGAGACCCCAGGGGGCTCATGGGAAGTAGGAAGGTGGCTATTTCATCCTGGTCACTGTCATATGAGGGTACCTTCACTTCTCCCTCATAGGCCCATGCCATGGCAGCTAGGCTGGTGCTCCCTCCCTGCTGGTGCTCCCTGGTCTCTCTGGTCTGAGGTAGTAAGGCTTTTTTCATAGCAGGAAGGGTCAGCAGGGGCCCTGCCTGAGTTATACTGGGCACAGCTTCTTGTCTTCCTGATTTGCTACCTGCACTACCCCCTTTTTGGCTCTCCCAGCTTCTCCTTGGGAGGCTGGCCTCTGCAGATTCCCAGGCCACCACCCCTCACCCAGTCCTTGGTGTATGGAGTTCTGCCTCATCTTGTACCCTGGCCTGTGTGTACCCGGGGCGCCCTCGAAGGTTGGGTCTGAGAGATAAAAAGTACTACTCTGTAATACCAGGGACTTTGGGGGCAGGATTTGCTTTGCTTTCTGTGGCGGTCTTAGCACAGGACTCTCTGGAAAGGGCTTTAACAGCAGTCACACGGAGACTCTGTTGACAGACAAGGAGGCCCTGGACTGTCTGTGGGAAAGTGAGGGTGGGTGTAATTTCCCAGGAGCTGGAGACAGCTGGGAACTCAGAGTCTAGGTCACGCCTCCCCTAACCTCTTGCCCTGGAGTCTAGTGCCTTTTACTGTACCCGCCATAATTGTTTAGGTCCCCTCAGCTTCCCTGGCCTCTCGACTTGTCCACTCTGAGGACCTTGGTTACTGAGATTTTTGCTGGGTGGCTTTTTGTGTGGAGACAAGGCGAAGTATATGAGTGTCTAATGCACAGAGCCACCTTCTCCCTTGCCCCCTGCATGGGGCAGAAGGGACCAAGCTTCTGCGCTCATAACTTCCACAAGCTTTGGGCTCAGGGACCCTCCCCCATCTCTTGTAGTTTTAGAAGTTAGATAGCAGGCAGTCTGGCCCACTGCCTAGCTCTAATCTCTCCATTTCAAGCCCCTGTCTCTAGAACAGTGGTTTTCAAGAACTTCCCGGATGCTGCAACCATGTAACACAGTTCTTCACATTGTGGTGACACCCCCACCCCACAACCATAATGTTACTTTTGTTGCCACTTCATAACTTTAATCTTGCTACTGTTACAAATCACGATGTAGACATCTGTGTTTTCTGATGGTCTTAGGTGACCCCTGTGAAAGGGTCATTTGACCCCAAAGGGGTCACGACCCACAGGTTGAAAACCACTGCTGTAGAGGATGGCTGCCTGGTGCTTCAGGCCACAGTGCACTGGAGGTCGGCTTATAGGTGCCTTCTCCCCCCTGGGCCCATCCGTGTGCTTGAGGAATAACTTGGTCCCATTCTGAGCTTACGGGCCACTCTTCTACCTGTTTCCCCAGCCTGCTGGACCATGAGCATTCTACCTTCACGGCTCTGCTCTTCAGGGGTGCTGCCTGCTGCCCACAGTCTCCCTTGACTCAGCATCTTTGGCACCTGGCACCCCATCTGTGTCTCCTGCTAGTCTGATGGCCAGTGCCTCATGAGAGCGCCTGACACTAGCGGACACTGAAGCTGAGTAGTCCCCACGCGTCCTCATCGTGGTCACTCTGGTGGGAAGCTTGATGTGTGAGCCAAGTCCTCCTGGTGGTCTGGTCCTGGATCTGTTCATTTCTCAGTCCCCAGCCTCCTAACCCTGCAGCCCTTCAGACACACACTAACAAGCATGACCAGTCTTTCTGTTGTCATATATTCCAAAGCAGACACAGTAGCTGCAACCCACTGGGACATCTGGGTCACTGTGATATAAATGGGGCATCTGGCTACATATGAGTCTGGCCTGCCTTTCTCTGCTGGCTACAGGCTCCTATAGACCTTGAAGAATTAGAGGGAAGAGGAGAACTCAAGATGTGTCCTCAGGTTACTTCTCCTTTAATGGGGCATCTTTGGCCCTGGACAAAGTACACTTAGAAGGTTCTAGAAGCCAAGAGATGCAAGGCATGAGCAATATTTGGTATGGTTTCTCTTAGGGCTTAGGCTTCAGAGGACTGAGAGAGACAGGTCATCTGTGATCAATGATCCATGTGTGCAGTTAGTGAGCACTTACTGTTTACAAACACAGTGGCAGATGAGCACATGTGTGAACTGAGTCCATGTCTGGCGTGGGCCTAAGCAATGGCTGATGTCAGCCACCTCCGGTGTGTCACACAGCAGCACACGGTGCCTGGGATTAGAATCTGTGGCGTTTCCCCAGCATCTGTAGCTCTAGGAACCTCCCTGAGCTAGTGCCGTGTCAGCAAAAGGGAGGTTTTGGCTGGAGAATAGCTGACTGACTTAAAAAATAAATAGATTGACTTGTATGAATGCTTTGCCTGCAGTAAGTATATACACCGTGTGTGTCCATGGAAGTCAGAAGAGGGCCTTGAATCCCTTGGAACTAAAGTTAGTTATGAACCACCATGTGGGTGGTGGGAGCCAGACAAGGTCTTCTGTAAGAGCAACAAATACTTTTAACCACTGAGGTACCTTTGTAGCCCATCCCTTTTTAAATTAAAAGATTTTTATTATCTTTATCATTATCATTATTATTATTATTAGTGTGTGTGTGTGTATTCACATGTAGAGATGATCAGGGGATAACTTTGGGAGTTGTTGTTTCCTTCCATCATGGGCTATAGGACTTGTGGTGCCATCTTGCTGGCCTAGACTGCCCAGCGTTCTGACACACAGCTGCCAGATGTCAGGGGTTGGGGGGTTAGAGGGGGTGGGGATAAGAAACCCATGAGAACAAGGCCACAGGACTGGGAGGTACCAAGGTGTGTGCGTGTGTGCGTGTGTGGTGCGTGTGTGTGTGTGTGTGTGTGTGGTATGTGTGTGTTATACCTGTGCACACATGCATGGGAGAATATGAAGACCTGGGTGTGTGAATGGGAGGCTGGGAAGGCCCAGGGCTGAGGTGCTGGCCGAACTTTATAAAGTTCTCTTTGTTCACAGAGAGTTTGGCTCTGGTCATCTGAGAGATATTGGAGGGTCTAGGACCAGGACCTGTGGGAGAAGACCTGTCAGGGTTGCGTTGGGGGTGGGGGAAGGAGGAGACCTAGGGTGGCCTGATCAGTGAGTTTGAAGTGGGTGAGGGTCAGAGATCAGTACTGGCCGCCTCCTGGGCAAAAGATTTCCCTGAGCCATCGTAGGGTAGTGGAGACATTGTGGCTGGTGCTGTTGGTGGGTAGGGGACGGTGAAAGTGGAGACAAAGAGCTTCAGCAGGTAAGAGGGTAGAGGTCAAGGAAGGTAATGAAACCCCTGGCTTCATCCTCTCCACCTTCCGCCCAGCAGGAACTGTCTAATGAGTGATTGATGAGGGCGGTGGGACTGGGGGAGGCTCCCTGGGACTGGGGTACAACGTAGTACCCCCACTTCTCGCATTGAAGCTCTCAGGCCCTTAGCAGCCTGCGGCAGCAGGCGAGGGGAGGTTCCATCTCAGCTTTGGAAGCTCCTTCCTCGTCCCGGGCGCGGCGCCCTGGAATGCTCAGATGTGGCGGCACCGCCCGCGTCGCGTCCAGTCCCGTCCTGTCCCGTCCCATCTTGCCCAGTCTGGGCCGCCCTGAGCAGCCTCCCTGCCCAGGCACGCGGGCCGCAGGCGGATGCCAGGTGTCTGCGAGAACAGAAGCTGTGAGCCCTGCACCGGGACCCGCCTCTGCCCCGCCCCCACAGGGGGTACCTGGGGCTTAGCAACCGGACTCTGTCAGGGTCACTGCTTTAGTTGGTGGCTTCTCTATGGGAAGGAATCCTGGTGGTTTGAGTCATATCTGGCCCTCACTGCTTCAGAAGCTTCCCATACATCCGGCCTCAGTTTTTTCCTGTTAAGAGGGTCACGATCCTGACTGTGGTTGTGCTAATCAGTAGGAAAAGCTTGTCTGTGTTTACATCCACGCTCAGCTCCTTACAAAGGGTCCTTTCTTAGTGTTTCAATCCTCCTTCCTTCTGTGGGCTGTGGATTCTCAGGCTGGGGGTAGAGAACTGGACTGTATTGAACCAGAAACCTTGGTCTGTGCTGGCAAGCTGGCCTGGCCTCTCCTATATGGCAGCTCTAAAAGGAAGCTGGGAGCAGGCTAGAGGGGTCTGAGGAGTGCCCACCCCAGCCCTTGCTTTTTTTTACACTTGCCTCGAAGGCCAAGCCAGAATGGCTATGGGCAGGCACACACCGGGCCTTCGGAGGCAGAGATTCAAACTAAAGAGCAGTCTCAGGTAGCATAGTGTGGTGGCCAGAGGGGAGTGCATTTGACAGCTGGGTAAACTGAGGCTGGAGTTCCTCCAGCTAGGGGCCTGAACTAGATCCTGGGCCAGTACTCTTTGCTATCTCTGTCTCACACTGGTAGGCAGGTGTAATGTTTTCAGGGCCGTCATTATCCAGATCCATGCCTAGTTGTGATAATTCTCCCCCTGATCCACCAGCCTGCTGGGAAGTTCCAGAAGGGACCCTGTTATTTCTCAGGCTGGCCCTGGGGAGAGCCTCCCTGCAGTTGTTCCTCCCGGCAGAGGGAGTTCCATGGGTATAGGGTACATGGCCCCTCCCCCGGGTCTCTCCCATTTCACCAGCTGGGCCATGTACTTGACAAAGCTCAGAGGGAGAGGTCTACCCTTGCCTGTTAATAGGGGTTGGTCAGAGGCCCTTCTGTTGGCCAGTGGACTGTGTGACTTAGAACCAGCTCCTTTTTCTGACCTGGCCTTCAGATTCACTCTTAAGATGAGCAGACAGGATACACTAATGCTTCTGGATTGTCACCCCATGAAGAAGGTCTGTGCCCCAAAGTTAAGGTGAGGTGGCCCTGTTCATGTATAGAGGGAGATGGACCAACTAGGGTGGTACTGAGTATGGTCTGTTTACTTCAGAGGACAGACAGACGAAGGGGTGCTGGGGGTGACATCTGCTAGGCATGGCATTGTTTCCTGTCAGAGCATAGGGAGAGGGTCTTGGATGAGTCACTTGGTGTCTGGTGTGTTGGGAGCATCGTGACTGATAGAAAACCTCCAGGCGTGGCCTTGAAGCCCCATAGACCTTGTGGCTGGCTTGATGGCTCTGAGGCTGTGAGTTAGTACATGAGCCATGGTCCTTTCCCTCTTGACATAGGACAGGGGATTCCTTTCCCTCTGACATAGGCCATAGGGGGTTGGGAGGGGATGGTATGGTTGGACCCCAGAGCTTGTACGAACAGGGAGTGGGGGAGCAGGCCATAAAGCCCTCAGGAGAACCCTAGGCTCCCCAAGTCTCAGGCCAGGGCCACAAAGTACCAAAGTAAAGCCTTTGTAACCTAGAGATTAAATGATCCCTAAACTGTCTAGTTTGCACCCCGAGTCTGCGACCAAGAGGAAGTGAAGACAGCAGGAATGCCGAAATCCAGCCAGGCTGTGTCCCAACAGGCACCAGAGGGTTGGGCTTCATGGGCTGTGAGCACAGCGGTTGCTAAGCAGCCTGGGTAAACAGTGGAAACACACAAGTATCCCCGAGTGTGTGCGTGCTCCTGGTCACGTGTGTGCCTGGGCTGAGGCCATAGCGTTTCAAATCATAGATGGGGACCACTCATGTCCCTTTCCAATCCTGTCACACACAGGCCTGGGATGGTTCTGGCAGCCACAGAACACTTGCTCAGTACCTGGCCAGCCACACACACATTATCCCCTTCAGTCCCTATAACCCTGGATGCTGGAACCCTCAGTACCCATTCTCACAGGTGGAGAAACTGAGGCTGTGAAGGTTGTACAGTCCCAAGGGCAAGGGCAAGATCAGGCTTCAAACTGAACTCACTGTGGAGTCGTTTCAGCACTTGTGGGATGTGTGCATGTGAACACTGACCGGGGCGTGTGCGCACGCACACTTGTAGAGATGGGTGGTCTGTGTCTGTAGGATGCCTCCATTAAGATGTGTACACTTACATGACCGTAGAGCCCATATGTGTATGTTTGCATATGTGTGTGTATACACGTGTAAGAACACGTGTGCAATGCATACCTGCATTCACTCCTGCAAGTGTGTGATATGCGTGTACCTTGTCATGTGGTTCACTCAGAACGCTGACCTCCCTGTCAGCCCACGTGCCTTCTCTCCCTTCTTGGCTCTGGACATAAGAGGAATACATTGATATGTTTCATGGCATGGCTACGAGTCTGGTGCCACATGAGTGTGTGACGGCCCTGAAGATGGCACAGGAGCCTTTGGGAGTCCATGGCTTGGTGGGAATGAGTTGACCAAGAAAGGGCAGATGTGAAGAAGAAAGGGATTTCTCAACCTCCAACCAGGACAGATCCGTCATAGACTCCATTAAGGAGCCCTGAACCTGCCCCCTTTACCTCTCTCTCAGGGTTCAGCCTCAGGACCTGGGACAATCCTCCTGTGACCCTGCAGGGGGCCCAGAGTCAGGGCACTTGTGGGCTCTACCAGCACAGATCTCAGCCAGGCAATCCCCCTCTGTACTGGAGGGAGTAGAGTGGGGAGGGGACCCCAAATGGTGGTAAGCCTCCTCTGTGGCTCACAGAAGTAGGGTAGAAGGGTGTTGTCCCACTCCCTAGGCAGCAGGTATGGGCTCTGTGCTCATTGTGTGGTGCAAATGGGACAGTGGGCAGCAGGGGGCGCTCGGAGCCCGCAAATTGTAGATACAGCCACACAGGCAGGTGAAAGGAGGGTAGGACTCTGTGTGTGTGTGTGTGTTGTGAGAGAGAGAGAGAGAGAAGAGACAGAGAAGAGAGAGAGAGAAGAGAGACAGAGAGAGACAGAGAGAGAGACAGAGAGAGAGACAGAGAGAGACAGAGAGACAGACAGAGACAGACACAGAGACACAGAGAGAGATAGAGACATAGAGAGAAAGAGACAGACAGAGGGACACAGACGTGTGTGTGTTGTGTGTGTGTGTATGAGAGAGAGAGAGACAGAGAGGGAGAGAGAGATAGGGAGAGAGGACACAGGGAAAGACAGGGAGACACACACAGAGAAAGACAGCAACAAAGACAGAGGGACACAGACATGTGAGAGAGAGAGAGAAAGAGAGAGAGAGAGAGAGAGAGAGAGAGCAGAGACAGAGACAGAGAGACAGAGAGACAGAGACAGACAGACAAAGAGAGACAGAGACAGAGGGACACAGATGTGTGTGCACATGTGTGAGTGAGAGAGAAAGACACAGACACAGACGCAGACACACACACACACACACACACACACACACACACACACAGAGAGAGAAGAGAGAGAGAAGAGAGAGAGAGAGAGAGAGAGAGAGAGAGAGACTGACTTCTGTGTTGGCCCTAAAGTCTGGGAGTTGGGGTGTCCATGCCCTGGCTCTGTTTTGCTTTCCTCCTTTGGGCAGAAGCTGAGTGGCTACTGTGAGCCATCAGAGCGGATATCTTAGCAGACACCCTGAAAGTTTAAAAAATGGAAGCAAGCCAGCAGAGGAGGGGTGGTCTTTTATTTCTGAGTAGAGGCTCTGGCAAGGGACCTGGAGACATCACCCACATTCCTCCTAGGGCATATGTGTAGCCTCCACTCCTTCCCCTGCAGGTCCAGAGTCGGACATCTTGTCAGAATGTCATCTAGCCTTTGATATTCAGCTGTCCCAGATGGAAGGAGGTGGTTGTTCTCTCTCTAGTCCCATGCCCTCAAGTCCAGGTAGCATCATGGGTTGCCTTGCTCAAGCCTGCCTCTTTCAGTTCTAGGGTGACTTCCTATGCTTCCTTATCCCCCAGGAAATGACAGAGTCTCCACCTTCTCTTCTGTGTCTTGGCAAACTCCTCATCAGCTCTCTGTTGGAAATCCCAAGTGCGGCTTCTCTTTTAAAATGTTTTTATCGGCACATATTAATCATACATAACAATGGGTTTCATTACGTTTTCACACATGTATTGATTTTGATTATATTTTTCTTCTCAGGTAGCTCCCCTTCCATTTTCAGATCCCCTCCCCTTTTTCTGAGAGAGAGTCTCACTGTGTAACCTCGGTTGGCCTGGAACTCTCTATCTAGACCAGGCTGGCCTCAACACAAAGACTGCCTCTGCCTCCCTAGTGCTGAGATCGAGGGCGTGTGCCACCACGTCTAGGTTTGTGACAGGATCTTGAGGGACCCAATCCTACGTTGACTCTGTGCAGGCAGTCACAGCTGGTGTGAGTACAGCAGCCACATCCTGCCAAGAAATCAGCACCTCACCCCGATTCCCCACCTTCCCCAGGCTCTTACGTTCCTTCTACCTCTTTTTCCCCAAGATGTTCCCTGAGTTTCAGAAGGGATGAAACAGACATCCCATTTACGGATGGGTATCTAATGGTCATTTCCTCTCTCTGTTCTTGACTAGGTATCCATCTCCACAGCCACCGCTGATCACTGCAAAAAGAAGCTTCTCCGACTAGAGTCTTCAGGAGCAGTGATCTGTGGGCACAGACGTAGTTATTTCCAAGGCCATCCTTGGGCACGCCATGTCCATTTAGCAAACCGATAGCAAAAGTTTCCCCACTAGGGTCTCTGACCTCTTTCGGCCACAGGCTTCTGACTGAGTTTGCAGTACCAGATGTAAATTCTCTCCTGTGGAGTGGGCACCAGATCCGATCTAGCATGGCCCCTTCTTTTGTCTGGGTACCAACCAAAGCGCAAGAAAGGAATCAGCAAGGTCGTGCAGGCTGTGCTGCCGCGTGCTGGGAGCACAACCCAGAGACGGACAGGGGGCAGTCAAGTCGCAGAGGGGGGTGCTTTCCTGGACGAGGGTGTCCGTGGGGTGGTGATGTTACTCTAGAGGACGCCGAGGAAGCAGATGTACAGGGGAAGGGTTTCAGGTGACTTGCCACTGTAAGGTCTGGGCATCTGTGGCAGCCGTTCAGTGGATGGTGTTGGGGAGGAAGCAGCACGGGAGCATAGGGGAGTCGGTCCTGAACGACTCTCAGAACTCAGGTCTAAAATTGGAGCCAAATATATGTAGTTCTGAGGCTGGCATTTAGTTTTCCCAAACACATCCCTAGTTGCATTCTTTCTGCCCCTTTCCTGGAGACTCCAGAGACATGTTGGTCTTCCCTCTGCCAGGAGAGGGCAGTGGTGGCCATTGTGCTGGTTGTCTGGGCGGGCCAACCTTTTTCGACTGGAGAGCAGCCTGGGTGACTGGTCCAAAAGGAAAGAGGAAGGGCTGGGCCACTTCTCTGACCCTTGCTTTCTCTAAATATATCTCCAGAATGAACAGGTAGGCTTAATCACTGCAAAGGACAGGCTACTGGGGCCTGATAGAAAGCCCATCTCATCTCCACTGGGGATTTGGGAAAGCTGGTAAAGGCTTGTGTTGGCTGTTGGCAGCATTATTAAGCAACTGTTCTGTGCCAGGCACCATACTAAATTCTTTTCCCATGTATCATCTTTAAAAAAGATTTATTTTTATTTTATGTGTGTGGGTGTCTTGCCTGCATGTATGTCTGTGCGTCACGGAAGCCAGAAGGGTGTTTGTTCCATATTTCCCCAGAAATGGAGTTAAAGATAGTTGTGAGCCACCTTGTGGGTGGCTCCAACCTGGGTGAGAACCCAACCTGACTCCTCTGCTAAGAGCAGCTGCGGGCGCTCCTAACTGCCGCACCATCTCTCCAGCCCCCAGGTCTCAATTTTAAAAAGCCTTACAGCAAATTAACTATGCAAGCGTAACTCAGCTCTCAGAGAATGCCCCACCTTCCTCCACATCCCCATCCAGTGCCAGGACATGCTCGTCTCAGTTACTATGGGTGCAGCCCCCTTGGGAGGGGTGTGTCAGCCGGAAACTCAGATAACCGAAAGCTCAAGGTGCCGACTAATAGGCTGAAGACACCACACCTGAAACACTGCAGATCCCAAGCTTAAGAAGATATTGATGTGTGACATTTGGGAAGGGGTTTTGTGAAGGACCCTTTCCTGTCATAGCCTGTAACTGGGCACCGAGGTGACAATGGGTCAAAATAAAGAGCTTGCCCATCTGTCTCATCTTTCCCTTGCTCCTTGCTCCCATCGGTCTCCGAGGGACTCATAAGACCCCCAGGATTTCCCCTGTCAATCATCTGTGTCAGTGTGATTTTCTAGAATAGCTGAAGGCCCCAACAAACAACCCAGATGGATGGTAGGGGGATCTTTAGCTCACCTCATACCTGTGCCCCCCTCCACCTTCAGTGTCATCAAGACTCTCAGGAATGTGACTAGCCTGAGGCTCACAAAGCAACCATGATAGAGAGAACCTGACACAATGTGGGAGGGTACAGTAGGGTAAGGGACATGCATGGATCCTGGTGCCTGCTCCAGGCTGGAGTCCTTGAAGACAAAGACCCTCTTCCTCTCTCTCCTCCTCCCTAAACATGCTCCATGATGGTGCTCTCTGCATTTCTCAACAGCTGTGGCCCCTTGCTATCACCATCTGCTTGCTCCTTCTTCCAGAGTTTGGCACGGGCCAACAGCATGCTAGACTCTCAGTGGACACCAGACTGCAGTCTATGCTTCTGGACTGTATCCTGGTGAGCATTTCAGGGATCTCCACACATTACAGAAGCTCATATATTTTTCCTTGTTCATCTCCAGGAACCCTGTCGGACTCTGGGCATTCTGGGCCAAACAAGAGCAAGGTCACTCTCTCCATCTTCTGTGTTACCTCTAATGCTCCTTTGACTTGGCTTCCCTCTTCCGGGAACTCCCCATGACAGACTTCACACTGCATCATAGCCTCCAACGTCATGGGGGTGTCAGTCTAGGCATCCCTTTTATGTGTAAGGCATTATTTTAGCTCCGGGGCTTCAGAGTAGATATACCATGCCTTCATGCAACTGTGGGGCTTGGGGACAGTGGCTAGGGGTGGGGTGGTCATTCTATACTTATTAGAGATTTCTTATTATGTGATATTATTATTTGTTATTCTTTAATTTTTTTTTTTACAGTCCAGTTGTTATCCCCCTCCCGATCTGCCTCTGACTGTTCCTCATCCCATTACTCCCCACATCTCCAAGAGGACGTCCCCATCCCCCTACCTCCACCCCACCAGATGTCCCTACTCCCTGGGGCTTCAAGTCTCTCAAGGGTTAGGTGCATCTTCTCTCACTGAGGCCAGATCATATATATCTCAGCTGTATATGTGTTGGGGGCCTCATACCAGCTAGTGTATGCTGCCTAGTTGGTGGCTTAGTGTCTGAGAGATTTTGGGGGGCAGTTCAGGTTAGTTGAGACTGCTGGTCTTCCTATGGGGTTACCCTCTTCCTCGACTTCTTCCAGCCTTTCCTAATCAATCACAAGGGTCCCGGTTTCAGTCCATTGGTTGGGTGTAAGTGTCTGCATCTGACTCTTTCAGCTGCTTGTTGGGCTTCTTGGAGGACAGCCATGCTAGGTTCCTGTCTATTGCCCTGCATGCCGCAGAGCTCCTGGGAGGCCTTCAGACTGTGGTGTCTTCAGAGGGAGCGAGAATAAAATTATTACCTGCTCCCGGACTGGGATGGCACCCACAGCTCAAAGGATGACTTACACAAGCTAATTTTGATGAGTAAAATGGGTTTATTAAGGGCTACTTGTGGATCAGTGGATGACTAGGGACAGCTGTATTTTCCTGAAATCTCCACCCCACCCCATGCCACCTCTGCATACCAGCTCTTAGAGTATGTCACTGTAAGGCCATAGCAGACTGGGTGCAAACCTGGCTCTGGGTGCTCCATAACATTAAATCTGCAGAGGTGACTACAGGCTCAGCCGTCACGAGGCACAGGCAGATCTAGACTGTGGAGAAGTTAGATGTCCATCCTTGCTCTTATCAAGGTTTCTGCTGGTTT